>KK112990.1:159323-192923 GCA_000611955.2 Stegodyphus mimosarum | reverse complement strand
AAAAAAAAAAAAAAAAAAGAAAAGAAAAGAAATAGCTCAGCCGGCCTCCGTCTGAATTTAAGCCCTTTTATTTAGTGCTGCAGTGCGCTCCGGCTAGAATTACGATTTAACTAAAAACTAAAAAGTATCGGAGACAGGCTCCGGCGCAATTTAAGCTCTGTTACTGACCAAAGACTCTTTTTTCTTCATTTAATGATGAGGGGAAAATCGCAAATGGTTCGCTTGCTGCAGTAGACTGAACAATAAAACGTCAATGGCCAATACTAAGAAATAACAACAATTACTAATTATGCTATATTTACAAACGATCCCATTAAGGGCGTCGTTATAGCTGTGCATTCAGACAAGCGGGGGGGGGGAATGGGAAAATAGAATTTAGGAGCCACTCAGATTATACTGGCTCGCAAAGATCCTCCCAGACCCTGCGGCCGGTCCTGATCCCAAAGCCTCCTAACTGGTATAGTGGTTAACCGTACCAATGGGCCCGGGTTCGAATCTCGGAGAAGACTTCAATGTTTGTAAGAGTTTGCTGAATTTTTCATAGGAAAGAAACAGGTATGCCTATGCTTTTATCAAAATGTTAGTTCGTCTAAGTTTCCCAGAAACACTTACGCCTATGAAAAACATCCTTGATGAAATGTCGCGCATTAGACTGTTGTTCAAAAGTACCATTTTCAAATTTTTCAGACACGACACTAAAAAAAAATTTATCGCGTTGCGCACAGCGTTATTTGGCAAAGGCAGAGATGCCCCGTGGAGAACGTATTAAGCGAATATGGCTCGAATCTTAGTGGGAAAATGGCTTAGAGAAAATGAAGAAAATACTCATGCATCCAAGCCATTTGCCCGTGATTCGAATCCCTGAAAAATCTACAAGTGTTCAGCGAAATACCCACGACAGTGTCAACTATATTTGTAAGAAACAAAATTTTTTAGAACAATAAAGTCAGTGTTTGAAGGCTAGGATGACTTTGGCTGAAATTAGAAACAAAACACACATGCACACATATACACAAATCACCTTTAGGTCCCCCCCCCAGTCATATGTGTCCCAAATGAAACAGGTTTACTGCATTACATAGGCAATAAAGCTATTTATAATTATGCATACTACTTCCTACAAATAAATTATTCATCCAAAGCTACCACAATTTCTTTTTCTTCTGTTAGTACGATATTCGATATTCGTTCTGTTAACAACTAGTTAAAAGAAAACTGAAGATAAAATTAGATTCAAGTGCATTCTGTTGTTTTTTCAAAGGTACAGACAGACCACTGATTAACTGATCTGATTTAATGACATTTTTATTAGTGGTAATGCAATATCATACATTTATTATTGGATATAATTTTTTACCAGAAACTATCTTCTAACTTGCATTCTAACATAGGATAGAAATCTACTCAGGTTATTTGCTTCGTGCTACTTTTCAATAACTATCAACTAAAATTTTCTAAGTATTTAAATTATTCAGATTAAAGCTTAAAATGAGCAACTTAGAAAATATTAAAATAATGGCTACTGGAATGGTAACATGAAGACAAGAATATTGTCCCATAGAATGTATGCACTTGTTTTATAAAATTAGGCATGCTTGCCTTATAAGCTAAAGGGCACATCAGAAACACTAAAATCTCACCTACAGAGTTCTCTCAAGGATGTATTCTCTTATTATGCACAGTTTTGAAATTCAGCGGGATTTATTTCAACCCATTTTTCCTCATGCTATACTCTAAGCAACAGAGACAAAATGAACAGCACATTTTGAAAAACAAGGTTGTACTACACTAAGCTTGATATTTTCTATGCAGCTCAATCCTACACAAAAATCTTGCAGAAGTTCAGATTTACCTACTAATTACCAAAAGATGGAGTTTGTCTCGTTTCTTTTCTGAAGTTATTGGCAGCATCTTTAAATTGTTCAAGCTGTATCAGTGTTTGCCTATTCAGAGTGGGAAATAAAATCTTTTTCAGCTGAATTAGAATGAATCATTCAAGAAGACTGAAGTAAAGCACTATGCATTTAATTCGTACTTCAAAAATAAACAGATATTAATAATAATATAAAATAACAGCTTTTAAAGTTTTTTGATGCAAAATAACACTAGGTTCACATACCATATGTGAAATGGATGCAAGATAAATTGTAACTTAAATTTTATCAAAATGCCAACATAGATCGAAGTTGGTTATTTTAGAAAATCTCATTTTGAAAGAGAAAGACATGAGACTGGAACTTTTTGGAATAAAAATATTCTTTTTAAATACTTTTTTTGGCAAAATTTAAAACCACACCATTTTCTGATAATGAAATTCTGAAATTTTCTGATTTTGAAATAAATACTTAAATTTTAGAATATGTATGCACATGTACAGGTATGTATAAGAATTACGTTTCACAGATTACAATCACAAGTAATTTCAAAACATGAACAGGAAAATCATTTTATTTCCTAAACAAACATAATTACAAGAAGGTTTCATTAAGAAACCATGTTTTTTGCTCAGGTGTAAGGGAAATTGCTATTGCAAAACCATCACCAAAACTTCTATTTGAAATATGACACCCTAACTTTAGAAAGACTTTGATATTAGCATTTGTAAGTACAATAAATACTACATTACACTTTAAAAATATTACAGAAAAGCATAAATTATACAGCATTTTAAATGAATACTGATGGGTACATTAATGAAATGGCACAATAATTGCATCAAGCTAAGCATGTTACATGCAGCATTTAAATATAAATATTAAATGCATAAACAAGTAGTTTTGGAACAAAGAGTTATTACAATACCTAAAAATGACTTAATTGGGAAACATTAAAATAGCTTTAATAATTCAACAATAAATTTAATAATAAATATATTGAAATTTTTATTTTATTTTATTTCATATCTAGAAAGTTACTATACTGCTAATCAAATACAATACGAAACTGCTATTCAGCAAGTGTGCAAATTTAAGGCCGAAATAAGGTATGAAAGTGAATGTTTAAAAAAAGAAAATAAATATTATTGGTAATTTTAGGAATATCAAGTAACTAGGTCCATACATAAAATTTGATTAGGTATATTTCCTCAATAAAATGAAAAACCTTCCTTTATTAACTTTCTTTTAAAATATATATAAACTGTTAAAACTATCATTTAAATAATAATAAGGATAATATTAAAGTAGAAGCATGTGTAAAAAATGTTACTATTTATTTAGCATTTTGTGAGATATTTTATGTAAATGGCAGAATTTTATCCATTGACACTTTAGTGAACCAAGTCTCAAAATTTGGAATCTACATATAAATCTGCCAGGAAAGTAAAATCTAGGATATCTATAAATAAATAAATAAATAAATAAATAAACTGTCTGGCAATTTTATTTTACACTGTGAACAAATACCTAATATTCCAAATTACAAGACAGAAAAATAAACTAGTTTATTTATGAAAATTTAAATTAAAGTTTTGTACAAGAATCTTGCTTATAAATGTCGTTGAAGCAGGCCATGACAAATCCTTTTCTCTGTACAAAATTTTACCTTCAAAAATACTGAATTGAAATATGTATTGGTTTAGATTACTTTAAATTATCATTTCTGCTAAGAAAACAGGAAGGAAAAGATAATTCCTATTTATGCAAATAACCCAACTTACTAAGCAAACTTCAATGTATGTAATAGTACTGCTTACTTTTTCTTGGAAATATATAAAGCAAAAGGACACTACTAAAATTGATTTAATCAGTTATTCACTAAAAAATAACAATTTCAGTTATTCACTAAAAAATAACTGCCAATTATTAATCTTTCAGAAATATTTCATCTGCCAGCAAATGTAGAATAGACAGATTACACATGTGCATATATGTCTGCTAAAGTACATATGATTCTAAAAAAAAATAAGAAGAAATGAATAATTATTAGTTGCAATAGGTAAAAAATGTTAGATTTACATTTCATCAAAGATTGTTGTAATTTAATGCAAATGATGTCAGCACAGAGAAATCAAACTATTAAATAAATATTAGCCATTACTGCTGCACCGGTTGAAAAATATGCAATAAAATCTTTAGATAACTACATTAAGTACAAAAATATTGAAAGAGAAGGGAAAACTGTTAAATTTAAAATATTACAAATAATCAAATTAGTAATACATACGAAAAAAATAAAATAATTTTTGCAAAATGAATACTGATGTCCAATACAATAAATAGTCCAAGAATACAAATGCTTTTCAGAAATAGGAAATTTCATAATAAAGTTATATAATAAATATCTCTGATGGTAAACAATATGCAAAAAAGTCAGAAATCAGAAGACAGCGAATTTAAAAGTTTTGTTGCATAGAACAGTAATAAATAGCTAATGATGTGAAGGTTTTGTTAAGAGAGTCAATTAAGCATTCTTAAGCAGTAAACTACACTTATTCTGATACATTTCATATAGGCAGACTGAACAAATATGAAGAGACACAAATAAGTTTCAATTAATTAGATAATTCCCATCTTATATATATATATATATATATGCATGTGTATTTCTAGTGCTTTTCAAATAGAGAATTAATACTAGAGAAAAAGACTTTTCAGTCTAAAAAGTGATAAGTTAAAAATTAAGACAAAAATGTAATGAAAAGGAATCACAAAAAGAAAAAAGAAGTTTGAAGGTGACAATTTGGGAGATGAAAATAATGAAATTAGATACGCTCATTCATCACATCAAATCAGAGAAAAAAATTAAACTGACTCCATTTAAACTTATTATAATCAATGAAAAATTATAATTAAAAGTTTTTGTTCAATAACTTTCAGTAATTTCTAACATTTTTGTTTTGACTCAAGAAAAGTGTAAAAAATAATTTAAAGAATAAAATGTCTGATTTATAATTTGTTTGAACATTTTTATAATAAAGCTATTTTGCTACTTCTTGAAGAATTTCATGTAATGGTAAGAATTATAATTCTGGCTCTTGGCCAGGATTTGAATAACGGTCCTTATAAATAATAAAAATATCATTAGGTAATAATATATATAATAAAGGTATTATCTTTATTATCATTAAAAACAAAAATACCATGTGAAATGAATTTTAAAAATAAATAAGATTGCAAAAAAAGCAGTTAAACTTATTTTTACATTTATTTTTGAGGGGGAGGAAATTCTTTTTCTGTAAATGGAATTCCAACTAACAATATCACATTTTGCTTTGTTACTACTCTGAGACATTCAAAAAATACTCTCTGCTCTTCTTCAATGAACTACATAATTATTAATAAATCAAATAATGCTTATTCCATTACCATCCGCAAATTTCTCCAGAACCATGTAAATGCTGAAAAAACATAACTTCTGCTAAATATTTCCCAAACACTAAAAAAATTTTGAGTTTTCATTATAGTGTTTATCTTTGCATATAATCAGCAGTAATCTAATAAAGAAAATTATTACAAAAGTCATAACAAAAAAGACCATTCTTAAATTAATTACTTCTTTTAATGTAACATAACTGAAAATCAGGTTCTAAATCAATAAAATTTTATTTAAAAACTTTCATGGAATGCGTTATCAATAAAACAAGAGTTTGTAATATTATTTTGTTTAGCATTTATATAAATAAATAAGACACATAAAGTTAGCAGAAAATCATCTCAGAAATGGAAAAGATGAATTATATATAAAAACTTTAATTTCAATGAAGAAAACATAACATTAGATTCTTTTTTTCATGCATGTACTTCTATTAGAATGACTTTAGTTTATAATCATATCACAAAAAAGAAAAATGAAGTCAAAACATACAAAAATGCTGTACGTCAAAATATCTTTTCATTTTTCAAAATTTGATAATTCACAAAATATACATAATTCATAGATAAATCACATATACATAACTTCATAGATAAAAAGTTAGTGCAATCTGTACAAAAGTTAAAGTGCTGTTTATCAAAAACAATATCACACAGTTTACAACACATATTGTACATAATTGGTCCCTAGAAATAAATGTAAGGCTTTACATTATATAAACCTACAATTTTAATCTTTTTACAAAAGCTATACTATAGAATGAAGTTTATATATATTACATTCACAAACTTAGACTGAACATTTATAGATATGTACAAACATAATCGGCTATTCCAAAAAAGATATCAATATTTCTTTAATACCTGAAAGGAATCATAACATGTATTCATTTACCAATTATTCTAATTTGCACTGAGTACCATAAAATGTTTCATTTCCAGTATGCACTATATTAGTGAATAGGGCTATTTGGTAACAGTATTAAGGAATCACTCAACTTTTCCAAGCTGCATAAAGTTGGGGGCAGAGGAAGATGAGGAAAAAGAAATGTGCGATGGCCAGCATCAATTTCAAATGCTTTGTACTTCCTACAGGAAAACTTTCAAAACATCTACTTTTAATTTAACTGCTGAAAGAAACTTCAGCAAAATATTTCTTTATTACTGTCATCTTTTTTGTTCTTTGACTTATCATTTACAAGTTTCAAATGATGCAGAATACTGTTCTCAGATTTAAATTTTGGAGACACTGTACTGTTGGTGGGTGACGTGCTCTGCACTAGTGCTGGACTGCTACCTCCCCTGACATGAACAGGTGTAGTCAACGTTGATGATGGACTACTTGCAGCACTGTGCGATCTCTTTGGGGCAGCATTTTTTGCCTCAGCTGAGTTTGAAGTTTGAACATTTGCTGTTAGTGTTCCTAGTGCAAGTTTCATAGGAAGAACCTGCTGAGGTCCTCCTTGATTTGACACAACTGCACTGCCATTAGCCGACTGAGTATTAGCAAGTTTTAAAGGTAATTGTTGCTTTACTGGCTGCACAGAAACAGACTGTCGTTTCTGCATGTTTGTGGCACTACTAGATAAATGAAGAGGAACAACTTTGCCAGTGGTTGCATTAGTTGCTATATTCAAAGAAGGTCTATTTTTTGAATCAATACGATGAGAAGGTGCCACTGAGTTGGAGCCAGATGAAATATATGGAATCTGATCTTCATTTGATGATCTGTCAGTAGTTAAATCATAGGAAACTGTTCTACGGTGTGAAAAGTCTGCAGAAGTTGGATGTATATTTTCAGAAAAATTATTTGCACCATGAAGTTCTTCTTTATTTTCTGGATCTCTTGAAGTGCAACTATTCAGATTAACTACATTATGAGATGGGCTTAAAATAATTCCTTGCTTTTGCAATGCATCTAACTTTCGGTACAAAAGTTCCCTTTGGTGAGTAACATCTGTTTGCTCAATCTTTAACTGCTCCTAAATAAATAAATATATTAAAAATTATTAAACATGATGCGTTAAATGCAAAAACATAAATAGAGTATAAATAAATAATTGGCATTGCACAACTGAAATATTAATTAACACATTTAAGTAGAAGCTTCTATCTTTGGTATTTATTTCAATAAAGAAGCGTCTCTAAGATTATCATATTATTAACTATAATATAAATATCTTAGTTCTTTAAAGTAGTTAAGAGACTTTTGAAATTAATAACATGAATTTTTACACATAATAGAGCAAAACGTTCATATAATTTCTTAAATAAGCAAAAGGATGTAAATAATTTGATTCTGAAATAAAACTGCTGATGAAAGATAAATGCAATTATGTTTGGTAAAGCAAAAACTACATTTCATGAAAATTTCTGGCAGAATGAGACACATACATGCATGAAAAACATGATAAAGCACCTCTTAATTTCAGAGCATGTGAGTTAATGCAAACTGTTAAGGCTAAGTCAGACATGAAGCACTTATCTATTTAATTTTTCTTCAACAGTTAGATATGGAGACTTCTGCTAACTGAAGATGAAAACTAAGAGAGAAACTCAATTGAACAAACCATTTGATGTTGCTCCTAAAATTTTACATCAGGAAAAAAATTCTGAAGAATGAAACTTGTGGTTATTCCTTTTTTCTATTGATTCTTTCTAAATTAATAAATTTCATTAGATGAATGTCATGAATATTGCATGGAAATTACTGTAACAACCACTAGCTATGAATTGTAGATTTTGGGGATGAGAATACAAAATATTTTACTTGACAGAATATTGAAATTTATAGTGCTTCTGTTTTCGATTTCATGTTAGTATTTATGTTGGATGGTGAAACAGACTGTTTATTAAAACTATAAGGAATTTTACTTTGCAAGATGAAATAAACAAGTATGAAAAGTTCAGCAAATCCTGCAATTCTTATGAAAAATGCACTGGTAAAGGAAACAGTACAAACTCAACTGGAAAAGAAAGCTAAAAATAGCTAATTCTTAAGAAATCACTGGAACCAAAAGATTGTGCAAAAGAGAAAAAGCAGTTGCAACAGAGCATATAACTTTGAATCTCATAAATTCAACATTAGAGACAATGGAAACAGTGACCATGTGGTTCTAAAACAATAGGCAGGAAAAAAAACTCCACTTGACATGCCAACTGAAATAAAAAGGAGATCTATACAGAAATAATTAATGAATTTGTGCAAGACGGAGATTAAAACCATATTACATTAGATCAACTGAAAATTTGTAAAGAAACACAAGTCGAAAGAATGATGCTGTCAGTACAATCAAATCAAAACAAATGTACTCAAACTTCTTGATATGATTGATGTAAAATATATTTCTGAATAACACACACATTAATATGGACATGTTAATAACCAAAAGGTCTGTACACTGGGAAAAATACAAATTACAGTCTTGAACAAAAAGGTTTTGCAGGTGAAAGACACTTTTATAACTGTAACACAACTTGAGTGCTTTTAATTTAAAATATGATGTCTAATTGAACTAATAACAACACTCAGATGAGTTAGCAAGGTCAGATTTTCAAAATCAAGATCATCAGTCATACAAAAGTGTAGACAGGATTTCAATTACAATTATTCTCCCATCCATGCAGGGATGGGGAGAATACTTGAAAGACATTTCTGAAAATTAAACTGTATTTTCTATTTCTGTTATTTTTTAGAAAACATAATTTACTTAAAAAAAAAAAAGAAAAAGGTCACTATCATGCGATTTTCACCAGTTAAATGGGATTATACAGACCAAACAAATTACATTAGTGTAATGGAAAAATAGTAAGGACTTTCTCATGTGGCATTATATGGTTCATAACATAAGATGGATCATAATGTAATAAGTTCTGCTAATGCCAGTTGACTATGAAATATATTACACAAATAACAAATAAAACGAAATTTTCATAAAACTTTAGAGTAGTTCTGATCAAATTACAGTTATAAAGAAACTTCAAATTTTAAAAAGCAAATATACAAAAACAATAGTCTAGTTTATAATCAATTTTTCGTTTTGTTTTAATTTTTGGAATGGCATGAAATAAACCTTCTTGTTTTAGAATAAATAAATACCAAAAATGAAATCATTTAGAATGACTTAGTATATAAATTTAAATGCACATTTCATTTTTATGAATTACAATTAAATGGAATCAGCATTTCCTTTTATTTACTTTTTAAAAATTTTTTATTTAATATTTACATTAAATAAACAGTTTAACATGCAATTTGAAAAGTATTAATTTAAGTATAACATAATTTAATTTTTAATAGTTGAACAAAGCTCAATAAAAAGATTTTTCATTTCTTCTTAAATAATGATCTTAAATTTCTTCATACACTTAGAATTTAAATAACAATTTTGTTATTTAAATGAAAACTCCCTCCCACACGAAATAGTTACTGAAGCCTGTGAATAGTTTCCTAAGAAGCAAGCAACTAATATATTTTAGGAAAATTATGCTTAAAAACTGAAGAATAATAAAAGGAGTTAAAAAGAGTAATTCATCATGAGATTTATAATTGCCTTAAAAGCAATTCAAACTTTCTAAAATTTAAATTTATTTACCTGTAATTTTTCCAATTCCTCTCTTTGACTTTTCAACTCAGCTTCACATTGAGTCTTTTCCTGTTGCCAAACAGCTCTATCATGATTTAATTGTTTCTGTAAGTTTCGTAATTCTTCCAGTTGGTGTTCAGGACGATACAGTGGCCTGCGGTCTCGAACCTCCTTTTCCTTGGTTAACTTAGCTAACCTATCATCTGTCTGAGCAATGTGTACTTTCATACTGTAAAATAAAACACAGCACATCAAATGATGGTTCATTCAGATAATATTAAATTCTGATTCAACACGATCAGATAATATTAAATTCTGTAATAATTACAAAAATCAAAAGAACACTTGCATACCTTTCTACACTTGATGACAGATGTAATACAGTACACTGTAAAAAGAAGAAAAAAGAGCAATTCAGACATCTGAAGTAAAATTTTTAAATACATTCTAAGAAATAAAAGATTAATCTTCTATTTTAGGAAATGATAATGAAAGAGATTAGATAAAACAAATTTGACTTCATTTTTACTGATGCGTATAAAGTTATAAATCTCTAATGATAAAAAGGCATTAAAAACCTCAGAATAACATAGCAATGCAAAATATTATTATACCTAATATATGTATCTTAACATGATAAAACAATTAATCTCAAGATTCAGCATTAACATTTTTCAAAAAAATCTTTACTAATTAAATTAAAATAAATCAAAATGATAAAAGTCAGTTAAATTAAACATTAATTATATTTTGAATTACAGCTACTTTTGTTGTAGAGGAGATGATAGTTTTAGGTAATAAATAAGATGGGATATCTAAAGATAATTCAGAGATAGTGATGATCAAGGAGGGAAAAAACTATTTAAATGATTCTACAATTTTAAAAGTTTTTTCTATTTTAAAAAAACTGCTGTATAGTTTTTTTGTAATCTTTGTATTTGAAATATAATCTAATATATAATTAAAGAAAACAGCTTTAGCATTATATTATTTAATCCATGAAACTACAAGATAGCTAATTTATTGTGGAATATCACTTAAAAGCCAGACAGCTTTCATGTGATGCTTTCATGGAAGAATTTCCATGGAAAATTACTTAGAACTCAGACTGCACATGGACAAAATATGAAAACATCATGCAGTCAGGAGATTCAATAACCAGGAATTGAAGTTGGAATAGACTACTAAAATTTAATGGTTTCATGCACTTGACAAATAAAATGCTCATAAAGTCATTATGACAATATAAAAAAGTGTCATTAAGACAATACAAAACACAATTTCTTACATAAATCCTTATACAGAAACTTTGCAAAATCACACAGATTTACCACTTTTGAAATATCAAATGAGAGACAAAATTTGAATCAGACCTTATTGTTAACAAGCCCGTTACCTTTATATGAGTTAGTCTGGGATTAAATTAGAAAGGAAAAAAGCCAGGCAGTAGACATAATTATTACAGGAATTAAAGCAAAAAGAATTATATCCATATAAATGCTCATTCCTGTTCTGTTGCTTTAACACCTTCAATAATCATTATTGTGTTATTTTAACCCAAAAAAGTTTAAATACAATAGTAAAATAAAAGCTTAAACACAAGACAAAATAAGTAAAAAAATAAAAAGTTTAAATATAATAGACATGCATGTTTTTATAGGTCATGTAAATAAACAGTAAATATACCTGCTTGAATTGAAATAATTATATGTATCAAAAATACAGCAAAACTTACAACAACTGTATTCAAATGATGAGCAAGTTCTACAATTTGTAAAAGTTGTTCTTTTCCTTGCGTCATCAGAAGAGGTGTGGCTGTAAGACTCATGACTTCAGTATTAACCTCTCTGAAAGGTGGAAAACTAGAGTGCTGGAGAAAACTAGACGATAACAGTTTTCGACTATGCTGTTTATCCTACAAGTTAAAAAGAAAAATACAGAAGTATTAAAATGTACAGTTTTTTCTCCTTACAAACTGATTGTTCAAAAAGTTATTTCATACATAAGCAAAGCTATAAAAAGAAAATTGCAGGATTTATTGTGCATGCAAACCACAATGATAGACATTTTGACATCCAAAACAGAACTTGTACTTTATTATTTAAAAAATCGAAATGCACTTTTTTTAATTTCACTATTAAGCAGAAATAGTCCATATATACTGTTGAAGTTATCAAATAATTACTTTGGTAATCTTAAAATGATTAAAATATACACAAAAATTTTAAAATTAAGATCTAAAAATGTATGGGAATCGCTAAATACTATTAAGGAAAGGGTCACAATACTAGAGAGCTGTGTCTATCTAACTAGAAACGGGAGAACTGTATCTGTTTTAAAGTTTTATATATTCCATATTAAAAGTTAAGTTTAGCAACAGTCATAAAATTTTACCAAAATTTAGGAAAATATAAGGATGAAAAAAATTACATGCAGTTGATCTGATAGTGATTGCAGCTTTAGTGTTAACACTTTACGATACAAAAATGCAAAAAACAGTTTCTACTTTTACTGCTGTCAAATTATTTATTGCATAATATGAACTTACTGGGCTACTACAAACAGACGGTGCTTTTCCAGTGACTGACAGTGATGTCTGTAAACCAAAATTCTGAAAATGAAGTAAAAATGAACTATCAATTTTATGGATAATGTTATCAAAATATACATTAGGAAATACTGAAAATGCAATTATTCCATGATAAATAACAGACATATTTAAGCATGAATTCAGAATTCTACTAGTATTTAATAAACTTAAAAAAATGCATTTTGGCTAATAGCAAATGAAAATCTAGTTTATGGGAATGTACTAGACTGACAAGAAAAACAAAATTATTTACTTTCATCAGTATGGTATCACTATCTTATTTAACTGAATCATGTTTTTTTTATTTAACTTACCATTCTAATTATTCACAACACACACACATAGACTATTTATAATGATCATAAAATATTCTACTAACAGTTACTTTCAGAAAATTTTTTAAACTTAATTACACTATATATTTTTTATAATAACTGATAAACTGCATATGAATTTCATAAAAAAAATAATATCTGAACTGAAAATTCAGCTTTGAGGATAGAACTGAAAGGTGAAATATATTCTGTAACTGGCTGTACATGGTTTTAGGGATGCCTTTTGATATTTTAAACGCTTACAGTGTTCGCAGTTTTCTGGGCTATCAAGTTACATTGACACTATATTACATTATGCTATCTAGGAGTTTATCATCTAACCCACAAAAACTTTTTATGAAAAACTAGAAGTATAATTTACTACTACCTTTTGATGTTTTACCACAAATCTGTTAATAAATGCCTTAATTTTTGATAAGGATTAAATGATTCTCTTGGAACGTGACATTAGTATCAACTTACCATCCACAATGATGTTGTTACACCAATCAAAAACTTCAACAAAACAATGAATAACTGCATAAAAATGCCTCTACAGTTAGCCAGCACTCCTAAAAATTTATCCTTTTGGAAATGCCCCAAGAGTACTAGAGTTTCAGAAAGAATTAAACTTAAAGCAGAGAAACATCAAAGAACATTGCCAGAAGCACAGATGAAAGGCATGGAGCAACCTAGTTAGTTCACTGGCTACTAAAGATGATCTCATATGGAAATTATCCAATGGGTTAACCGTTTTCGGCACACTACCTTTTAAAGTTAGAATTCCAACAACAACAACAACAAAAAAAAAAGGGGGTAAGCAGTCTAATCATGCCCAGAAGAGTACACAGGTAAAATTTTGTAACAACAGAAATTACCATTTTAATTCTGTGGGTGTGCCCAAAGCAGGCTCATTGAATGAATAGAGCTTTGAAAAGAGTGCTGAAGTGAGCATTGCTGAAAAGCACGTAATACAGTAAAAGATTTTGCTTACAATTAAAAGTACTAGGTTCTGATTACCATAGCATATTTAGCATTAAACAGGGTGCACCATGGGATGACCTGCTACTCTACACCCCTGAAAAAAAACTCTTCTTGTTTATGTGATGATTACATGCACATAAATGAAAAAAAATACAACTTGGCTCTATATTTATACTATTTACAAGCCATATTTACACATTTGTCTCTTTCCCCCCCATGGTGGTACTTTCTGAAGCAAGTGACACCACCTCTCAAAAAGCACAACCCAGCACTGTACGTTTTTGCACATGCACCAGGATCCATATCGGATTCACTATCTGAAGGCAATTCATTTAGCACTGAAGTGGTCAGCCCTCACCGATCCACTTGCAAATGAATTAAAAATCAGGAAAGAAATAAACTAATATTATAGCTACAATTAAGAAAATATAAAATAAAATTAATTAAACATCTACAAATCACTATCAAAACGTAGAGCTAACAAAACTTCTTTCAATGAAAGCAAAAGAAAAAGAGAACTGTCATAATGAAAAACAGAGATCTAAATGATAAAATTACCCCTGACCTTCAAAGAAACTCCCCAACAATCTCTTAGTCGATAATCAAACTCTCCTCGCCCCCTAAAAAAGGGATCAAGAAAAACAGGAAATGAAACACAGATTTGCACCCACCTCTCTAAGAATATAGTTGTTGGTCTGGTCCTGGTGTTTCAGTGATCCCACTCTGGGCATACCAGATGTTCGTTGTTCAATTTTAGGCAAGATTTCAAGGTAAAAATTTAAAACTTATATAGAAAAAAGAGATCAGCACACAGCCAAGAAAATAACATATGAATTTCTTTTCAAACAATTTCTTTTATATCATAAAAAAAAATCTGATTTTTTTTTGAAAAATGAGGGTATTTAAAAATTAAACATAGCTAAAATGTATGGACTGATCTGTGTTGCACTGCCATCTAGTATAAATAAAGAAGTTTAAAAGTAAACAATAATAACCTATAAAACCTTTTCCATTCAATTTTCCTATGTGTAAACAGGAAATTTTTTGGGTCCACTGTGAAGGAAAGTGCTAAAAGTAAGAAAGAACATACTGGCTCTATAATGGGTGACACTTGCATGAAATATACTCAGAATGACATGGCCAATCCCGCTGCAGACAGCTACCTCATTTTGCTCATCTACCAACAAATCAGCTTCACTTTACAATGCCTGGTCAAATTATGACTTCGATTAAAAGGCTGAATCCTAGAAATGCCAGTGACTTAAACAATATCCCTAACAATGCACTGAAGGTATTCCAGACTAAAGTAATTGCCTTTCTATGCAACATTTTTAATGTTTGCCTTAGATTCAGATACTACCTCAATGCAAGAAAACACGCTGGTGTACCATACTTAAAAAGCTGTTAAAAGTTAGTGCCATTCCTACAAGCTATAGACCAGGGGTTCTCAACTACGGGGAATAAAATAATTTCAAGAGGGTAAATGCAGTCAACCTTTTATTTAGCTGTTCAGTATTTAGTTTTAGTTTATGAATACAAAAAACTACCTTTATTCAAGTTTTGGTATTTACCAATATTTTCTATACATTTTGTTGTTTTATTTATAAAGCATGTTAGAAAATTAATTTAAATAAATGTATATATGTATTTTTTAGTTTTTTGAATTGGGGGGAGGGTGATGATCTTCCAGCAATGCTAAAATGAGTGCATGGAAAATAAAGGTTGTTGACAAGCCCTGCCATAGATTAGTCAGCTTGTTAATCCACAGTTGGTAAGCTGCTTGAGAAAGTGATCCTCAGACACATTAAGAAATTTATTGAAGATAACACTATAATTGCTCCTCATCAATCTGGCTTCAGATCTGGATATTTGACTGCTTAGCAGATCCTCAGAGTAGCTGGAATCATCAATGAAGGACTCAATCATAAAAATGCAATAACTGCTCCCTTACTGCACTTTGAAAAGGCTTTTGATAAAATATGGAATGAGGCCTATCAGAAAAATGATTGCATACGGCTTTCTGCCTGTATTTCTGCATCTTATGGCTAGCTATCTGAGTGTTTGCACTATTCAAAACTGGAACCTCTCTAAAACTAAAACCATTCAACTGGGGGTACCTCAAAGTTCTTACCTATTTTGTTCCTCATCTACATCATGAAAAACTAATGATAAACTGAAATGATACTATTTTTGCTGATGATAAGGCAATATTCACAAGGCCCATGGATGCCAACAGGGTTTTCAAGAATCTGCAAGGTGCATTTGACAACACTGAAGAATGGTATGATAATAGAGATGCAGGTAAGTGCTTCTCTATGGTATTTAGAAAATGCAAAGTGCAGCAACAAATTAGCACATGTCTCAAAATGTGTAGAAAGAGCATGTGTCCATGCAAATTCAGGTAAATACTTGGGTATGATGCTTGACAAAAAAAGTATGCTAACTATGTATTAAACAAGATCAATGTGGCCCTGCTGAGCCAAATCGCAATCAGGCCTATCTTCATGTATGCTGCTTCTGCTTGGGTCCAGTTTTTCCAAATTAGTGCCTCGGGATCATCATAGTTCATAAGATCCAAGAATTCCATACAGATACCTGAAAGTGGAAGCAACTGCTTCGTTTCTCCAGACTACTGCACAAAAGAACCATGGCACCATCAAAGGATCTGATTTTAGAAAAGTTCGGGAAATACTCAACTATGATGAGTTAGTTTGCTGATTAATCAATGAAATGCCCAAAGACTATTTTCCATGATATTTCATGGTAATGAAATTTACCACTACTTCAGTGTGTTCGTTTTCCTGCTTGGATTTAGTGTACAGCCTAACGGGATGAATCTTGACCATTAATCTAATGCCTCAGAGTCCATCTTAATAAGCAAGCAGCAGCAGCTTCTGGATCTAAAAAACTGGTTACTGTTATGGTCTACAGTTTAGGTCTGTCAGTCTCCTAGATTTTCCATGTCAACGACAGGACTAATTGCTGAGATACGTCCACTTTATACTTTTTGTTGTTTTATTTATAAAGTATGTTAGAAAATAATCTAAATCTAAATAAATGCTTATATGCATTTTTCAGATTTTTGATTGGGGGGATGATGATCTTCCAGCAATTCTGAAATGAGTGTATGGGACAAAAAAGGTACCTGATTTGCATGATGCATGCTCTTTCTTACAGACTTAAGTACATTCAATTTTGCTCAGGTCTTTTATTGAATGATTGAATTTATATTACTATTTGAACAGAATTGATTATTTTTGTTTTATTTATCATGATGATAAACACTTCCACACAACTTATGTTTATTCTTTCACTGTCATAGAACAGGTCACATAGCACGCCCACATAGATAAGAGATGTATGCAGACTTACAGTGGCATACTGTATATTAATTACGCATTATACATATTAACAATACACACCTGTAATGCAGTTTCTAATGATTCCCCCAAGTTAATATCTTCCATTTTGTTCTTGGAAGGTAAAATTGATATCTCATTGTGCTCTTTTAAATGGAGGAGTTTCCTTTTGAAAGCGGGGACTGAAAAGAAAATTTCTTTTTAGGGAAAATATAACATAAATTTTGGAGCATCAAAACACAATACAAAAACAAACTGAAAAACAAAGAATTATACCTTTGGCAGGCGCAACTTGCTCCTTGCTAGGATTATCAAAGCCACCAAATGTTTCAGCACGCTTCGGCAACAATGGTGAAACATATGTTTCACTCTGTCGCTCACCCGCACTGCTCACACTGCGGCTCAGATTACTACCTGACGTATAGAGATTACTGGCTAGTCTAGAGGCTAAAAATACAGTCATACAATAATATTAGTTACTTATGCCAATTTTTATAATAAATATGAATATTTTTTTAATTAGTTATAAACTGTTACAAAAGATTTAAAAATAAAATCAAGAGAAATCATTTTCAGGTCTCTGATCAAAACTTTATACAAATTAAGATGAGAAAATTATATTATTAAATTATATTATTTAGTCAAATTTTAACTATATTATAACAAAATTCCCTAATGCCACTGAATTCCATTAAGAAATCTAAAAATTTCAAATATGAACCTATGGCAAACAACTTGCACTCATTTAGACACAGACTATTTTAAAAAACTTTATCTTTTTCTATCAGATTTACTAAATTCATTTCTTCAAAAAGTAATCAAAATATAGTAATATGATAATACACATTCTGCATCTAAAAAAGTACATTTTCAACCCCCCTGTTTTTGACTAACAAATAAAAAAACACGATTTCCTTCCTGTCTTCAAAACCCAGAAACCCACTAAAAAAGTAATTCAAGGCCCTTTCTAAGATAATCAGACAATATTCCAAATGATTTGTCTTTGGTGGAAGTGACTGTTTTAGATAAATGTCAACATGAAAAGTTTTTTATACTTTCAAAATTAGGGGTCTATTTTAAAAAGGGTTACCATAAGAAGATTCACTATAAGTAGGAAATGAAGTACAGCATATTCTTTTAATAATGAATCAGTTTTTATATAATAACAAACCTTTCTTTCATATTGTAACTGGCAGAAGTACAGAATCTTAAACTATCTTTTAACTGAATATGAAGAATATGTAACAAGTTCTACATCGTTCAAAATGATTTGAAATGCTATGATAAAGAAAACCTTTTATTATTCCTTATATTATGTAAGAGTTACTTACAGTTACTGACAAAAATGCCTTTTCCATAAAACTCTGAATAATTTATTTTGCTTAATAATTAGTAATAAACTTAATAATTTATTTAAACTTAAAAATTTATGTAGCTTTAATTAAAATACACAGCATTAAGCTTGGTGGAAAAGATGACTTGCATTATTTGTAATTTAAGTAACATAAAATATTCTTGAGAGCTGCTTGGAGATAGTTTAAAGACGAAATGTAGAATGCTTTGAATATGATACAGGAAGATTAAAAAAGTATTTCAATAGTAAAAACATAAAAATCTCTGACATTGTTCAGAAGGCAGTTTGTTTTCTGAATAGAAAGCATTGTTTCAGAAAGCAGAATTTTGCCAGAGGTGCTGCAAATTTTTACTTTATAAATGTTATTCTATTGCAAACCTACATTTTAATAAATGTCGTTTCTATTTTTTTATCATTTTTTGAAAAAAGTTTGTGAGCATACTAGAATGCCAAATTTGACTACCAAGTCTAAATTTATAAATACACCTTTTTTATTTTCTTCATTTATTATTAAGAATCATAAGATATCACCTTATGATATATTATATTTTGATACAAAATGCTGTTGAAAACACACAATATTTGTGATCAAAACTCATCAAAGATGCATTTAATTACAAATAATGCTGAAATATCCCTCTACTTTCTTTTGTTAGATATTAATGAATAGTTTTTTTAAATATTTGAAAAAGATAACCTATAACAGCTTCAATCACCTTTTTCATACCAAAATAAAAATCTTACATATGCTTTCAGTATTGAGTTACATATAATTTACAACAAAATAAACAATTAACAGCTTTTTTAGTACAGGATTAAAGAAAGTAGAATTTTATTCCATGCATAAATTTTTAGAAACATTTAATAAGAAAATAACATTTTCGTTATCATATACATAATGAAATAAAATTTATGTACATTAATTTCATAATTCAGATAAAACAAAGTATTTTTACCACTAGTAATAGCAGAAGTAATAAGCTCTTTAGTTTCAACTCCTGGAGTACCCTCCACAAGATGAGAATATTTTACCTGTAAATAAAGGAGGAAAAGAAGTTGTATAATTTACTACGATAAGGGAGGGAGAGGGGACCCTGATCATATTTTAATTCGAAAAGTTTTGAGTATGACTTACATTTTCAAACTGTTCTCCTTCTAGTCCAACCATTTCCTAATAAAATATAAGAAAACATTTTCAAAGATATGTATATGTATATCACAGGACGATAAAGTATCAGTAGCATAAATAAATGTGATACAGTAAAGATAATTTTCAATATCAATTAAAGATAATTGATAATTCATGAATAATTAATAAAGAAATTAAAATAATAAAAAAATTAATAAAGGAATTAAAATAATAATAAAATTAACAAAGGAATTAAAATTATAATAAAATTAATAAAGGAATAACACAATTTAACTATACAAATTAGCAGTATCTTTTGCTTTTGACATAAGAAAATTTAATATATTTTTTTAAACATAATTTGCAATTTACTAGTATTTTTACACTAACTAGCCTAAAATTAATTCAAACATTAATAATAATTAACACATAATAAGATTAAAGTCTATTTTAATAATTCTGAATGTAATGAGTAAGCTAATATTTTAGACTAATTAACCTAAAATAAATTTTAAATTGGATATTTTATTGGTGATCACATTTTCATTAATATCCATAATAAATCTTTCAATATAATTTTGGCCTCAAAAGAATTCACATTTTTTAATAAATTAAACAAAATGTTTGGTTATCAGGTTATATAACTGAATTATGCATTTTAAAGTAAAGTAATTACTTCGGATTACTGCTGGTGTTATGTCATTAATCTTACATATGTACATATATTTTATTATACAAAGATTAAGTAAAATCAAAAGATGGAATTTTTTTTTCAGAATATCTAAATAAGTTCTACAATGTAGTAAATGATTTGATAAGGTTATTCTGCTATCATTAAAATTATTAATGTTGTTACATTAAACAATAATTTAGTTTCAGAAAAATTTGCCTTTCATAATTATTCAATTGTCCATCATTTATCAGTTGCTCAGGTATCACTGAAATTTAACTATGAAAATGATAATTCTAGATAAAATAAAAATTTAATGTACATTACATATAATTAATGAATCCAATATAATGAATTACCAGAATTAGAATATGGAAAATAAATACATATTATTTTGTCATTAAAAAAAGCTAGAAAAATCATGTATGCTAAATTATGATAATTACCAGCAAATCAACTAAAATGTGCATCCTTTCTTCACATAACTGAGCCATACTGAGATCTTTTTCATGTAAAAGACCTGTATTGATAAAAGGGAAAAAATGCAATTTTACTTCCTGTAACTATGAAACATGATTCTGAAGTTCAGAATTCATGGAAAAATGAAATATTGCACTTCATGATAGAAGTTAAATTGAGCATATATATTACATTCAGGATAAAATCAAAAGATATTTGCAACACAGTAAGATTTATAAATAATATAATATCAAATAAAAGAGAAAAGCAAAAACGTGATTTTAGTTTGCATAAATTTTGAGTAAAACTCCATTGCTTTTGACGACGATGGGGCACAGGTCCATCCCCTTCAAAAACAGCTTAAAAAAAGTTTGCCAATTTTTTTTTCTGAATCAATTTCAAACTTGATCGTGTTTTATTAAAAAAGTCAAAAATTGTTTTGTTCTTGAAGAGAAATTTGGGTTTGACTGCTCTCAAAATTTATGAAGTTTTTTTCAAAACCTATGCCAAACTAATGTTGCTTTTTTGCTTAACTTTAATAGTGATACTTTAGGTTGCAAGCTCATAAAAATATTGATATATTTCAACATAGAAGCAGTTCAGGATCATTCATGAAAATCACAGTTACAGTATTTTGATTCTAAGACATGACTGGTTTATGACACATACACCTTTAGTTTCACTACTACCAAGGAAGAGATGCAGAAAACTAATAAATAAAATCAATTGTTGAAACACATCTAACAAATATTTACACTATAATAGAATTCAATTTATTAGCACTAATAATACCTTATTACTAGTAATTATTAAACTCATCATTTCATTCTGAATCAACAAAAGAAGACTTTTATGAGCTATTTTGATCACTACCAAAGTTACCATAAACATTATTAATGTAATATTCCTCAAATGAACGAAACACCTAAAAACAAATTACTAGGTGTCAAAGGCTAGAAATTTGGGAAATAGTTGTAATTCTAAGATAGATTTTATTTTTTAGAGGTTTATATACAGGGAGAAAAAGAATGTCTTAGAACTGAAGACATACAGCAACTTTAACAATACTAGCTCAAAATTTAAATTATTTCTATTTCATGGAACTTATAGACAGAATCAAAACACATACTTGTTAATTGCTTAATACGTGCTGCTCTGGCAGCTTCTAATTTTCTTTCTTCTTCAGTTTCACTTGGAACACCTTCATCTGATTAAATACAAGTAATATATAAATTTCAAAGCATTCATATGCACAGCAGTGCATGAAAATTTATTATATAACTTCCTCTTATTATAGTACATACATTTACATTACATTACAATAGAAATGTAAATGTATTGTTGCAATTCAAGTGTAACAAAAAAAGTGTAAATTTCCTTAATATTTATCCTTTGCACATAATTACATTAAAAAATTAAAACATATTAATTATTATCTAATTATATTAGATAATATTATTAATGTTATCTAATTATTTAATGATTCAGTCAGTTATTTATATGGAGGTAGGAGAAAATAAATTTGATCTACAGATTAGCAAGAGGAAAATGTAAATAAAACCTATACATGATCCTAAATTCAAAAAATTCTCTAGTTTGCATACCTTTGGTCACAAGGTGCATAGAATTCAATAGCATAAATCAGTTTGTTTAAAATAATTAATACATTAAAAACAAAACAAATTTGCACTGAATTGGAAATACTATTTAATTCAAATTAAATTTATTAATTAAAACACTAACAGAGTATTAAAATAATAAATTTTAAATTTAATTTGTTTTAAACAATTTTAATTTACAAAATTAAATATTAGAAAATTGCCAATTTTCATTATAAAAACAAAACTTTCCTCTCTAAGGAAGATTTACCTTCATCAGGGCACATTTCAATAGCTTCTCTGATAGCATCCATCCATGCCTTTTGATCCTTTGATGTTCTGCAGAAAAGTTCAATCATTTCTGGTTCACTTGGATTAGATGATATGAGATACATGCCTCTACTATCTTGCCCAGCCTTTTTACGAACTAAGAGTTTCTGGAGTGAAACTATACCCGGCTAAACAAAACCAATGATAAAAATTAACATAAAAAGTTAAACAAATTGATTATTATTAAAGAATTCCTATATGTTAATAAATTAGACAAGATTAGGTATTATTTGATACAAAAGCACATTAATTTAATTTAATCTACTCTAAGACATATTTCATTGTAATTACACTTTCCCATTACTTACAGCATAATTATTTTAGTAATGGGAAAATGATCTCCATTCCCACAGTACATATATATACATATATATACACATCAGAGAAAAAATTATTTTATTGATTACTGTATTATTATTTCATAATTTAAGAAACTCATCCATGCATATTTAGCTAGAATAATACCACTCTTTTTATTATTAAACAGATAAAATTAGCTGTCCGTGCTTTTAAATTCAGTTTTAATTTTTAAATAAAAATACAGTTGATCATTGACCAACAAAGGGATTAGAGGCAGATTCATATTCAAAAACTTAACTGTTAATAACTCACCCAAATTTCAATAACTAATACCCTACTGTTGTTTTAAGCCTTACTAATAACATAAGCAGTTGATAAAAAGGATAATTTACATGTGTATGCATTAGATACAATATTCTTGCAATAAAGTTAACAGCAGAAAAAAAAATGTTTTTAAGAAATTGCATTAAGAAAAATTGTATTTATAATACGCATTAATGTTCAAAGCTTGTCTTCCGATTATCAGTTCTTGGCCTGTGCCTACACAGCAGTTTTGTTATATATGAAACAAAGTTCTATGCTATTGTACATTTACATGAATATTTCCCTTTTAGAAATTAATTTGTCCCTATATGTAATTTGTAGCAGGACAGCTTGTAAAGAGATGTATAATTATTACTTAAATTTTTGCTTTGGAAATGCCATTGTTGCAGAAATGGTATTTTACTAGATAATTACACTGCTTAAGTAGAGAATATGTAGAAACTTTTAAATAACAAAATAATAATAAAAAAAATAACAAAAATAAAAAAAACTTTACGCATATATATTTTTTTTAATTCTTGCAAAATTTTTCTAAATTATTTAACTGTTTTAGAAGCTACGTATGAATTAATGTGTTCTGCATGAGTAAATATGCTCTACAGCTGGAGCTTGAATTAATTCATTACATAAATCAATTGCATGTTAAAGCATTTTTAATAAATTTTAACTTGGAATTGTCTACAACACTAGCTCACCGAAGAAACATTTAGCAATGCAATTATTTTGCGAAATTATTCAGTTTAAAGACACAGTGTTCAAGAGTTATCTGTATGTTTACAAAGCAAAAAATAATAAATAAAAAAAATTTAAAAATGGTGAACATTTTATACAAACAATAATTACATTCACTAACAGAACAAGTTACTATTACTGTAGCTATTATGGATATGTAGATCATAAAAATGAAGGCATCTGAGCTCAGCAATATGTAGACTCAATGGATTTAGGTAATGAGCTTTTCACTGTTATATTAAACAAAACTTTACAAAAAATATTAACTTTACTGATATAGCATCTCTAAAAGAAGTAATTAATATAATAATAAAGCAAGTATATATGATTAAAATGTTGAACTATCTATTATTATTTTTGCTTTATAATTAACACAACAATTTGGTCAGTATCAGCCAATTTTAAAGCTTTTAATACAATTTTCTAAGCATAATTTTTTATCAAAATTCCTAAATTATTTCATTTTACACATTTAAATGATATACTAAAAATTGGGGATACCATTTACCTTATTTTCTAAAGATGCAAAGCATAATTTCTGATTATTTTCATGCAAAAATAATATTATATCCGACAACATAACAGCAAGGACATCTGAAAGTAAAATTTAATATCTATGTTATACAAAAATAACTAACATTATTAATTAAAATTCTATTCAAAACTAAGGAAAAACTTTATTTGACCTTAATATCATATAGATAATAAAAGTAAATTAAATCAGAAATATTAATACATAACTATTTTCATGCGCAGTTGGTAGGAGCAAATTTATACTTTTATAAAATCTTTATTCGCAATACAATACAAAAACAAACTTGATTAATTAATCTGAATTTGAAGACTGAGAAAATCAAAAAATGAAACAGGTGACAGCATATTTGAGGTGAAGTTTTAAATATTTATCAATAACTAAGAAATTTTTTTTAAATATTAGCATTTTCACTTAGCAGATCTCTACCAAAATGTAGCGGTTCATTTTATTAACCACACAAATTATGCGCATAGAGGAAATGCTATATGCCATTTACAGATACATATAAGTAGCACATTAAATCCCTTCTTCAGATAGATATTTTAATACAGCATGAAAATATATTAAAGTATTGTAAATTATTCTTTTCTAAATTAAAACCTTCTACAGTAGTTGTATTATAAATAAAAATATCTGAATTATACAGAGTTGTTCATAATTCTTTAAAGCATTTAAAAATTCATCATAAATATATGACTAATACCAAATTTTATTAGATTGAAATAAAGAAAAAGGTTTTTTCTTTACATAGTTTACAAACACTTATCTACTTTTGCTGATATACTGGATACCAATTTTATAAACCATTTCATCTTACATAATGCCAATGCATCACAACTGACCACAGCTAAAGTATCAGTGAAACACTTGCAAAGATCATAATGGATATTAACTGGGAGTGAAGGCACAACAACTTGGAGCCCCCAAAAGATCACAAGGTATTCAATCTGAAGACTGGGATGGTGGCTGAATTAATGCATCATCTCCCCATCGCGATACACTTTACAGCCACTTTTTGAAAATTCTCTCAATGTTTGAAGCAATTTTTGAGAGTACTCTCACAAACAATCTCTGGACAGATATTAAAACAGATAACCGTGTTGTTGAAAGAGATAACCATTGATTATTGGAAGAGCAACAAGAATCAATGTATTATCCACAAATTTGCATGACTAGTTTTGAAGGCTTAAATGTAGAACCTGCTTCTTCAGCTGCAGAAATGCAAATGAAAGAGAAGCCAGTGATAAGATAAGGCGATAAGAATGATAGTGATAAGATAAGGCGATAAGAATGATAGAAAAGAAGTCAGGCTGCTGGCATCATCTATTGAAGAAAAAAGAAAACAACTACGAAATAATTTTCTTGTTGCTTATCCAACAATCATTATTCAGTGTGTTATTTTAACTAAACAATGTAATTATCAATGGTTTCATTCAACTGTGGCATCAGATGATAATATGCTCAAGTAAATCTTTTCAATGATGAACAAATATCTGCCATCAGCAAATTCTTGTGATATATATAAATTTAATGAGTTTATTTCAGTGTAATAAAATTTGATGTCAGTCGCATAGTTTACTTGCTTAAAAGTTTTTGAATGTTTCCCACACTTATGAATAACTCTGCATTTTCAAAAATATTGATAGGCACTGCAAAACTAAGCCACTTCTTTACATGACAACATTACAATTTTATTTGTATTTAAAAATAATATCTTTGTATAACTTCTGAAGCATCTGACATTCAAAATTACTAAAAAATTATAAAATTAAAAAAAAACATGAAATTAGAAAATTATTAAAATTTCACATACACATTTTTTGTTATATTATTCAATGCACATAAAACACTACTATTCAAAATATGCATAAAGATATTTTTCGTAAGCACTGCATAAATTATTAATCAGTCAGTATAATTTTATAGCCAATGTACATAACAACTAATATTAAAAATATATTTTAATCATATTCATAAAAATTAACACACACACACACACACGACATTACAAAAAGGGAAAGTATGCAGCTAGTGAGGCCCTTGCCACAGATTAAAAAATGAGAAGTAGTAAAATATAAGCACATGTAGGAAGTATCAATAAAAACAAAATCTAGGTAACGCAAATTTTGCAATTCACCACAGATGTTAAAATCTAGCTTCACCGCTTTACATTATTTTTAAATCATACATAAAAAATTATAACAAAAACTTTGTTACTGATATTTGTAATAAAGAGAAAGTAGAAAGACAAATGAAATTTTAAATTATCCAAAAGGAAAGTATATCACATGTATCATGCCAGGAAAACTAGTATTACTTTACTAAACAAATTTCTAAGGCAAAAATTACATATAACGGAAATAAAAAATTTTAATCATGCATATATAAAGTGTACTATTATAACCTGGCTTCAAAACTTTTCGACTATACATGCTATTTCAGTTTTATTAAATATTAAATCTTGGATATTGTCAGCACTGTGACAATAAAGCCTTTTAGTGAAATTTTTTTAAAAACTTTTCGCTGGCTTTAGTAGCACTGCATAATGAGCAATGTGAAATCTGATCAGGCTCATAAGATATGGCTAAGATAAAATATATGGCTGGATTACATACAGTCATACAGAAACACAATGAAAACTTACACCAATTTTACTTTTTAAAAATATTTCTTAAGAGTTTTACCATCAAATACACCTAAAATGAAGTACATATATTCTTATTTATTTTTAGCAATAAAAATTTATTTTATATTTAATCAATTCATACAGAATACATATTTTATAATAGTTAAGCAATTAATTTTTCAATTGGATCGATGTTCACCAAATGTATTTGGTATTTCACTTTTCTAAAAAGTAAGTAACATCATGCCTAAAATATATAGAAAATTAAAGAAAAGTACAAAATTACAAATGATTACAGTTTATAAAATATAAAACTTTTCACGAAAACCATTTATGAAAGAAGGCTACGTATGAAATAATCTTAATTAATCCAGAAAATATTAAGATAACATGCTGCAATACTGATTAAAACCCAGACTCATCTATAAATAAAACTTAAACACACCAATAGTCTTTCCTCTTGGACTCCTCCATGTCATCGGACCTTCCTTCCTTAATTTACGATTGCAAGCTAATAAGTCAGATTTCTACATGAAAAAAATTTCATATAAGTATATCCAAGAATAATTTAAATGAAAATCACAAATATAGGCATACGACAGACAGTAAATGTACATATATTACATAAAAATACCTTAAATTTTTTCCCTCTATATATAATAGTAGCTTTAGAATCCATTCTGTTATAGATTTCAAGCAATTTTAGTTCCTTTTCCTTTTCTGCAACTTGCACATCAACGCTAGATATAATATCCTAAAAATTCAAAATTAACTTATGTCACAAAAATAAAGATTTTAATAAAAAACATAAATGAAGAAGAGAGAATACATTTTAATTAAGTAAGCAAGTATAAAGATGAATGACATCAAAATAGTACAAGATAAAAAAATAAGATTAATCAAATAAATTAAGTAATTTTACACTTCAAAAAACAAATGAATTAATACCCTCAAACTGGTGAATTATGATAAAAGTATACTTTTTCTTTATGAAATTACACAGCAATTTTCTAAAATTCTGATTAAGACAGAACTGTTCCAGCATAATAATTAGCTGTATACACTGGCTTCCAAAAATTTAGCACAATGGTAAAATCAATAAAAATTTAAAAATAAAGCTTTGATTAGCTCCATATTGCACATGAAGGTAGCAAATGTGTTACGCATGAAAGAAAACAAGCTTTATTTACAAAGATGAAAACAACATATTATTTTCATAAATTATGTGATGACATCATATCTGGGTCATTAACAAATTGTAAAGCTAAAAACAATTACATTAATAAGGTATATGATTACCTGACCTTCATACAAACTTCATGGGGCAATAAACTATCTTAGATGCTATTAATGACCATTTCTCCACTAACGTAATTTCCAAATATCTGAAATTGTCTAAAGGTGGTAAATGTGCAGGGACAGCACAAGCAACAGAATCCCAAAAGATTTCCAGTGAAATTAAGGTCAGAAAAATATGATGGCCACTCCATACACACACACACAAAAAAAAGGGGGGAGTGAGCCCTCATTCTCCAGGTACTTGTTAATGAAGCTGGCTTCATATCAATAGACATTACCATCCATATGGAGGAAATCAGGACCAACTGATGCTGCACAGAGTCTCATAATGGTGTGTAGGACTTACCCCGATATTGTGCAGCTATCATAAAACTGTCTGCAGCTGAGTGCAACATTCCATAGAAATTTGAGCCCACCTAATGATGCAGACATCTTTGGATGTGTGATGTTCAATGATGTTCTTGGTCCGATTCCATGTGCATTTTTCTCTCCAGAGCCTTGCACATTTGTCATCTGACTTTGCAAGAAATTTGGACTTGTCCATGAGCAAGATGCTTTGACAGTCCAATTAAAATGCTGATGACACCATTCCAAACTTGCTGCTATGGAATGGGCAGTTAGTAGATCACAAACACTTGGTACTCAGGCATACTGTCTTTTCACGTGAAGTACTTTCAAAGCACTTCACAGTCCACAGTCCACAATACTTTCAGATCCAATGATGCTACAACCATGGCTGTAATAGTTGTAGACATCATTCATCAATTCAGCTTGGCTTCTACAGCAATATACCAATCCTCAGAAAAGGTGGTAATTCTTAGTCAACTGGGCATAGGTTTACAAATGACTGGTTGACTTATTTGGGATTGTTTCCACATTCAAAAAATTATGGAATGCCAAAGGACAGAATGACATTTTTAATTGGCAGTCTTTCTTCAAAGTGTACAAGAGAATGCCAGTACTCACTATCAGCCATTCATCTTTTGTCAGCCATAGAAACATGAATATCATCAAAAATTATCTTATGAAAGATACACAAGTTTGTATCAGCATTTAAATGAACCTCCTCAAGTCGCTCAGAAGGCTGGCATCTTTAAGGATTGCCTAATTAACATTTGTTCGGATAGTTAATCATGATTGGCTTTGACATGTGATATTTGCATACTGCCATTACATGTACAACAATTTTCAGCCATTCAAATTCAATTATGCTTTTGAAAAAGGCTAATTTGCATGGCATGCTTTTGGAAGCCAATGTCAATCTAAAAATTAATATCATATACAGAGTAAAAAGAGAAAGAAATTATCTTGAAATTTATCATGGATAATGGAAAAAGACACTTTCTTAAAAAAATGAATTGCAATTGTAGAATTCAATTACTATGTTAACTGTACCTAAATATTAAGAAGACATGTAACTGCAAGAATTAACTCTTATTATAAACTGTTAAAAAAAAAGAGAGACCATTACATTTTAATTTCATTCAGAGCAGTAGAAATGAAAATTACATGACCCAAAGCAACATAATTATATTGTACAATATTTTTTTATATCAGAAATGAATGCAGAGTCTTCTTTAAACATATTACTTTAATATTCAACTGCTTACAATAAACATTATTACATTATATTAAATACAATATATTTATATTTACTAAAATTGATTACTGATTGATTATTAGACAACCAAATGAAAACTGTTTTGGAAGATTTCCCACTTCCATCACAAAATTTTATTTCAGATTTTTGCAGATGAGCCTCAAAAATTTCTGGTTGTCTAATTAATTGCAAAATTGAAAATTTAAAACATAATATAGATCACTAACTAAATTATTATAAGCTTCAAATAATAATAATTTAAAATATATTTTCAACATACTTATAGTACTGATAGCTAGATAGTGTACGTTTCCAAAAGAAGCAAGAGTTACATATGCAGTCTTAAATAACATTTAAAAACCAAAATGCATGTATGCCACTTTTCCTGTATTTCAAAACTCTAGACATTTTTAAAACCGGATATAGTAAATATTTAACATCACCAGTATGAATTTTGTTGACCTAGACTATTTAATTAAGACAGTATAAACAAGGGCTATCTCCTTAGCTCCATTCTAGTTTTGATCAAAAGAATCCTATACTATGGCACCTGAAAGTCTCGAAATGCTTTTTCTCTACCACCAGGTTTTCTACAAGTCTTTAAGCTGTTAAGTGTTAAGCATTCCTATTTCAAAAAGACTCTACACCTAAAAATATCTGTGTTTTATCTAGGATCTGAATGCATCAATATGCAGTCAGTTTTTTTCCATCACCTGACATTAGCAAAAATGGTTCTTTTGAATGTAGATATTAATATACAGACTTTTGCATCAAATAATATGCAAAAATTTAATTTAAGAAAACTTTTTTTCCTCTACACTAAGAAAATTTTATACAAAAATTTCTCTTTTTTTCACAATTTACTTAAAAAAACAACTGATTAAGATAGATTTCATTTGATAGATTTCATTTTCAGTTTCCAACAAGAAATTTATTTGAAAGTAACAGATAAATTGCTTTATCTGGTAGAAATATTATTTATGATAATTAATTATTTTAAAGCTACTACTAAGACAAATATGTAGTTTTTCAAAAGTTGGTAATTCTTTTTCTATATCAAACATCTGATTCCAACTTTTTGATTTTCAGTTGCTAAGCTATCACATTTGATTGAAAATCTGTAAATAATACAGTTAACACATTTCAGACATACTTAAATTAACATTATTAACCTAAATGAATGAATTACTATACCTTGAGATAATTACATATTTTTTCTAATGAGAGCTGCTCTTCTTTATTATCTGGAGGAAAAAAAGTGAACAAAAATTATATACAATACATATCTTATGTAATAAACACAATCATATGCATCAACATTATTATGCAATTTATATTTTTTTTCTTACCTTTAGCTGCCTTCATTAATGATTCAATTACTAAAATATATTTTGTTATTCTTTGTGTGACTAGAAGCAAACACTCTGGAATCCCTCTTGTTTTACAAAGTCTCTTAGATTTACATTTCTAGGGAGAAATTATAAACATGAATTCTAGTATAAATTAAAATTATAAAAAAGTTAGATGATTTTTTAAGCAGACTGTGATTTTACCTTGAGATTGCACAAAAACTTTAACATAGATAAATTAAAAGTATGAAAAAAAAAGTTACACTCTAACTAGTTAAGCAAAATATTTAACACAACAAAAAGCTATTTCTTCATATTAAATACAATAAATTCAATTAGATCATAGACCTCTGCTAAAAATGTTAACAAAAAAATCAAGTCATGCAAATGAGATCTGCAATAATTGAAGCAGGTTGTTAAAAAAGGCATATTCTCTAGGGAAGAAATATATGATATGACATTATTTAAGACACTGCATTTCTTATTGTAGCGCAAACAAAATTAAAATCGTCTTTCCATCATTTCACATGATATCAGATTTTATGCATATGGAATGGTTTGAATTAAGGATTTTGAGTACTTTTAATCATAAAAGATCATTCTGATGCCCCAACCATTTTACTAGTCAAATTTCTCATCCTCTGATTCCACTCTTATCAAGAAGGTTCGCAGGGATCAATATTTACGGATAATTCAAGTTATCCAAAATGACACAAAGATCAAAATGACAGGTACCACAAAAAGGCATTCTATCAGCACTTTCAGGAATGTCAATAGCCAAAAGCAGTGATTCCAGTTTATTTTACTTTGAAGGTTTTAATTTTTTATACTTCAAACAGAAATGCAAACTTCATGAATATAAGATAACCTCGTGCCTTAATTATTTCAGAAAAAATGTTTAAAGAAATAAAAAGAAATATTCCAATCACTCATTCAGATATTTCCCATAGAACTTACTTTGATGAAATTCTGAAATTTTCTGTCAGATTTCAGCATTTCTTTATATAAATTAAGAGATTCCATATGTTGACTACAAAACTGACCATAGGCTATTTTCATTTGCTCAGCTTTCTGGTCATGAAACTAGGGGGTAAAAAAAATTAATCAATATTCATTGTTAATGGGGAAGGGAAACTTTATTAAGAGCACAAAAATTATAAAACTGTCAAATGCTTAATAAAAATTACTAAATACATAAAATACCTGATCTTCTAAAATGTCTGCAATATTCTCTATTACAGGACCTTCATTTTGTCTCTCCCTGAGCTTACTAAGAAATGTTCTATGCAGTTCAAGAAGCTCTCCTAGACATGGAAATAACTTTTCAACTAACTCCCGTGGAGCATTTAATTCTTTCATCATACCCTGAGCATATACCTGTGAAAGGTGAAAAAAAAAAAAGATGAACTGAGGTATGACAAATTTAATGATTATTTTAAACATAATCACACATAAAACTGAACTCTTAGACTTAATATGCGGCTAGAAATACCAACATTTACTTCAGATTTCACACACTTTGATCTCATAAATTTGGCCCCCTCCCAACCAACAATAACAAAAAAAAAAATTCATAAAACATTTAGAGTTTTTCTTTTCATCTACATGGCCACTTAATTCACAATTCGGCACCAGATATAGGCTGTCCAATCATGCACATCATGGTACTTAACAGGGCCTGATTATCAATCAAATGGCAACTGTGAAAGTCCAGACTTTATGTGCCATGGAAATCTTCCTTTAATTTCTCATAAAATAAAAAAAAAACATGCACTCGGCCATGAACAAAGACTAGGCCTATGGTTTTACACCATTTTAATTGGGTCTTCGAATTTGCAAATTCATGGATTAGTTAAAAAGTATTAAATGAGCGAAATATTCAATAATATACATGTTCCCAAATTTCATCCTAAAAAGACTAATGAATTTACATCTGATAAACGAAACTATGCAAATAAATATGTTAGTTATTATGCATCTAGACAGCTCTCTTTAAGTTAATACCTACTGTTGTCAATTGATTAATTTATATCTCATAAATTAAATAAAATTAAACCTAAAAAAATTTTAGTTTTTAAAGAAAGCAGTTATTTTTTCATTTCTTTTTTTAATCCAAGAAGATATAACTATGAAAGTATTGTATAAAAAAA
>KK112990.1:117864-159282 GCA_000611955.2 Stegodyphus mimosarum | reverse complement strand
AGAAAAAAAAAAAAAAAAAGGGAATAGCATACAGAAAGGACTGCAGTCTAAATGTTACTACAAAATTTTATCATCAATGTTAGATTTTTTTTAAGATTTTTTTAATGCAGACAATATAAATAGAGAGAATTAGAAACTTTGCAGCTGGCTTATTACATGATATTAGAAATACTTATTCATTAGTTGTGGGATAAAATAACATTTGTTTCAAAACATTCTTAAGAAAATAAAAAATGTTTGCAATACAATGCTTTTTAAATTATTCTCTTTGTTACACTGATAAAAAGTTTACTTTCATAAAATCAAAGATAAGTTACACTTCTTGCGCATCACTGTCTGGCAACAACTTGTAATATTTATGAAAAATGGATGAAAATTGCTCCGAAAGCTCTCAATTAGATTAAGTAAAAATTTAATTTCTTATCTGATTCTTAATTTTTTAATTTTAACACTTTATGATTGTACTTTCTACTATTTTTAAGAGAAAAAGTCATCAAGAACAGAAATTTCTCATCAGAAATAAATTTCAAAACAAAGCTGTGTGATTACTTAGCGATCATATTTCACACTTTTATTTCAAACTGCAAAACTGCATTCAAACTAATGCACTGCACTGTACTAAATTAACAAATTTTCACACACACACAAAATAAACTTTTACAATTGGAAAAATTTCTGATCAATAAAAAGGCAATAAAAATCAACTGCTGAGAATATTAATAAATAATTATTGCATAATTCTGACATATTTACCTTTTGCATTATCTGAAGAGTGAGGCAGTGATGTTTCTCTGTTATAATTAGTTCTGAAAATATAGATGAGATGCAATGCATTAGAAAACATAAAAACTTTTATTTTTCTTAGACATGGCTTGTTAATTTTTCCTTCTTCATATAATGAAAAATATAATAATACACAGCATTCAATGTACATATCTGCAGAACTTTTCCGTGGCATTTTATGGAAGCCAAACTGTATACTAACAGTCAGTAAGTGAATCTTCTGCTATTCTAATCTTTATCTATTATTTCTGAAATTCTAATTCTGTATCAGTACAAAAGGATCAATGCTCAAGGACATCAAGCGCTGAATATTTCTTTGGAAAACTGACTTGTTATACTCTGCAAGAATAAAATGGGCTGATGAGTATCTGTGGGCACTTGAATATGATGAAAGACGCCTTTTATAGTAAAATGCTCAAGTTTAATTTGCTCAGAAGTGATATCACCTTTATATCAGACACTCTCTGGGTTCTGGATTTAAATCAAAATATCAGATAATATCATGCGAAAATAAATAAAATCTAATGGTTTGAGTTCAGCCTTCCAATATGAAACTCTCATTTGACTGAAAAAACATTGTACAGCAGTGTAGCAGCAGTGTGCTAAAGACAGGGGAAAAAATAATTCCTAACTTCCAACAGTGGATTCACTTTTGGTCCAAAAGTTTCAGCACTCAGTAAACAAGCAACAGTTTATGGGTTCAATTCTAGCTGATGAAGTTGGGACTTCAGATCAAGAGCAGCAGTTTTTGTTTTTCTTTTTTGAGACTACAAAGTATAAAAAATTACAAAAACAATAGGCTGCAATTCTACAACAACTACTAATGTCCTTCTTGCCTCCACCACATCTTCACATTTTAAAAAATGATTTGCTATTTCTCAAATTAATGGAATTTATGCTTTAGTATCAAAAAAACTATATGCCTTGCTTTGTAAAGCAGATTACTTTTAAAATTTTCAGCAAAAATTACTGATTATTTTTTTAATTTTCAGCAAAAATTACTGAAATAATCTTATTTAATTGAAAAAAGAATAAAAATTATGAAACGTGACAGTTGCATTTGCCTCTTTAACAATAAAACTTGTTTTTCATATTATTTATCAAAATTAAAAACATTGTATTTAAAACCATAGTAAATTTTTTCACACAATTAAATTTTCAAGATTTTGATAACCATTTTGCATTACTGCTGAATTTCACATAAGAATATTAATATCTTTCAGCTTTAAAATGTTCCGCAATGCAATATGATTGAAAAATGGAACTTCAGAGCAATTAAATAGATAACAATACATACCATGAATAGCTTCTTGTCTCTTAATTTCTCTTTCTTTTAATTTTTTTAGGACCTGTAATTCAAAAACAGAAATTAAACAAATGCCCAGTATAAAATTACTATTTTGCATAACAAAATAATTTTTGATAAACAAAAATTCTTTGTAATTTATACCTTCTTGTCTACTGTAGCATTCCAAGTTTCAGGTTCATCATCAATTAACCTTAACACTTGGTTATCTTCTAAATCACTAATTTCAACAGCACCTATTATCACCATGAAAAACCAAATAAATCAATCCCAAACTATTAAAAAAGGGCAATATTATTGCATATTAATGCTTACAATTGTTCATTTAAATCAAAGTATGCTCACTCATAGATATGACAGATTAGATCATTAAATGTATAACAGACATCAGTAAATAAAACTGGCTAATCAAAATAAAGAACTTGCCTTCATCTAACGATTCCATTGAGTTTGAATTAATTTCAGTCATGCTAAAAATAGAAACAACAAAATTACTTCTCATGCAATATCTTAATCTTTTTCATTTCAAAAGGCTTCAATATTGTAATTAATATTTAAATTAAATGCCCCCTGATCATTTTACATCATTCTTACATTTCATATCGATTTTTATGCATGATGCTTTTCTCTAGCTCTCATTAATAATTTAGATATTTCTTGACCCAAGTGTGATCACAACAAAATTTGCTACAACAAACAGTTTATGCCATTAAAATTGATTACTGAAATAAATATATTTATTTAGAATTTAAAACATCTGTCTACAAGTTTTTTTCCTTTATTTGTACACTTCAAATTCTAGAATTATGACACCTTTCTAGCAAGTGAACAAAAATTATCAAACTTCTACACTGCACACTCAGGAAACTGACTGATAATCTAAAAACTTAACATAGTCAGACACAACAAGTACTTTTGGACTGACATTTAAATAATGGAAAATGCATAACCAAAGAATCAACACAACAGATCTTAAACATACAGGAAACACATGCTCCAAAACGCATAAAAAATAACTACTTGTTCACAACGATAATTTGGACCATTTACATAGTAGCATTGATGACATCAACACTACATACATTGCTGGTCTTCTAATTATGGTAGAAATAAGTCTGCAGTTTTAACAAAAGTCACATGGCTACTTCCAGTGAAGCATGCTGACTCTTTTTCAAGAGGATCATAAGATAACGAGAACTACTGAAAGAATTTAGACAGTTTGACTATCAGATACTCAGAACTGTTTACTCACATGTAGTTAACATCTATATCTTGTAAGAAGGTTGAATTGTATTGTCGCCATACATTGTGATGGCTAATACTAATTCTTGGGCATCAATTTATTAGACTAAATATTATTATACACTGTTATCAGAGGTGACTATATATCCTATTAATATGCAATCATTTTCTACTTATCTTTGTTAAATAAATGGATTACAATTAAATGTAATCATTTCATCTTTTATTGCTTATACCAAGCTTCGTCATGAATAAATAATTTTTTTTATGCATTCAGACTTCTATTGATACACAACGCATTTTCATTTATTTTGATGGAAATATTACAAAAAAGCATATGCACATTCATCAATGCACTAATGTCTTAATGCATGCAAAAGCAGTTTAATATATTTCCAACTCATAATGCTTTTAATATACAACCAAAAATATTTTCATAAAAATTCTTTATTTAGCTTTAAACAACATACACAGTATACTGCACATGTGTATTAATTTTGAAATACTTAAAATATATGTCTTATAAAACTATTTATTCTCCATAATCAGGCTAAAAAATGCAGATTAAATTTAAATAATTTTTCTTGATTTACCCAATTATTTCTCAAAATTAATTACAGGGAAGAAATTCATTTTCAGTTCCTAAGATATTGGGTTATAATAACTATTAACACATCACAAAAAATATACAGTGTACTAAAAATCTATATAATTATACTGATATGCAAAATAACAAAAAATTCACAAGAAAATTATAATACCAAAATGACAGATTAGAAGTTTCCTGTAATAATTTAAATAATATGTGAATTCTTAAAAATAATTTTTCAAATATACATACTTTGAATGCAGTTCATATCCAGTGTCACCATCCTTATCTTCACTAAACATTTTACTGTAAAATGAAACAAAGATAAGGAACATGCATTTATATATTTCTACAGAAAATTAATATTGATTTTCAGACACTTACTTAATATTTATAAAACTGGAACGAGATGCTGCTTCACCAAGAGGAGGAATCTAGAAACACAATAAAAATGTTTTATTTTAGAGGCTTAAGTTATTAATATGCAATATTATTATGTAATACAATACTTAAAATGAACATGTTTTAATTTTGATATTCTAACAATACCAACTAGCAAATTAATCAAATTTAAATCACCAAAATATAAAGAAAAATAATAGAGTTCTGATGACTTCAAGAACATTGTTAGTATAATATCATTACAGAATATAATAATTTTATAGGCACACTTTTAAAGCAATATTACGGTTTTGCAATAGTTTTTAAAGCAAAATTAGAATTCACAAAATGGAATAGCAAGAAAAGTTTATTAAAACAATCATGTATATAAAAATTTAAAAAATTTGTAAGCTTTTAAGCTATAATGATTTTTTATTTGTCTTGTTAAAAATGAACCATTTTAATTGACGTTTGTGAAGTTAATATGACATTTATTAAAACATAATAATAAATGAGCTCAATTATATTAAAATACTAATTTTGATTGAATAATTAAATGAGGAATAAGAAAGAGACTTCCAGGGGAGTATGGGGTATTTTAATACAAATTTAGAAATTTAGAATGTATTTTAATACAAATTTAGAAAAAAAAAAGATAATTAACACATACAAGTCAGAATATCTATCACATCAATTAAAAGGCTAATTTAGTACAGTTTTAAGATGAGAGTGAAAGGCAAACTAAATTATATTTGTGCAATGAAGTAAATGAACAGATAATAAGTGGTTCATTTAAAAGGTTCCCCCTCTAGTGGTTTCATGTCACTTTTATTACATTCATGATATTTTTTCCCTTATAATTATCTGCTTCAATGATGAATGCTAACATGCCAATATATACAGGATGAGGCATAAATTGGTTCAAACTTCAAAAATTCATAATAAAATTAATAATGCTCAGGAAAAATTTTGGTTTGCGCAAATATGATCAGAGGCACATTGGATTTTTTTTCCATGTATTAAAAAATATTATTCCAAAAGTAACTGAAAGATGAAGCTCACACATCATATTGAGATATTTTATGCAAATCAGGCAAACACACACAATAAAACAGATCATGATTACTTAACACATTAAAGTAAAAGGTACTCTACATGAACACCAGTACAAGATATTACGGAAATGAGGGGTGTCACTATGCCTACTACAGCTGAGTATAGCATGCCAGCATCAATGCCATCCATGGTCCATTGAATGGGATCTTTTAAGTTCCCCTAAAGTGGCTGGGAAGCCCTGGTACACAGATTTTAAGCCTTCCCACAACCAAAAATCTACAAGGATCAAGTCTAGTGATCATTAGGGGCACTTAAACTTACAACTTAGTCTTCAGTGAAAATTTCCAACAGGCAAGTCTTAACTTCACATGCAACATAGGATAAGGCACCATCCTGCATGAAGGTTATGACAGGTAATGCATGTCTTACCTGTAATTCAGGCGCATATGGTAAGACAAAAGTGTAACATACCATTCTGGACTGACTGAGGTATTGTATTACAGATATAGGTGACAGCAGGTCTGGACACCCGGGTGGCTTACAAGAACTATTTGGGTATCACCCGAAATCTGCAACTGTATAATGTAAAAACTCTCTGGTGTCCCAGAAGCAGGCACCAGGAGCTTAATATAAACTTTTGCTAATACAGTACACTGAAATTTGAGAATTTTGCACTAATATTTTTATGCAATACAATCATTTTACACTGATGCATATAGTAGTAGCTTTTACCAAAATATTATGCACTAGTAATTAAACATTTACACTGATGTCACTCTGATACACATACAAATTCGACTCTGGTGGGCATATACATAGTTTTACAGATACAGGAAAACACTCTTCAAAAAAGAAAGAGTCCAGAATGAAAAACACAGAGAAGCCATACCAAATAGTTACATGAGAAGAATGGAGTGGCTTGGTCAGGAAGTAATGAGAGTTTAATGCCACCCAGATGTGAGTGTTTACCAAGTTGACATAACCATGCAATGAAATGTAGGCTTCATCTATCAACATGATGTTCAGCAACCATTAGGGGTTATCTTCCATTAGTGCTAGCATCCATGTAGCAAAGCTTTGTCTTCATCTATATCTGTCAGTAATAACTGGTGAGGTGCCAGAATTTTGAATGGATACAGATTCAAGATCCCATGTAGAATATTTCGAATCGATGATTCTGGAATCCCTGTTATCCTCCCAGTTTCATGAGCATTGCTACTCCCCACTGATATCTTGGCTGTCAATTCTTCTATAACACTTTGCACAACATGTACACAGTTTGCACTCAAGGATAGTCTACCACTTCATGGATGATCCCCCAAAATCTCCATTTCCTCAAAACGTCATACAACATTCAGTATCCCATTCAATAAAATAAGGCTTTTTTTTCAGCTTTAGTCTTTTTTCCATGTGAAACTTTCACAATGCAATACTTGCGGATTTGCCATTCTTGTAAAAAAGTTTAACCACCAGGACTTGATCTGGTAATGATAAAATGCTGCTAACATTGAATAACAAATCCATTTTTAGCCAGGTGTTTTATTGCTAGCCTGATTTGCATAAAACATCTCAGTATAATGTGTGAGTGCCCTCTTTTGGTTACTTTTGGAATAGTTTTTTTAATACATGAAATCCATTGTCCCTTTGATCATATTCATGCAGAACAAAACGTTTTCTGAGCATCACTTCTTTTATTATGAATTTTCGAAGTTTGCATGAATTTATGACAAAAAAAGATGAAACACTCTCACTTAATTTGGTTACTGTTAATTGATAGTGAACTGGTTTGTTCCCCTTGCTAAGTCAATCAATCTACAGTCAATAACAATGGCTACCTTTTTAGTACTTTAAATTCTACTTTTTAATTTTACTATTTAGAATTTGTTTTGGTTTAAAATATTATTTATATACAGCTTATTAAAACACTTTTACTACAAAAGAAATCTAAATAATTTATATGTAAAATACTAACCCAAATTTATTCCAATAATTCATTGCATTAATTAAATTTATGTTCCTTGGAGATGATATATAAAAAACTTTTGTAATAATAAGCTATAAAACTGAGAAATTTCAAATTAAAATTAAATATATTATTAAAGTCATGTAGTATATGCTGTGAAATTAATCACCCAATCAAGAAATCAAAATTAAATCATGAAAGCTGCTCCTTCAAAATAACCAAGGAGTTTTCAACAATTTTTTGCAATTTTATTTTTTTAAATTTTATAATTTAAAAATTTTTCTCATTGTTTTTGTATTTTTAAATGTTTATGCTTTAATTTATGGATTTCCTTTCAGAGAGTACCCAACCTTTCGTGATTTAATTTTTATCTGTTGTTTGATTTTGTTTATATATACATATATAAAATAAATTACATACTTTTTTTTACTTTATACATATATAAGACAGAAAGCAATTAACTGGTCCACTGTGAAAAATTCTTTCACATAATTTTGCCAATGATAAAGGTGGCATGCTCAACTGTGAATGATAGCAATGTAAAGTGCAAAGTGACAGGCATTAAACCAATTCAAACAAGTCATGCTAGTCACATATTTTGACAGAGAGGAGCCACAGAACATTTAGTAGAGTTACAATAATACACATGTGCACAAAGTAGTAACTAGTTCTTAACAAAAATCACAAAAGAATACAATATAATTTAAATAAATAAATTGGATTTTTAATTCATGTTTTTAAAAACTTCTCAATAATTATATGAAGCATATATAAAAATGTATACATGACACATTTCACGTTACATACATTTGAATGAGCTAACGGGAAAGCAAATCTGCTGTTTGGTAGAGAACCTTTGCCTTGATGTGCTGTAAATAAATAAAAATTCATAAGTATTGACATACTCAATAATGAAATGAAAGAAAAAAAAAGAATGTATTAACAAGGAAGCTACAGTTTTAGTTCAAGTAAACTTCAGAAATAAAATACAAAATAACCTTATAAAATACATATGCTAGAAAAGGAATGAAATATGGCTAAATTTTAAATCTGTTACATCACATCTAAATTATATGCCCAATACTCAATTTTAAAACATTTCAAATTTTCAAATACAAATTGAGCAGTACATCCAAACGGAGCCATAATTACAAGCAATACACTTTTCTGCATTTGAAAATTAGCTACCAGTATTTATAAAATTTTTTAAATCTGCTATAACAATAAAACCCAATTTTATGAGGACTTAGGACAGATGTGAGTCTTATATTGATACAAACTATTAAACTTGAAATTTTTCTAGTAACGAATGCTTTAAAATATTTCATATTCTTTTAAAATAAACGTTCTAGCTTGTGAATTCAGTTAAATCAATAAACATGACTTAAAGTGCTAAAATATTTCATATTTCTTCTATCATATTTAAGAATCACATCGGCTTCTTTCTTGTACAATTTCAAAAAACAAATCAATAGCTTTTAGTGTATGAAAAAAATAAAACTAAAGTAAAATCAAAATGCATTATTAATCAGTTTTAGATAAGGACAACATGTAATTAATGCTGAATTTTAATCCTGACATCTTACTAGCCTCTTTTATTATCTACATCTAAGTGACCTTTTTTTACATTTCACAATTAGGTAAATCAAAATACATAAGTATATGATTCTGAAACCCAATCTGCTCAAATCTAGCCATAACTGCACTTGTTGCTTCTTAGCTACTACAATAATAAATGAAAAATATCAGCACTCATTTTAAAATTTAGCAGAATTCTTTTATGCCTCATTGGTAGCACCATTCTTAGACTTACCAACAGACCTTCTATTATCAAAAATTTACAGATGCAAGAAGTTCATATTTTGGAAATATTATTATTCACTGTACTCACCATATAAAAGCAGAAAATACATTTCTAATTTGTCTTCAACTGAAAAGTGCATTTTTGGCTTAACAGATTAAACACTAAGTTACTGGGCAACAACTCTGAGTCACAGCCAGTGAAGCTCATATTTTGGACAGATTTCCTCAACAGATAGCGCCATTGTAAAGACTTCATTTTGTACTAATCAATTATTTATTATTTTGAGAAACTTTTGTTCCCCTTCTGATTTCAGTTTGCTGCCAGAATGCAAATTTAAATGATGAATATGCAAGTCTAAAAATGAGTTCGGAAATAGTATTTAAGTAGCAGAATTTAAGAGTTCACAGTAGAAGAATTAGTTAAAAGGTATGATACATATTTGCAAGTAAGTAGGTCTGTTGCTGAATATTTTGTGCCAGCCACTTACTTTAATTTATATTGCTATTCTAGACTCTGTTTTGCTGTGTGCAGCCTATAAAGTAGATAAAGTAGGAACCAGTCATGTAGTTAAAATTTAATTTATTCTGGTTGTATATATTATTTTGTGATAAGTTACTTAGTCACAAGTGGTGGCTAAATTGTGAGTACCGAGTAAATTGTTCTGTTTAGGTAAAATAAAAAGGTTGTTATAACCTTCATCAGCAACCATCTATTTTTTTCAAGACATAGCGAGAATTCGCTACTTCGTCTTCAGTAGCGTCTACATTTTATGCTCACAAAAAGAACTAGACTCTACACCATTAGTAAATGTTTCACAATTTCAAATGCGCACAGTTTATTATTGCAAATTGGTGACTTAGACATGATAAGGACACACACCTCCATATCTTGAAAAACCAATGAACAATACTACAACATCTTTCAGTATGTTCCATAATCAATGAAAGGCCCAATCATGCTTTAAGAGCACAGCTCACCAACACAACAATGAATTAATACCAATGCACAAAACTCCCACAATGAACTAACATGTGAGAAGAAGAATATTGTCTGCGCAATAAAGACAGAACACAGATTCTCAACTTTCAACAGATTATCAGTGCATTCATTATGTTTGATCTAATGGTCAACAAACAATAGACTCTTGGATAATATTCTCTTTAACAGAGAGCAGCACTAACAATGCTTCACTGAGTCAGCAATACATTGCTCACTACTACATTACATTAATTAAAGATAATAAATTGAAACCTTTTTTCCACAGAGAAATTTGAAACATTTTAAAAAACAATAAATTACATCATAATAATTTTTACTTAAAATAATAAGAGATATACTTGGAAATAAACAACTACTTGAATATCTATGAGTAAATTACAATCAGTTCCCCTAAAAGAATCTCAATAGTTCTTTCATGATGTAATTAATAAACTGAATTCAAATCAATGAAAATTACTTTTACGTTGTTTTTTAAATGTAAGCAATGAAAATAGAAAAATATAATTAACAAAAATGGTACTATAAATATACTGGTACTACTAATGCAAAATATAAGATGCATATATACATTTAAATAGATATGCATCTTATATTTTGTTGATTTATAAAGATCTTCAGTAAGATGTGTGGAAAACTGTAACAAACTTATAGCTTGGTGACACATATCAATTGAGTATGTTATAAATTGAAAATGCATTTTATTAATTACCTTAATGGTGCAAAGGTTTATTGAAATTTTCAGATATATTATTTTATATTATTTCAGCACATAAATATATTATTTAATTCCTCAGTTTATTACATTATATGTTATATACTTTCAAAATCAGAAGGCAAATTAAAAATCTGAAGGCAAACAATAATATGGGTGATATACATGGGTGATTTATATATGCAAGGTTATGTGAAAAATCAGAAGACAGAGAGCAGATATTGTAAATATCAAAATTACATGCAAATGAAATCAATGAAAATGAATACATAATATCAAAGTGAAAGTTAGTATTATTGATTAGACACAGACGTTTAGTCATTAGTCATAGCACATTTTACTGATGATCCTTATTAATCATATTAGTCACATCACATTTATTAATGATCCTTACATTTTAATGACATGTGTTCAATATGTTCAGGGTGAATGTAATTTACTAAACACCATGATATCTCTCCATAGTAATACAACATTGTTAATGTAAAAAATTTATGTAACTAACAGAAAAATATCTGAAAGCCAATGGTCATTCTGAAATTTAACTGATCTACTAAATTCATTTTTCAAAACATTTATGAAATTTATCCACTTTATATTTTGTAGCAACACCACCTAATTACTTTTTAAAAATAACTAATTTAATTAAAAAAATTTACATAATTTTAATTTTTGAATTTTCAGCTATGTCTATGCATGCATTATGAAATGTATTTTTCTGCATTTTCTATTTATATCTTAAATATTAATTTACAAATTAGAGTAAATTTTTAAAATTTGAATAGCAGAACAAACTTACTATTATCCAACTATTTTTGATAATTTAATTTCAGTTTGTTTAGCTACAATTAGATTAAAACTTTTCCTTTTTTTAAAATTAAAATTGAAGAAAAAAGCATTTATTAAGTTAAAATAACTTCTTTCAGCCATGGACTCTACTGATTAAAAAAAAAAAAGAGGGGGGACGATAGTTAGAAATTAGATTATTTAAAAATACCATTTATGTTTATTTGTTTGTTTTATTATGGCAAAGCATATGAAGGCTATCTGTTTCATGACACAGATGTTATCGTGTGAATTTTCCAAAGGAAATTGGCTCAAACTTACTAACACATTATAAAATTATGCTTATTTGTTAAAAGGATGAAAATGATAAGAAATGATTTATTTTAGCAAAATAAATATACAAACTTATCTGAACAAACATCAAGTAGCTTAAAGTTCTTTAAAAATATAGGAATTTTTAATAAAAGTTGCTGTTAAACTTTCGCCATAAAGTTACAATTAATTTACCAACTATAAGAAAATTTTTATTTTTGCATTTAAGAAATTAGTTATTAACTCTTTGACAATGGTGCATGATTTAAAATTATTATTTAAAAATAACAATTTCTTTTTTATAAAGTTAATGATAACTCAGATTACTGACATCATATAACCAATTCTGTGGATAGACAAAACTCCCTTCCCCTTAATACATGCTTGAATATCATTATAAAAATGGTTGAATCAGGTTCATTCAAGGGGAAGGCATTTCAAAGCATTATGAAATTATTTTTCATTATTTTGCAATAAATCTACATTTATTTGGGGAATAATTATATGGATAAAAAAATTAAACAATTTTAAATTAAATTGTTTGTTTGTTCTTGTACTTAAATCCAAACAACTTTCTTCCCGTCTTTTTACATTTTGCTACTGCATTTCTTTTTTAAAAAATAACAGTGTCTATTTTTTAGAAAATACACAGTTTACTTAATTTTTCACAACATTTATGATTACACAAACACATAAAAAACTTTGATCTCTAAAACTTTGTTTATCATAACGTCTTCCTCTTTTTTAATTATATATATGGTAAAAATACGTAGCATGTTTTTTAAGGAAGGGCTGTTTTGCTGTATACACTAACAGGTGGTGCATGCTGCAACGAGTGCTTGCGTGGTGCCTCAGCATTTCTTGGAAACAACTATGCTCAGTTGCAGCTGTGTAGGTAACCTGTATGGCCTGTTCTGTATTCAAGATTATCGAATCGTCGCCCTGTGTGAGGTATGGTCAGTGAAATGTTTTCTGTCGAGAAGAAACCAGTCTGCTACAGACATTCACCAGCAGATTTGTGAAGTTTAATGAACTTCTGCCATGGGTGAAGGCGAACTGCATAAGTGGGTCAGAGACTTCAAAGCTAGCCACAATAATGTCCATGATAAGTACCACTCTGAATGCCCATCTGTAATCATAGATGATATGGTGGCTTCAATTGAAAAGGAAATTCACAGATGCTTCACCATTAGCATGCTTTCAAATGAATTTCCTGAAATGTATAGGTCAGTGCTGTACAAGATTGTTTAAGAAACTGTGCTCACATTGGGTCCTTAAACTCTTAACAGAGGTCCCCAAAAACAAAAGATTTGAGTGTTCACTGAATTTTTTGAGTCGCTATAACCAAGAAGATGACGGCATGTTAAGTTGGATGATAACGGGAAATGAAGCATGGGTTTCACATGTCACGCCTGAATGGAAGCAACAGAGCATGGAGGACACACACACTTTCCTGTAAGGGTCATGGCCAAACAGAGTCTGTCCCAGTGCAAGATCCCAGCATCAGTTTTTACGATAGGTATGGTGTTTTGTTGGTCAACTTCATGCATCGCAAAACCACTATAAATGTGTTAGCCTATGGCCAAACCCTTCAAAAGCTACGCAGAGCGATTCAAAACAAAAGACATGGCACAGTGATAGAGGGAATTTTGCTACTCCTGACAATGGAAGGCCTCACACTGCAGCTCAGACTTGAGCTTTATTGGACTCTTTGGGCTGGGAAGTTTTGGACCCCCCAAAACCTTGTATCGAGCGATTTCCCTCTTTTCTGCCATCTCAAACATCATGTCGGCGGCAAATACTACAACAATGATGAAGACACGAAAACAGCTGTGACCTCTTGGCTATCGGAGCAGGTGGCAAGTTTCTAGGAAGAGGGTATTGAAAATCTAGTTCTAAGGTATGATAAGTGTTTAAAAAACTTGACAACTATGTTGAAAAATAGAGAAACAAATGTAGAATCTTGACAATTTTCTTTCATTTGGTTTTTTATTTTCAAATGGCCCTTACTTAAAAAAACACTCCTCATTATATGAAATGCTTAATAGCAATGCACGTTATTTAATAAAATGATAGATTATTTATCTTAAAGAATAATTTTAACAGCTGAATTAAAAGATCTAATACGCAGAGTTTCAATTTGATTTATTAGTGCACATGAACTGAAATAAAAATTCACTTCATGCAATTACCATGGTGCTTAGCATGTCAGAGATTGAACAAAACTTAATTTCTTCAACTCCTGAATACACCTGATCATATTGAACCCACAATAAATATTTCACCAATACTAAAATTGATACTAAAAATGATGACACACACCTAGATGAACCATGCTTTGTGACAATGGCCTCACCAAATGAAGATAACGATTGGGGTAATGGGGAAAGCGGCCTGAAAGCACATACACGCAACATAAAGCAAATAACAACACAAAACAAAAAAGCAAAAGCGTGCACTAATATTAAATGCAAATTAAATTGTATAAGGAAGTTAGTGGTTATAACATGAAGGGCAAAGGGAAAAAAATTAAATGCATTAAAATTCCATTATAAATTTTTATTACCAACACACTGTACAGCACTAGCATACACAACATATATTTAACATACACATTGCAATGACTTTTGAAGAAGAAGAAAAATAATCAATGAATGATTAATATGCTTTGAAATTCAAAATATAAACTGTTAATGGATAGCAACTTACTGTATGAAATCAACATTTTAAACATTATAGTTATTTATAAAATTAACAGCACAAACCATGATATTCTGGTAAAACATTTTAAAAAATTAAAGATTGAAGGATTATAAAACTATGAAAAGCGAGTCCTTCATTAATGCTAATATAATTTTAGCTAATACAAAACATGATCATCAAATTAATAATCCTACGCTAATTGATGGTTCAAGCAAGTGTTGATCTGAATGAATTAGGATATCATTAATTAAATATTCATTTACAGATGAATACATACTTGAATGGCCATTTACAGAACTTGAGTTTGTGTCTTTTCCTAATGAAACATAATTTGCTTTATTCTGGGCCTAAAAAGTAAAACAAAAATGTTTTAATGTAAAGAAATTAATTACCTTTATATACACGATGCATAAAATCTGAAGTGAATACGCATTCAGTATAAAAGAAAAAGGATAAAAAATTGTAGAACTATTGTTAATAGAAAATTTACCCTTTGCAGCTTGAATTTATTGCAATCAACTACTTGATCTTTACATGCACTGTCATGAACCACAACTAAACAATCTATCAAGAATAATGAATAAATCAATAACACGAAAATTTTTAAAGCACACAGGAAAACTACAATATCCATTTTGTTTTGAATAGCATTTATTAATAAAAATCATATTCAGTTTAACATTTATGACTCCAAAACTCAATATAACAGATGGTGATTAATTTATTAGCTAGAAATACATTACCTGCAGAGTTTTAGCACCACAAAGAAGAAATGCAATGCATAAACAGAATACCGAAATTATTTAAAAAGTATTATTAAAAACCAAAGTCACAATAACAGCTTTGTCAAAACACAAACTCATTGAAGGAAAAAAAAGATTTTCAATCAGTGCATAAAACTTTTTATGCTGAATTTAAATCTTTAGTACTCTGTACTCGACTGGCTTTGATTAATTTTTTTAACTGAAAACACGACCACTATTTGTTTAAGGGTACACATGGCTTCATAATCAGCTTACATAGAATCTGGCTCATATTTACATTACTCAGGAGAAAATCACAAAAACATCTATGCTGCCAGCCATCTGTCATGGCTTTAACTACCAGTGTGTAGTGATTTTATCCACTCTGCCAACAGTATGCCAGGATTGGCTGGAAGTAAAAATAATTAAAATTAAGATGTTCACAGACCTATTACATGTAACACCATGAATAAGAGCCAGTTTGCCCTATAAAGTACCCCACAAAAATTATCTGCCCTCTTAGGCATGGGCTTTATTTTAATTAACCAAATTAAACCAAATCAAATTCACAGAATTCTTAAAATGTTCAGTGGAGGATAACTGTAATAACAAACTTCCATTTAGTTTGTAATTAAAAACACATCTTTTTGTTAAACATAGCTCTGTAATTAAAAAGATATCTTCATTATTTGTTTCCCAACTATTGTAATACTGTACTTGTAATCAAAAATTAGAGGCAACCCTATTATTTTTCCAGTTACATATGCTTACTTCACACACCCAGAATAGCCACCAGTATAGCACACCCAGAAAACCCTCAATATTTAAAAACTTTTCATTGCTATATTGAAAATAAGGGAAACAATAGTCATATAAAGACCACTACTGATTCAGTAATTAACACTGCTGTTATAACACAAGTCTTTAAAATAAAAATTTAATTCTGTCTTTTGTAAACTTGTTCATTCCATAAACTTTTTTTGATCAGAGTATTTCTAAATATTTTTGTACATTTGATATATAGATCGTTTATTCATACACTACTTTGGAGTCCAGGACTCTTAAGCAAAATGAAAAATGACACAGCTTGTAGTTTAAATTAAAATATACATAATTGAATTATCTTAGAAGGGAATAAAAGTTAAAGGCTAAGGTAAATCCAAACTGATACATTAAACATGAAAGAATTATTTGAATTGCAGATTTCTGAAAAAAATTAAAATTCCTACTCTACTTAATACATAGATAATAATTAAAAAAAATATTACTGCATTATAAATTGTGCATTTATCTCAAAATATCTATGTGTTTGTTTAACGGAAATATTTCCTTTATTGTAAGATTCTGAAGTCAAATGCAAATTTATGTTGAGCCTCACATAAATTATGAGCCTTACATATTACTATGTATGAGCCTTACATAAATTTATATATCTTTATAAAAAGATAAAAATGTATTTATACATACTTTCACATTTCAAAGCTTGTTTCTTATTGAATGGCTTTTGACAAACATCACAGGCAATGACAGATCCATTACAGATCACAAATTGGTGAGCAACTTTTTTTCCTTCTTTTGATTTGTGTTTATCCTGATAATAATAATAAAAAAAACACAAAATAACAATTTATCAAAAAATCAGCTTACAGATAAAATTGAACTCTATTATTTTTAAACTGAAGAAAATGTAAAATAGGAAAATTAATATACAAACAGCATATCTAAATTAATTTGAAGGAATGAAGTATAAAAAAAATGTTTGCACATCATAAACACACTATTTTAAAAAATGTCACAGAATGTTAAATTAGTATTGGAACATTAATTTAGGCTCAAAGACAGAATTTAAATTTAATTTAAAGTTAGTTCAAAATTTTAAAACTAATAATCAGAACAACTCATGTACCCATTCTTCAAGTTACAAGTTCCTCATAAATATTTTCCCTATACTTATATCAAAGTACATACGTAAGAGATGTAATATCAAGAGAGAAGAACCCCCACTCCCCCCCAAAAAATTAGGCAAAGCCCAACCTTGTGTTTGATGTAGATTTTAGACAAGATTATTGATTTTGAGGGTAAAAGATATAAGTCCTCTTCAAGCTGCAGAAATCTGTGAATTTCTTTGATCCTGACGAAGAGGGACCTGTACCTGTTTATCCTAAAAAATGATAGAGCCTTGACTAAAATCTATGCCAACACAAGGTTGTAGGTTATTTATTACTCTGTCTAATTTTAGTGTAATATTTTTTAACAATTAAGTTCAAAATATTATTTAATAATTTAAAAAAATGTTAATTACTTCATGAAACAAATTTTTATAGAATTAAAAAAAGTAATGAAATTGTCTAAAACATTAAATTGTAGCAAAATTTTCAACGTATATTTTTAAATATATATATATATATACACACACATATACACATATAAACACATATGCACTCAAACACATAACATTTGAGATCCAGAGTATTCAGAATTTTGGCAATTCCAGATTTTGGAAATTGCCAGAATTTAGATTATCAGTTTAAATCTAGTAAGATGACATTAGAAATTATAAAATAAAAAATATTCTTTATTTCTTTAAGAAGAAGATTATTGAAATTTTGTAGAAAGATTTTTTCTGAATCCCTGTGACATTAAATTAAAGCCAAAATACTGATATACTGTGGATATTTAAAACCATCCTACAGATATTCACCATTCCATTAATTTAGTGATGGCAATGCAATGTTACTTCAAACATGTTACTTCAATGTTACATTGCAAATGTCATTTATATCATTTTTATTTAGCATTTCTTCATATTTTATTAATCAGAATATTTCATTTTTCTTTGCGATATCCAAAAAACTTTAGATGTGTGTGGCCTTTGTGGCTCTCCTTATCATGACATTTTGTAGCTGGTTACAAATTATGTGAAACCTTTAAAAAAATATTGGAGACACATCATCTCATGACCCTTCAAAGCCTCTCACATATCAGACTTTATTACTTCTAGAACTCTTGAATTGTCTCACCACAAAATCGGTTGTTAAAAAGCTATTTTAAATTTGCATCTTGCTGTATGCAAAATTTTGATATCCACTGGCTGACTGATAGATGCACAGTTTCAGGGAGAGAGTAAAAATTTGGAAATGTTACTATTTACTAGAACCGTAATATTTATAATTTGATTTGAATTGGCGACAGTGTGATTCCCTAGCCAGCAGATTTTGAAAGTTAAATACAAGAATCTCAGTTAATGGGGAAAAAACTGCTTTTATGGCATGTCAGACTTTTCTCATATATTTTTATTCCATCTAAATATTATGTACTTTGTTTGGGGAGATATCTAAAAAAAATGATAGAGGTGCAGATATTAGATGTTTGTATTTCAGACTTTTGTGGTGTATGTATATATATATTAACCAGAGAGATTATCTTCCAGGAAAAAGTAAGGTAGAAACTATTGTAATCCACTGAAGTTACTGTTCAGTTAAAGTTACATTTTAGAAAAAAATTTTTAAATTTTAATTAAGGATATTTGAATTGCATTTCGTTTCTTGTTTGCAGTTTACTAGAGTAAAAATTTGATTTAACAGAATTTGAAACATTTTAACTCATTTAAAGTCAATCTTATTCTCAAGCAGATGAGGAGAAACCCACAAATTTTTTCAGAATTTTTTAATTTAAATGTTTCGTATACATATATATAATGAAATTAAACAATTAAATTAACATCTTCCAGGATGTTTTTGTAAAAACAAAGATAAATAAAAAATGTACTCAAATTACATGTGAGAAATGCTAAAAGCTATTGTGAAAAATGCTAAAAGCCTTTGGCTAAAAATAACCTAAGGTTACAGTCTAAAAGGGGAAAAATAATAATTAAAAAAATTAAATAATTAACAATCAATTATGCTTTTATCATTTTATTATTCTAGTCTATATGCGTAAGAATATTTACTTAGTAACAATGTACTAGTAAATATTCTTACATATATAGACTAGAATAATATAAATACATATAGACTAGAATATATGTAATATGAGATGCCAAGTATATTACATAAAAATAACTTACAGGTTTTTTCTTAAAGAATATGCTTGACCTTTTCTTTCGTTTGACAAAAACTTTTTCTTCATCACTATCTGCAGTTGCTGAATGCATTTGTACGCTAGTAACACATTTAAATAAAATATAAATTATTCTATCACAAAACAATTTCAAAATAAACAAAGAGAAATAAATTTCACATTAATTTAAACTTTAGTTTGAGTTATATACTTTACAGCCCACTTACTCTCGTATTAGGGTACTTAAAGATAATTGTTGAGTATCACCAATATTTTCATCACAATCCAATGATTCATGCAACTGTGGACTTAAATCATGTAGTGGTAAAGGGTGCATTGTGCATAAGCTAGAAATAATAAAATAAAATAAAAAAAGGCAATGTTTTAAAAAAGAAAAATCTAAGGCAGTGCATTAAATTATTGGAAAATTCAGTTGACAAGGACAAAAATAAATAAAGGCATAAATAAAGGTTAAAATTACTTTACTATTTTTACTGTAAATAAGTTATAGAAATGAAGTAAACTAGTAAGGTATGTAATTTATCTAAAATGCAAAACACTTAAAAGTGCAGCGTACACTGGTGCAAGGTCATATTTAAAAGTTACAAAAAATTAAATAACTCAAACTTTATACTAATTCTTCAGTGTGAAATATATGAGGTTCATTCAGTTAAGGATGCCTAATAATAGTGCAAGGTATCATCCATATAAGATGCTTAAAAACCTAATATAAAATACGAAGTGTTATATTTTATAAGCCTGAAATTCATTCCAACAAAATCATTTCGCTACCTTGGAAACGTAATTACGAATGGCAGTTTGAACACAATAATACAAACTATAAAGTATAATTGATGAAAACATGGGAAGGGTAAAGGTGAACATTTTGCTTACTTTATTCTACATACAGAACAATGGGAAACTCAATGAATGTGAACTATTGCAATGAACTGCAACTATATCTATTGATGGATCACAGTATGCCAGTTTATTTTATCTTAAAAAAAAAAAAAAATTCTGGGCTTTTCTGGCCTAGTAAAGCACTGCAATTTTTAAATTAAAGAAATTAAATCTTTCAAATTCAGGCCCACAAAGGATTTAGTTCCATGATGACTAAATTATATTTGATATGCATTAAATTCTCTCTTCATATGACTCATATATTACAACAGCTGTACGATTAATGTATTATCATAATTGACCAATGTCAAATATTGTTAAAATTAAAGAAAAATAGAATTGATTATAAATTTATGATAATTTTAGAGCTACTTCTAAAGTAAAAACTGTATTTCAACATACAAAATATTAAAAAAATTAAATATGTAAATAAATAAAATATACATATTTAAGTCTATACATTTATAGAAAATTTGATAGATTTATAGGAACTATTATTCTGGAGCGAAATAACCTTATTGTGAAGGTTTTGGTTTTTGCTAGTTTTGACAAATAACTATGCAGTCCTTTCCTTTTTGAGAAAGGTACAAACCTTGAAACTCATGCAAAATTTATAGAAAATAAACCCAACAAATATTGCAAACATTAAAACAATCTGTTTTTTTTGTGTACTTTATTATAATAAATAAATTGCACCAATAGACATTATAAGCCATTTTCAGGAGATATAGTACTTAAAAATCTTAGTTAGTTAAATGCAATAAAATAATAATAAAAAAAAAATTCATCCTGCATGAAATAGAGATTTCTCATTAGATTTTTTGACATATGAAAACTATGATTTTGAATTTCTCTTTTTGCACTTTATAAATGACCAGAATCATTTAATACAAATACATTAATCAGTAATAATATTCATTTCAGAGTACAATGGATAGATTTTTTTTTCCTACAGATGCAGGAAAAGTAAAACTAAATAACAAAAATATGCATTAAAAAATATTTACATTTTACACATTTATAAAAAATACACACACATACATATAAAAATATATACATATAATAATTACCTTTGTCTATTATGAATATCTTCTTTTGCTGTAAAAAGGCAAACACATAACATATTATAAAAATGAAACTATGCAACATAACATTTTGAAAATTTTCATAACAAAAAGTAACAGTAAAAAAATAACAGTAAAAAATTTTTTTAATAATTAATTGAAAAACAGACTCAATTTTCATCAATTCAAGGCACAAAATAAATACTCCATAAGAATATTTTACCTTTATCTGCTAACGTATCCTCCACAGTAATAGTTGGGGTAGATAATGATTTTTGAAGAGGATGGCTTCGAAAAGAAACTAAGAAATTCTTAGCAGAGGAACTCAGACTGCCAACACTATGAGTCTTTTGGGGTTCCACATTCTAAATAACAAATAACATTAATAAACAAACTGTAATAAAACATAAAGCCGTACACAAAACTAACACTATGTTACAAAGAGTTTTACAAAATAATTTTAAAATAATAATAATAATCTAAAAATTAAAATAAAGTCTTTATTTCCTGTAATCTGTTTTTTAAGAATAAATATCTGAAACATTTAAATTGACCATTACTATTCTTTTAAAAAAATACCGAAATGAAATATGGAAATAAAAATACACAGAAGTTCTGTCCACAAGGAAATGCAGAGAGAAAATTTAAAATCTGTCTGAATTGAACATTACAACACGACAATTTTCAATACAAAATACTTGATAATGCACTCTTTACGGCATTATGAAGTTAATTAAATAAATAAAAAGATACTTTAATCAAATACCCAAATTAATAGGAAATTTAAATTTTAATAATTTAAAATTCAAAATTCAATTTTTTAAAAGAGCATCTAAATAACAGACGAGACTGAAATGCACAGATTGATAAAAACCACACAGGTTGTTAGCAACTATTTCGATACAAATGCATTCTGGCATTTCTTATACGTACCTCTTTGATGTCTGCTGATGTACCATGCATGCTTGGAACACTAGATGACTGCTTAGCTGACTTAGACAATAGTGATTCCTCACAGCTTCCATCTATTTTTTTAAAGAAGGCAATCATAAAATTAATACGATGAGACATTCAATTTTATAACTCAGACATTGATTTACCTAGCTACAGATTAGTTAAATGGAGATGGTTTTGCAAAAGTAAAACTTCCACATATTATTAGGTCTTTTATTAAAATCTTTGCCAAATATCAAAATATATAAACAGATATTTACATATTATTGGCCTATATTACCATACTAATTAAAGTTTTAATAATTTCTCTAATCAGATGATCTATCATACTTTAAATGGAAAGAAATCTCTTTAAATAGACCATCTATTAAAAAAAAATTGTTCACAGAAGTATTGTTACACATTTTATAAAAATAGTTGCACATATTTATTCTAATAGAAAGTAAGATAAAATAACTAAATTTAATTAAATATACACATACACATGGATCTCTCTCTTTCTATGTGCATACACTGTGTATGTATATAGACATACTGTGTATATGCAAACATACATATATATAGACATATGTATATACAGACATTATACATACATTGTGTATGTATAAAGAGAAACTAATAAATAGGCAGATAAATAAATAAAGAGGGAGAAAATAAAAAGAGTCCAGATAATCAAAAGATATTAAAACATGAAAATTCACTGGTAACACATATACTGTTGTATCAAGCACATTGACTGACACTCCAATGAGCATGTTGCAGCTGTGTCAAACACATATAACTGACAACACATTTGTGTTTTAACTTCAGATATATTTATTCTGGTTGCTTTTCTTGCAGTATCATATCAAATATGACTGACATGGTGCATTGTATCTAATATGGTCAGCAAAAGGAAGTAATATACTATGTTGAGCTGTTTTGGCTACCTGTGGATGAAAATTTTTTCACTATTATCATCACTGTTTTGCATGGACAGGACATAAAAATGTTCCCAGAGCAGAGTGTTGTATATCATAATACTCAGTTATAACTTTTGCTATTAGTTATTTTTAGCACAGCAGTATATGTGATAATAATACACAAAACAGCTTTAATAAGTAAATAATCAATAAAGAATCAAAATCCAAAGTTTTATACAAAGCGTCAAAGCGTAAATTTTGAGAACTATCTGCAACTGCAGTTTTCGTTTTACTGAACTGTCATATAACTAAATCAGGGCTGGGCTGGGCTGGGCTGTGATACTTAGAGATGTCTGCACCATATGGGGACAGAATAAACAGCGATATCAAAATACAATTTGAACCATTCAAAAATTAAAGTTCTTTATGTAATGCTTTTCTGTATTGGTTTATTTTAAAGCAAAATAAGCTTAAAATATAGATATAAGGAAATAACACATACCAGAGAAATTACGTGTTTTTTCTCTAGGAATATAAGATAGGTTTGTGACTTTGGAGGAATGAGATATTCTGGAACCTTTAGACCTAAAACTGGAAGTTGTAGTGGATGACTTACAGAAGGCTTCTTCAGTATCTGAGTCCAAGCTACTCAGACTCCATCTATATTTTAGACATGAAAGCATTTATATTATTAAACATTAAGTGATAAAATAAGTGGATTAGAAAAGTTATTAATTTAATATATTAAATCCCAAAGACTGTTTAGAGCTAAATACAAAAAGGTTTAAATTAGATAAAATTATTGTCATTTGGATAAAAAGTATTTAAAAGAAAAGATGGGGAAAAAGTTAAAAAATGAAGCATTTACTAATGGAATATTTTTTTAATACAAAATTACCATGCTTAATAAAACCTCTGTAATTTCTTTCAACACAGTATTTTACAATGAACTGAATGCATGAAAATGTATCATAAGTTCATATATCTAGACCTCACAAATCAAATTTCAAGTACAGTAGAACTCTAAATATCTAACCCATGGAGACAATTTTTTTTAAATATATGTTAAATATGCATTCACAGTAAATACTAGTATGGGAATTTCATTTTTTCATTCATCAAATTCTAGCTCGATAAACCTTAAACATTAACGAAGCAAGATTAAACATTCTTTAACAATTAAAAATAATATCTTAAATAATTAAAAATATTTCCAAAACACACTTTTCTTGATAAAATTTAAATTACACTTTAATTTCTTAAGCATAAAACACATTTCTAGGAAACTGAAATAAAACAAAAAATTATTTTTTTATTTCATAGGCAATAAATCGATGGCTAAGCAATGACTAAATTTAACAAAAACACTATATTAATATTTGATATATCACTGCTTATATTATTTGTCAATTTTAAACTAATTTACATGTTTCTCACATTCATTAGAATTAAGTTCATATTTTTTTACAAAATAAACAATGCACTGGATTAGCTTTTTATGCTATTTTAAAATCAGTGAAAAAAATTAAGAGCATACATATACATATATATATCTTAATTTTTAGAAGATCAATTTAACTTTGCCTAGAAAAAAGACTAAATGATTTAGATAAACAGAATTTTATTCAGTATTTATGTATACTAAATTTTTTTTAAAGTATACATTTAGAAATGAAACTAATAAATGAGTTAAGATATATTTTGAATGACTTAATTGAATATTGAAAATGATACAATCATAAGATGATAATTTCATACTTAATAAAAAAATTCAAATTTACCCATTTGAAAGACGACACTTTAACATAAATTTTGAGATATATATGTAATCAACAGGGGGGGGGATTAGAAATGACATTATACATGATATTTTAAAATTCATTCACACTGAATTCATTTTAAATTTCCTACTTAAAATTTTGTGTTATCACTTAAAGAAGAGATTTGCAACTTTAGCTGTGGTAATATATATATATATATATGTATTAAAAAAAAATCTAAATTTTTCACTGTATGCTAAAAAATTCAGAGTGCAATATATGTAGCATCGTTATCCGCAATACTCTTTTTGTTACCCTTCTGTGTTAATATGTTTCTATAGAAGAAAAGAGAGATTACCAAAAAACAAAAAAAAGTTAGCTTTCACCCTGCATGTAATTTTAACATATAGCATGTGCATTGTTCCTGTATTTAAATTTTAGAGGAAGGTTTAACAAAAATCGCAGTCTAAATGAAAAACATAAATTTTAAAAACATGTCTTGATATGTCATTGTCATTATCCTGGGAACTCAATTTTAGAGGAAGAAAGAAATATGATACAGAAATGATGGTTACAGTGTATTTTAGAAATAAAAATTTAAACATATGCTACTAAAAGAAAATTATTTTTATTTCTAGAACGAACATAAAAATGTACTATACTAATTAAAAGCAATATACCTTCTTTGAATTAAGTGCTTATCATCATCATCTGTTGATAAACTAGCACCCAAAGAGGACCAGCTCTGTCGACGGGTAGGTACCTTTTTATTTGACCTTTTTGCCAACCGTTTTGAAGTTGTGCCACCAATATTAGAAGTCTTGTACACATTTGTTCCATCATTGAAAACTTTGCTAGAATGAGAACAATCACTTTCACTCAACGGGGAAAAGAGATTTAAACACTCCTGAGATGCAGCTGGTGTGAGATCATTGACATGTATCTTAACGTTGAAGGATTCAATGAAAGTAGAATCCAAAGATCTAGAATTTGAAGAAAGAGATGTCCTCCGATGCTGGATGTTTCTCATTGCAACAGCAGCTCCATCCAAGTAGACACTGGTTTCATCTCCTGAAAGATATAAAACAAAATTATTTTAGGAAACATATTATGATAAACATCTTTTTCTTTTTTATTTTAAAATCTTTCTAAATACAAATACAATTTTTCATTATGCACCTGCCACACTTTTTGGCACATGCAAAAGAAAAGCCAAATATATGCCAAGACCCAATCATAGTGCCATCTGGGAACCATGTGGGTTTGTGTAATTTAACTTAACAGTTTTAATTCAGCATTTACAATAAAAAAACTCGCCAAAATGAGGGCAGGTGCATAACCGCAAAGGTACCTAAATATTTATGTCAACAAATTAATCACAGTAAATAGGCGAAACTAATTACAAGCCTTAAAGTGTAACCCATAAAGTAGAATACACTCAGTGGTCAAAATGATACTAATCACCCAAAAGAAGGAGACCATTATGTGAAATCTCATCTCAGTTCAGTACTGTTGCCACACAAGCTAATGAACATTATTCTCCTGCCATTAAAATGTATCTAGCTCAGTGATGAATGAATAATGTAACAATTAATACCCATTTATAGCAATCATATTTTACCTGCGCTTGCACATAGACAGATTGTAACAACCAGAAAGATCAACACTCTATCTAGCTCTTGCTAGCATGGATAATATTAGCAACAGCATACTATGAATATGCCAATTTTATATAAATATCAGCGATCAAAAGTTAACTTGGAGAGATATTAATTGATACATGCACCAGTATTTTTCTATTGGCAGCAGATAATATAACTTACATAGATCAGAGAATAATAAATTAGATAAAAAGAGAATAGAGTTTGTTTTAGAGAATACTATCATAAAACAGTAAAAGCCACAAATCTATCAGAATCTATCTAGTTCATAAGGTACTGTGCAAACTCTCTCATGCAGTGGGGTGTCTTTTTTTGGAGTATATACGGCCATTATTGCATTTGGAATTTTTTTTAATTTTTTATAACAATAATGTGTACAGGTCTCCCAGTAGACCATTTGCATCCATCCCTTAAAAAATGCTACACTTCTGGTTATGATGGCTTTTATCAACAGGATAATGCAAAACCCCTACATGCATATGGACCACAAATCTGACTCAATGACTTCTTTTGACCTTCAAGTGCTACATTTGCTCCTGCATTCTTCAGTTTATTCGTTTGGTATATTAATGACACCACTGATTCAGTGTTTCGCGGAATAGGAGCAGTTATTTGGGTACAGATAGAAATTTCTCACTATTAGTTAGAGACACTGTTGGGAAATTCAGTTTATATTACAACAATTAATAGAGATTTATGTTAAAATGCACACACATTCAAACCAGTTATATAAAATTATTAAAAATAAAGAAATAATAATACCTGATGTCATATACAGTGCTGGGCAAGAACTACTTAGTCTAGCAGGCCCACATTTACCAGACTGCTGGAAAAAATTTTTTAAATTTATTTTAAGAAACTACCTTTAAATAAAAAACAAACGATTCAATGAGATGGAATCTAAGGTATTATAAAACAATAACAGAAGCAAAAGTTTTCACATATTGTATCATAGCATAGTAAATAGTTTTCAAATGAATAGGACAAACACAAATATAATCATAAAATATTCAAGAACTTATTTTGAACATTTTTTGGGAAAAAATTAACTTTTCTTGATTAGCCAGATTTCGTAAATAAATTGCCCATATTTTGATATGATAATTTATAGTAACTTCCACGGGTAGAAGCAGCTCTGAATTACAGTGGATCAGTTTGCCTACTTATATCAGAAAAGAAACTTTCAAACTTTTTTTCGATTATTTCAACTCCATTATTTTAAATTACATTTGCCAAAATGTGCACATTTGTTGCCCAAAAGGATAGTTGTTAGCGACTCTGGCTGCCGTACCGAAGGGCCGAGGTTTGAATCCCGAAAAAGGCATGAATGTTTGTATAGTGTCTGCCCGGTATGGGGCAATCTAAATATGCGACGAGCCGAAGTAAGCCTCAATGACCAGATTGATTATTGAAAACGTTCACATGAGACATAAAAAGATAGACACAAGAGGTTGCGATCATAGTACCAGCAAATGGCGAAAGAACTTACTATCAGAAATATAGTAATATTTATTATACATTACATAGTTTTTAACACAAAATCACTTTATCAAATATGATTCAAGTTTTACTAGACATACTAAAGACCTAAACCTTACATTTAGGAAAAATAACATGAAAATACTGCAGTTATTTTAGTACAGAGGAACACCAGATTGAAGTTCCTCAAAATCTGGCAGTATCGAAAACTGAACTATTTCAAGGTGAAATACATTAATAAATACAATATATATAGTAACTTTAAGACCACCCACGATTCCGGACCATTTTAATGTTTGGTGGAGGATCTCTGACACTACGTACAGAACATGACTGTTAATGATGTTCAGTTCCCTTATTTAATTGTACTCTGAGAAATACTGAGTATGCTCTGAGAAAATATTTTGTGTCAAAATACTTATATTAGAACAATGCTATATATAAATGTAATGCATATCCTATGTTGCGCTTTCAAGACATGAAATTCGCAAGTTGAATTACACCAATCGGCCCATTAGAACGGGAGATATATAAAATGTCCCCCCCCCCGCAGTGTACTTTTACCAAACGGAGAGCGAAAAGAGAGAGAAATTTTTGTCTTATCTATAAAATTATTATCATTCAATATTCCAATTCAGTAGTCGTCTCAGTAAAATGGTGAAAGTTTTTAAGTTAATTTTTACGAGACCCAATCAATATCAAAAACCCATAAGACGACCAAGATCGTATTATCACACATTTTTCCTCTAATCTCCTCAGATTCGACGACATTACCAGGAAGGCGTTTACCACGTTAAGATCAAATAAGGGTTATTCCTATGCGAAATATGAAAAGAAAATCAATACCAACATCTAAACTCTTGAACGACAAAAGATAAAACCTTAAATTTCGGAAAAATAGCAAGCGACGATCACATGTGGGAGTGATCTGAAGCAAGGCCACACGATTCATCACTCAAGTTACTTGACAAACCATTCCTCCCCTCGAATAGAAAACAGTAGGTAAAAAAACAGAACAGCTGCCGCTTATAAAATATGAAAAATCCAGATTATAAAATAAATATAAGTTACTCTCTGGTCTTCCTCCTCCGCTTTATTGCTGCAGATGGCCAAGGAAAATGTTAGGAATGGATATGCCCATTTGTGAAAGAAATCATAACCGATTCAGAATATAGAAAAATAAATATTTTTCCATATTTTCTCGAAAACATATGTACATACAGTAACAATTGCATATACGTAATATTTTTAAGTTGTAATTCGCATTTACTCTTCTACAACTAGATTTCGAAATTAGAAATATGACACCTAACCTAACCTGCAGAAATACATTCCAAAGATAGTTGATACAGTTCTTAGTGCATTACCGTTAATATTACTTCTCGAAAGCATTCCTTTAACACAAAATAAAAGAACGATAACCAGGCGTAATTAAGTTGCTAACTTAGAAAATAATCTGCCAAGGAAACTAAATTTTGATGTTCGAATATTGCAGATAGTCTCTAAAATATTTTATTACCACAATATATGAAACTGAAAACAGGCAATCACAGCCAAAAATAGCTGATGACTTTTCATACAGACACAGGAAAAAGGAAGAGAAAGCACTTCCTTATAGGGCTGGCGCCAGAGCCGGTGCAACTAGTGCGGCCGTACCACGCGGCAGCATTTAAAGCGACGAAATTATTAAAATTTAGAGTCACCACGCAGCAAAAAGCCAGCGACGGCCCTGCTTCTTTGGCATGTTTCGGAAATCATGATCGAAGTTTTTAAAGAGGAATTTCCAAGTGAACTTCAAAAGGCTGCAATAAAATGACAGTAAGCACAGTAACCAGCAATATAATTTTGCACTTTTGCTTAAGATGTATTGATTCTTAAACTATCATACGAAGCTTGGTCAAGAGTAAGCGAGGTGGCATTCCCCGCCATTTTATCAAAAGATCTTCTGAATCTGAAAATATTTCGATTTCAATGACAGCTTTTCAGTAAATTTGATAATCCATGCTCAGCCAACATGAAACTTGCTAAGAAATGCAATGTAGAAGATTATGATCAAATTTTTAATGTAAAGAAAATTTAGGATTTTCGAAAGTTGAACCTACACGGAGAAAAATTTCCAGCGATTCATGAACACTTTTTCTTCGCAAAGGTTCCCCTCCCCTCCAGTAAGGTACATATATTTGTGAGCAATTTTTTACTGTATGCGGCGTACAAAAATTAAAGACAATAAAACTTCCAGATAAACATCTAGAACTTTCCGCAGTCCTTACGTCTATAAAACTAGATATACAGGGTTTTTTTTGGGGGGGGGGTGTTTGTTTGTTTGTTTTTTCTCAATGTCCATATTAAATAATGTTCATAAATTTAATAAATTGTCCTTACGGATAAAAAGTAAGTATTTTTAGAAGGCACTATAGGCATATACGTTTTATTGAGGTCAGTAATGAACATTAAATTCTGCATGTGGTGCTACGCGTATTTTTATTGCGTCATGCAGATCAAAAGCTCCGAAAGTTTGAACGACAACATTCTGAAGCTTGCAGCACTTTGTTCCTATACATTTTACTCCTCCTCCTCCTCCTCCCGGCTTCAACAGATCCACTTCGAGGAAAATCCAAAAAAGTAAAATTTAGGTAGAATCAGAACAGAAAGAACATTTCAATGATTAAGGTACCCCCCTCCAGAAAGGAAAAAACTACGCCAGAAACTCAACAGTTGACCTTATAATACCTAAGTTGTACTCATATGGTTGCTCAGCATGTTAAGGAATAGAATTACCAATGTTTTCGGAAACATCATCATCTATCTACCTGCTTTGCAAAGAAAGCTATGGTTCTGCAGAATAACCGTAACCGTTATTTAACTAGACCTCACGCTGTTACTACTACAAGAAACTCAATGGCACAGCGGCAATGAAGGGTCTTTAAACAATTATTACATTCTCTAGATTTAGAACTTTCCCTCAAATCTGAAAGATCAACCTAGTTTTTGATTTGCTACATTCCAAATCTTCAAAAGTAGGAAAAACTTGCTTCTTTCATCGGTAAAGATTCAGAACAATTTTAAAGTTCCATTTACTTCATGATTTAATATACTAAGAATCTGTACAGATTCATGCTTGACTATGTATGCTATATACACAAATTCTTGGTAAACTTATCATTTTAATAGGGAAAAAAATGCAGTATGGCTTCCTTAAGCGCAAAGTTTTCTTTTTTATTAAGTAGAATAAGATAAAAGTTTTGGGCAAGAAATTTTATGAATGTAATAAATATGTAAAAGCTACAAAATCTCTAATAGCTAGGATATTTTATTCATCACTCAGCCAATAAATATTCCCTTAGCGCATAAAAGTGGGCATAAAAAAAATCTCCAGGGCTTAAAATGATTTGCACGCAAAGTTTACCTTACGATCGCATACATATTTATAAGTTGTAAAATCTGTCCTCTCTTCTGTAATAAGTAGACTTATAATCGATGACTTAGTAAGATAATAAGATTTTCTTGAAGGCGTTTAATTACGAGGTCAATGAATTTATGCGAAAGAAAATAAAAAGCACTGAAATAAAAGCACTTCTGAGTTCTCTCATACACGCAAAAAATAAATTTAATCGTATTTAGCATACTCATTATAATTAGTATGAGACAAAGGAAGACGTAGTAATATTAACAAAAGCCTATATATATATAAGTTGCTACCTTTTCATATTTTCAGGATAGCTATGAAATCTAAGAATGCAATTAGTTTAAGAAGAAGGGGGGAAAGAAGAAATCGACTATATAATTAGTACACACGGGACTTCACTGCTGAGCATGAAGACAACACTAAATGGAAAATTTTAACATAATTTTTACTACAGTAAAGAAATGAGCAAATAGCAACTGAACTTTTATGAAGAAATATTAACATCCACTTCATAAAACTAGAAACCCTCCAGAATATTGATGAGCATGTGGGAAAACTATAAAAGTCTGCAGACGGATAAAATTATCTTAGTTGGATTCTTCAATAACAAGAGCATCGGTAAGCGAACTTCAATGGTAATCTAAATCTTATTATATTACGCAAAATTCACAAAACAGGAAAAACGCTTTTTGTGAAAGACTCGTTCAGAAATGTTTGCTATAAGCAGTGCTTGAAGAAAAGCGATATAAATCTTGTGTAGCCACACTTTCAATAAACTTTGCCACAATCTTGCACAATATTAAATTACTTAAGTATTCCAGCTCAGTATATCTAGAGCAAAACACCGTAAAGAACTAGTGCAATAAAAGAACATCACAACGTTCTTTTTCAAAACTCCAAAACTGCCATAAAAATTGCCCTTGTACACTTTCTAAACGTATAAAACTACCACAAACTGAAATGAAGACGACGAAGAAAATTTAGATCCATTACTTTATGTGGAAATTCGAAAAAAAGTATGGCGATGGTAAAATCTTTGTTACATACAGAAGAAAATATAAAAAATAATCGAGAGGGAGGGAGAAATCCCGCAAACAGTACTTTTTTCTGCCAGCTTGACTCTTATTCATGCAGAATAAGGAGATTCCCTAGAAAGCAGAAAATGTTCGCTGTCTACTCGATTTTATCCACCGATAATAAACGATGCTGAAAGCTTCTTAAGATTTCGTTCTAATAAAAATTCAAACCAGTCACCAGATGAATATACAAATCTAAGAAAAGTTTGACGGTTTGAGAGGTTTTATAAAAAAGCGATTCGCTTTAACAATTCACTATTTATTCGACAGTTATTTCTGGCAAAAACAGACGATCTGAACTTGAAAATATATTTATTACGAAGAAATTACAATCAAATTCCGATTTAAATTTTTATAATGATATTATGAATATATATATATATATACACAGGGTGCGTCATAAATTCGTGCAAAGTTCAAAAATTCGTAATAAAAGAAGGAATGCACGGAAAAATTTTCTGTTTGCGCCAATATGGTCAGAAAGACATTGGATTTTTTTTCATGTAAAAAAAATGTTTCCAAAAGTAACCGACAGAGGGCGCTCACACGTCATACTGAGATGCTTTATGCAAATCACGGAAACAGAAACAGACAATCAAACAGATCACAATAACAAGACACTATGCATTTACTATTTTATAGTAACAGATGTTCAACATTACCACCACCACAAGATAATAGGCAAGTGAGGTGCGTCACTACGCCCATTACAGCGGAGTGTAGCATGTCGCCATCGATGGCAGCGACGGTCAGTCGAATGGCATTTTTCAGTTCCACCAGTGTGGTTGGGGAGCCCCGGTACACACGAGACTTTAAGTATCCCCACAACCAAAAATCTGCCGGGGTCAAGTCTGGTGATCTTGAGGGCCACTGAATCTTACAACCGCGACTTATCACTCGGTCTTCGGTGAAAGATTCCAACAGGAACGTCTTCACGTCGCGTGAAATGTGGGGCGGGGCACCATCCTGCATGAAGGTGACAACAGGTAACGCATGTCTTTCCTGCAATGCAGGTACAACGTGGTCACGCAACAGCGTAAGATACCGTGCTGCAGTGACTGTACAGGTTTTCACGCCGGATACAGGACAGGGTTCTTCAAAAAAGAAAGGGCCCAGAATAAAAGACGCGGTGAAACCACACCAAACAGTCACACGAGGAGAATGCAGTGGCTGGCTCTGGTACTCACGAGGGTTTGACGTCGCCCAAATACGACTGTTTTGCGTATTGACGTCACCAAGCAGTGAAAAGTGGGCTTCATCCGTCCACATGACGTTCAGCAACCATTGTGGGTTACGTTCCATTTGTGCCAGCGCCCATGTAGCAAACTTTTGTCTTGCATCTGTATCTGCCGGTAATAACTGGTGAAGTCGCTGGATTTTGTACGGATACAGATCCAACATTCCGTGCAGAATACGTCGAATCGACGCTTCCGGAATCCCCGTTCTTCTCTCAGCTTCACGAGCACTGCTACTCCCCGTTGATGTCTCGGCTGCCATATCTTTGATCACACTTTGTACCACATGGACACGGGCCGCTCTCAAGGGTGGTCTGCCACTTCGTTGACGATCCTCCAAACTCCCCGTTTCCTCAAAACGTCGTACTAAATTCCGTATCCCATTCAATGAAATAGGGCTTTTTTCCGCCTTCAGTCCTTTCTCCGTGCGAAACTTTCGCAATGTAACAGTTGTGGATTCACCATTCTTGTAGAACAATTTAACCACCAACGCCCGATCTGGTAAAGAAAGCATGCTGCCGACTTCGAATGACGGATCCGTTTCCAGCCAAGTGTTTTATTGATAGCCTGATTTGCATAAAACATCTCAGTATGACGTGTGAGCGCCCTCTGTCGGTTACTTTTGGAAACATTTTTTTTTTACATGGAAAAAAATCCAATGTCTTTCTGACCATATTGGCGCAAACAGAAAATTTTTCCGTGCATTCCTTCTTTTATTACGAATTTTTGAACTTTGCACGAATTTATGACGCACCCTGTATATATATATATATGTGTGTGTGTGTGTGTGTGTGTGTCGGATATTCTAACTTGAAGAAAGAAAGTTGAAACGGACTTGCGTTGCAGAAGCTTAACTGCGTAGTTAGAAAGATGGATATATAACCAAAAATCTTCCAAACGTGGCCGTTTAGAAACGTAATTTTATTCCATGATAATTCACATCAGATCATTTTGGTAGACAAGATATTTTTCATGGTTGAAAACAATAATTTTTATATACATGGGTTAAAAAATACGACGTCATGTTAGACAAGTAGGCATAGCAGCGCAGAGGTTTTGCAGAGCAAGAAATATTAAGAAAAGAAGTAGTAGTGACGTAATTGCTCGCGAAGCAGTATTATACTATGCAGGTGGTAATGTACAGCTAAACTGCGATTGGTTAATTTCAGGTTTTAATTCCCTTTGCAAGCAGCGTTACGTAATTCGGAAAGATCTCGAATTTGGGAAAAAAGATGAACTTAGGGGAGAACATCAAATTTAAAACACTCAATTTTGAGGTTGCCAATTATTTCTTAACGTAGCCATGGTATTTTATTATATCTTACATATCCAGAATCCCCCCCCTCTTTTTTTCCCTTTAACTCGTATAAAAACAGCGAACAAATCTTAGCGTCATACAAATATATAAACTACGGCTACCAAATAAACCACTGACTAGATATTTTGGCATCTTTCTAAAATGGTGCTACCGTGTTAAAACTGGAAAATACTAATAAATGTCGCAAAGATTTTGATATGGTTTACATTAATTTAAGATCCCTAAGGTCTTGCAAATTCACTACATATGTTTGTGACGACAGCTGATAAACTTGTAGAAAATTCTATTACGAAACTACTTCACATCCACATAAATTAGTTATTTCATTCTTTCTGAACGATCGTTTTCGCTGGCTGTTTTCAAGTCGAGCGTCATGGTTGGAAGGACAAATAAGCAGTGGTGATAAAATTGCACCAGACGATGGAACGATTTGCTTTCTCACGGTACGCTCGAAGAGTGTAGAAAAGGAGCTGAAATTTTTCTCTATGGAAGCATAAAGAGACGGAGATTATCTAGCTTATCCTTGAATTCAAAGCCTATCTACGAAGCTGGGCTGATTTTTACAAAAGATTACTTCACAGAACTCGATAGACTGAAGACGATAGAGATTATGAAATTCTTCGAGTGTTACAAAAGTTTAAATTGGAAAATATGAGGGAGATATAAGGAATCAGTTATAATGTGGAACGAAATACCTTTTAATCTTTACTAATGCTAGAATTACCACCGTGCTGGGATAATTCATTTAAACATACCACTTCAGAAACTGAAAACAGAGAAAGAACTGACCAAGCAGCAAAGAATTGGTCTGATTTCAAACTGACTCTAACACTGAAGCAGTTTTGTTAAGGACGCCAAGACGTCTCCAAATTAAAATATAAATAAATGATATTTACTATACTTAATGACTCCATCCCCCCCTTTTTTTTGGTTACCAACATACTTAACACATGTAATTTTGTGATAAAATGATTTGTATACTGAATTACTTATATTACACTAAGACACGTGTAATTAATATGAAATCTGTGTTTGATGGGTTCTACAAAGTTTGTCAAAACACAGTCGTATGGTTCACTGACCACAACATGCCACTTCTTTTCAAAATGCGCTATTTAGTGTCCGTGCTTAGATTTCATTTTTTTTATAGCAGAAGTCGCTGGTACTTATAAAGCTATATTAAGAATGACTTACGTCAAATGAAAAATGAAGGTTTTATAAATTAAACAGTTAAATATTAATGGGAAAGCATTAAGACATTTAATTACAATTAAAATAATAATAAAAATGCTGCTGCAAGTTTATTAAATTTAATACTAAATTTAATGGGAACAGCTATACATGAATATTTAATATAATAAACATAGAAATCGATAATAAAAAAAAGTGTACACGCTACTATGATCGAATACATATTGTTACAAAATTTTTATATTACTGCCATGTTTTATTTTGAACACAAGCGAAGGCTTGATGGTAGCAGAATCAGAAATTCTACAGTAGAGGTACAGCCAGTTTTTTTTTTGGGGGGGGGGGGGCATGATTCGCTTTGATTCGCTTTTATAAGCAAGGTACTTTTATAATACGGAAAATAAATGAAAGATTTCAAGCGCTTAAATTAGGAACAGCTTCTTTGACCGGATATTTCTCTGAAGCGTATAATTATGAACAGCAAATTCTAATCCTCCCCTTTTTTGTTTAATTTCTAAAAATACAACTTCTAATTTTCAAATAGCTACTATTCTAGGATAATAAATATTTCTCTACCATAATATATAATATTTACTTAGTTAGATCTTGCTTTTTATCTGGAAAGACAACGCTATTTATTACTCTACTAGACCCTAATCCATCTTGTCCTGACTTTTACACGCAAGGTCCTGAGAAGCATTTTCGGAGGAATTCAGGGAAATGGCATCTGGCGTAGAAGACGCAACACCGAATTATACTGAATGTTCAAAGAGACAGATATTGTTTATTATATTAAAATTAGCCCCCTCAGTTGGGCTGGCCATGTTATCCGTATGAAAGGAAATAACAAACTACCGAAAGAAAGTTTTCGGCTAGACCAGGTAACATAAGAAGAGGAAGACCTAGACTTCGATGGCTAGATGCTGCAGAGGAGGACTGTTTTGTTTTTAAAACTAAGAAATGGAGGAGTTTGGCTGCTTGTAGAGGTGGTCGGAAGTTCAGAAGGCCATGGCCTACCTTGGGCTATCCCGCCGTGGATGATGAATATATAACACTGCCATAATATATCACACTACATACAAGGCAATGTATACCTGCAATGGATGGAGTCGATATAACAAGTTTTTGCTAACTACTATCTCGATCAGCTGGCAGAGAAAGATGGCTTGTTTTTGTTTCAAAAGTGAACTCTGTCCGTACCGATGCTTGTTAACAGCCAATATTTTCTTTAATAAGTGTACTTTGGATGAAAGTTCCGTTACACCTATTTCATGTTCTATCTATATATATAAAGAAGAAAGTCTGTGTTTGGTTGTCCTCTAATAACTCAGTTTACTACTATAGCACCAAACTTTCTACAATTCTTTTCTGGTTCCTGCGAAAGGTCGACGTCTATTCCTCCCCCCAAAAAAACCCCCTAAAATCAGAGATATTAAATTAAAAACTCGGAAAAACCATAATTTTTAACCTCATTTTTCAGAGTGGCAACAGTCTCGCAAGCTGGAGATGAAAATGTGCTTTATTTCGAAAATTGCTGCCACGGCTCTCTTTCAAATCTAAGAGATTGTTAACTAAAAATTTCGAAGTTTTACGATGAAATAAAAATAGTATTGCCAAATATTAAACACATTATTCCCGATTCCAAAAATTCGTGGGAAGCCATTTCGACTATTCCCATTTTCGTACGACTTTAATCAGTCGAAATATTAATTCAAAACTTTGAAAGCGCTTATTTTCGCACTCATTTTTCCGAGTGGCAACAGTGTCGCGCGTTGAAGATAAAAATGCTTTATTTCGAAAAATTGTTGCTACTGCTCGCTTTTAAATCGTAGAGCTTGCTATTAAAGAATTTGTAAGTTTTACAAGATCTATATATATAAAGAAATAATGTCTGTTTGTGTGTTTTGTTTGTTCTCGTTATTGATTTCTGATCAATTATGATAAATTGCTTGCCACATTTAATAGACTAAAATAGAATATAAGTGAAATATTGGATGGAACTTGAGCTTTTACGACCATTTGATTAGAAAGATGAAAACCATTAAAAACTGCATGCCATTGTTGCTAATATAATTAGCTTATTTTTCTGTCGAAATTTTGCTTGTGGGTTCCATATCGCATCAGACTGAAAAATGTATGACGATGAATCGTATTTTTTGCATCATTATTAGAGAAGGATTACAGCGGTATCGTTCTCTCTGTTGCTAGTTGCATTACCCTCAATCTAACTTAACTGGCATCGGGTACTTCCACTAGTTACTTCATAATAGGCACTTCACGATCATTTCTGCTTCGAAACCATAACTCATAACCATGGCAACAACTCCTGCGGAAAATATTTCGGAACGTCCTAAATTACTTCCTGCTTGCCAAAAATAACATTTTAATATTAGAAAAAGCGGTTTTTGATACAAAAACACGATTTTATCACTATGTGTTTGATTTGCTACATTATTTCACATCAATAGCTTTACATAAGTCAGCAGTAACCGACATACAGATTGGTCAATGGTTAACATAGGTCGAAATGATATCGAAAAATTAAGATGCTCCAGACCGTAAACGCATAACAAAATAAGACAGTATATGCGAGAAGGTTTCTTTTGATTAAATTTCAAGGCTGGAAATGACATCTTTCAGTCTACAAATGTATTCTACCGCGCGTTGCTTTAGCAACTGAATACAGATTCTCAACTAATCCCTATACTTTGCGACCCATATGTCTTTACTTCAAAATTTCCAAGTTTCTATGCTATCTTTATATTAGCAAGCTTCTAGAATGTTCTGTATAGTTTCAATACATGTTCCACAGCTAATATCTGACCATATTAGCTGTTAACTTTCCTCGCTTTCTTTTTATTCTTATTCTTTCTAATTACCTTACTGCTAAACATTAAAATAAAATAAAATACAAAATAAATATTTTAAATATTCCAATTGTGTAAAATGTAGCTCAAAATAGTACTTCAAATAATCCAATTTGTATGTAATTTTTAACACATACGCTGCAAGATTCTCGCAGGTGATATCGAGCTATTACGTCATTCTGCGTCTTGTGATCTAAAAATAGACAGCATGTATGTGGGCGTAGGCGGATGCATTGACTACATCTCGATTAAAAGCGAAAATCAGCAAACAAAGGTGGAGATCCGCAAGAGATTTACGCACGGTTAAGCTCATTTTAGCTAACAAGATACGAAAAGGAGATATTCCGTGACGTGTTTCTAGCGCGTGAAAAATTCTGTAATCAGCCGAAAGTGCAAGTAATATTTAACCACATTAACTCAATAATTAACATACTCGACGGTTATTCTTCATTTCGACGTTCATTACTGACACAAAGTTCCCACACATATGGCAATGGCTTAACTAATTACCATCAGAAACGACCGAAAAATATTTCGAGTTGAAAATAACTGCTATAAAATTGAAGTAAGTTTTAACTAATTATTAAAAAAATGTGAGAAAGAATTTAACATATTAAGCTATTGGCTAGGTAATTTGATATAAAAGAATGCTGTTTTATTCTAACACAAAGGTCCTTAGACTTTCTTGACAATCGACCCTACAATAATTTTCCATATTTTATCGACCCCTAAGTAATTTTGATAGTACGAGAGGATTATTTGATTTTTAGAATGTTTATTTTACAGCGCTCATTATTATTATATTTTTCCAGATTGCAGTATCTAATATACTTACATCTAATAAAAACAAATATGGCTACAACTTTACTATGACGAAATAAAGAACTGATACAAGTCAGTCAAAATTTAAAAAGGATTTGCAAACTTGCTTCAAAACGAAATTTGTAATTCCATTTCAAATTTTTTATTTCGCCTTAAATGAAAGGGGGAAAAATGTCGTCTGAATTTGCACTTCCTCGTGCAAAGTAAAGGAAGTACTGCAATCGCAAAAAATTTCGGGCACATATTTCAAAGAAAATATGCATTTTGACTGCACTCGAACCCGTTTGAACGGTGTTTTCCCGTGAAATCTGTACGTACGGACAGAATAAAAGACTCTTTTTTTTCCTCCAAAAGGGATTGTAAAATGTATTTAAAATCGATTCAGAAGGAAAAAAAATTTTTTTTCCTAACATCTGTATATACGTACGTTTGTATGTACCTCGCATCACTGAAAAACGAGCAGTCTCAGAACATTGAAATTTTGTACATGGGATTACTATGGTCTACATCTTCCTTTTCAGTACCAATCAGCTTACCAAATATATTATACGAATCGGCCGTACCAAATATATAAATATATTTATGTTACACACATATATATACAGCTACTGCGTTACCGGGCTCGGTGAGCTCAGTTTTTTTATTCTTATATGTTGGTAAATTGGGCATTTTTTGCTTTAAAAACTGAGTGAATTATGTTGTTTTTATATTCTGGTTAAGGTTTTTATGTCTTCAGTTATTCTGTATGGCAATAGCTGTAGAACAATCAACAATTTAACAGTTGTTTAAGTGTTACTAAGCCTAACGAAACATCCATTTGTTTACATTTGAATCTCTTAATAGAATAATGAATTAAGTCAGTTTCTGCACTTTCAGTGCCTTTTTGCCGAATGGGACTAAAAGTAAACTCAGTGTTGTGCACTGAGAAATCTGTCTTCCTGCCCACAGGTTGAATTGCTTGTTTTTCCGTAGAAACTCTAATTTTACCTTTAAAAACTGTTTTTCTTAATTGTATTTGGTTTTTTATGTTTTTCTCTATTTTACAATGTTTAATGATGTTTTCAGTTGTAAATAGGAAATGCAAAGATTCCGAATTCTAAGAGAATCAAATTTTTCTAAAACGAAACTAATAGGAAATCACACAAAATTACACACATTTCGTAACAAACTGTCATATTAATAAAATTATGCCATTATCGTTTGCATAAGTTAAAAGTAAAACAAAAAGAGAGGGGAAGAAAAAATAACACACAGATGACTGCACGTCCTATGGTTCCAGAATTAATAAATAATTAATAAATAAAAAATAATAAAAAATTATTTATTAATCATAATTAATAAATAA
>KK112990.1:24534-117756 GCA_000611955.2 Stegodyphus mimosarum | reverse complement strand
TAATAATACAATAATAAGTTATTTATAATTATTAAGTTTTATTTTAGTGCAATCGTAGTGTTACAGTAAGAAGAGAACTTCGTCACTTAGAATATATGATGTTGTAGAAGTTACACTTATGATATTAAGTGCTTATAAAAAAATCATTATCTTTTGCAGAGTCACTATCCTTTCTTTAATAGCAAATGATACAATAAAACCACTCTTGTTTTCTACGAAAATATTCCATAAGGAGCACTGGAAAACATTAAGAAGCATCTTGCCTTTAAATGGTTCATTCTGCTACACTAATAAGAAAAACACTTTCATGATCTCGAAAATAACGATCTTACGCAGCGAATGAACAACTGGGCGCGATTTTCTCTCAAAATGAAATGCACAGTTTTTTGGAGAAAAGGATACTGAACACCATCGTGGAAATACATTTGAGCTGGCCAATCATCTTCTAGAGAATCAGATTAATTAACAGTGAGGTACTAGTTTTACTACTATAATGCACGAATAAAAACACATCGAGCAAAATGAAATGTTTCATGTAACTATACTTAAATCTTAAGCTAAAACATATATTTCCTTATTAATTAAGATGAACATTTAAACAGAAGACGCTTATGAATAAAAATGCAAAAAGTGAATCAGCATTTCATGGCATCATGCCTTTGCGTAATCTTTCGTTCTACTCTGCCTGAAAAAATATCAACGGGATGCTCTAAAAAGGAACGGGGGATGTGATAAGATTTTTTTCTAGAATAAAAATTTGCAAGGATTTTGTTATTACTTTAATTAAATCTACTTTAAACAGACCACATATCGTTCATTTAAAACCTTCCCAACAGTAACCATGCTTCAATTATTAATCAGATAAAATATTTTCAGATTATTCGCATATCTCTGCATATTACTTTAGGAGGGATCCGACATGTAGACTACTTGATATAAATTTGAAGCGAACATAGAAAAGAAATTCTAATTTTCTTTCTCTTTTGCTCCTTTCACTTCTCTTTCCCCTTATTCAATTGTTCGTTACAAATATTTATTGCGCCCAAAAACTAGTCAAGGACAAGGTTTTGTACCTGAAGCTTCCTATCTTTTAACAGCAATGTAGGCAAAACAAAACTATTTTTTAGATCACAGTTTTAGAGTTGTTTTCATTGTAGCGATCTTTTTTTTTTTTTTAATGGAGACAGAACATGCCATCAATGATACACAGAACAGATGCGTTAACTTTCGTACATACATTTACGATGTCTGTTTACGTGGACAGGAAAACCTTAAGGTTAAGCTCTAGATCAATTCTCCTAAACAAACACTGCAACTTTAGGTCATTCTACAGGAAAATGGGTCTTTATTAGTTTGCACAGTTGCGCAATCATTCTATATCCGACACTCTTCTTCCGCTGATTCATTTTCTGCTAATTTATGTTCCCACGACTCATTCCACCGGTGTAACAGTCACAACTATACAGTAAGATATAAGAAAGAACTCAATAAAAGGAATCTCGTTCGACGCTCCCGCTTTTCGAAAGTCAGACAAAAGGCACACCGACAATGTTTTCCTCATCTTGGTGGCATGGGAGTCGCTACGGCCGACTAGAACAATGACCGCCTAATCCACGCACTTTAAAAGCACGGCACATGAATTACTGAAACACAAAAGCGAGGTGCGGACAGACTAATGCTGAGAATGATCAAGAAGAAATGGAACGAAAAGAGAAGCGTGACTGAACTGCAAATGCTTGCTCTTCGAATATCGTCAGTAAAGTGTTTCTTAGAATCAAGATGGATCAGTACACAAATGAAGAAAGCAGCAGATCCTTGTAGAATTATGTCGAGTGATTAGTCGCAGTCTTTAAACACCACGCACATGTAATTGTTCGTGACCAATGAAAGAAGCAATGACCAGCCATGAACAAAAGGTAATTGAAGGAAATTAATTGGACTAGTCGTCTGAACAACGTGACTCTAATGCTCAAATTTTTTAAGTTAATGAGAGGTAAATTGAAAATTACGAGCTGAAACTTACGAATGAAGGCACTTTAAATATACCACACGTATGAAACTTACTTAATTTTGCACTGTAGCTCAGTTTTTATACTGTAATCTCTGATTTATTATGTAAAATTTACATCATCAGATAACTATACTGAATAAACTTTATTACTATGTCCTTGTAGGAAGTAAAAAGAAAGTATTGTAATCGCGAAAAATTTCGGGTATCTTATATCAACGAAAATATCCATTTTGATAACTATCGAATGCAATTTCATGATTTTTTTGCGTGACATCTGTACGTAAGGACAGAATAAAAGACTCCTTTTTTTACTTATAACCATGATGATAAATATATTCCCCCTTCATTCTCGGGGAAGAGGAAATTGTGCTTCATACAATACAAATGAAAAAAACTCGAAAACGTGACAGTTTTTAACATAAAGTTTTGAGTTTTAATTACAGTTCTAAATCTGATTATTAACGATAAAAAAATGAAGTCTAAAATTAATTATGAAAACTTAGATACCATATCTAGTCGAGATTCGCCCAGCATAACTTTCGCATCAAATTAGTAACTTCTTGTAAAAAATATTTCTAATAAAATTAAACAACATGTAAAGAGAAAAAAGATATATCTACGTTATGCACCTGAATTACTATAAAACTAATTTTTGATATATGGGCAAAAATGCTCCTAACCCGTGGCCATAACATCAACAAAAGCACAAACACCAAGGATTTCAAAACGTAAATATTAAATTAACTGTCATACTCATACACAGTGAACCTGCATTAGTAAAATTTACTGTTTTTATTACAGAGGCTATTTGGCTGATGTTCAGCATTTTCATTGGAGAATTTAAGTTAAGTCCATAAACCATTATGACGAACCCAACGACGGTAATTAAAGACTTTTTTTTTAACTCTTCATAAATTCATACACTTTAAAGGATAAATTGTTTTTTCTTTAACAAATGACTAAGGTGAATGCGTTAGTAAATGTTCCTGAACAGTTCGTCGTAAATTTATAGTTCCAATTTAAGAAATGAATCAAATGAGTACTGATGATATTGATCATGTGAGAGTTTTAAACAAAAAATACAGGAAATAAATTTTTCTACGGCCTTCTGTGAAGAAAGTCCTAACGAGTAAGCTAATCGTTACCTATTTACTAACTTTCGAAAAAGAAAACCAGTCCTTAATATGTAAGCCTTGCCTAAAACTGTTAACTTCATATGAATTAAACCATTGGTTTCAAACTCCAATTTGAAAAAAGAAACAACGCAAAATGTCAAAACGAAATTAATAGTCCTTCTGGGCAAATTGCCCCTTTGGACTAATAATAATGACGAAAAAAAAATTAGACTTATTTTCAGCTTCAAATCTGAAGCCTTGCACTTGCTAGACGTTTCTGTTGGTTACACTTTGTAATTCAAACCTACTGATACTAAATTTTATGCCCGACATATATTTCAAGTAATTCTAATATACTGAATTAACCACTAAATAACTTACTTAACCTAAAAACAAACACCTTACGAAAACTTTCAAGAGCGATAAAATTTGAGAATAAATAATGACAATCTGTTTTCTTTCTTTGATTGAATAAATTTTTATTAAGTGGATATTATTAAGATATTATTTAAGATATTACACAGTCCAGTCACATTAATGTGACCATCTGTCAAAAGCCAGAATAACCACCTTTCGCAGAGTGGACTGCTGCGAGACGTGCAGGAAGAGTGTCACATATGTCCCTGAAGGTGTTCTCTGGGATGTTGAGCCATGCCGACTCTAATGCCGTGGCCAGCTGCGCTAGATTACGCGGTTGAGGATCCATGGCGCGAACAACTCGATCGATATGGTCCCACAGATGCTCGATTGGGTTTAAGTCAGGTGAGTTTGCTGGCCAGGGGAGGACGGTAAACTCATCCTGGTGCTCTTCGAACCACGCACGTACACTGGCAGCTGTATGGCACCTCGCATTGTCCTGCTGGAAGATGCCATCATCCTGAGGAAAAACAATGCGCATGTAGGGGTGAACATGGTCCGCAAGGACAGATGCGTACTTGTATTGATCCATTGTGCCTTCCACAATGATCAGTGAACCTAGAGAATGCCAGGAAAACATTCCCCAGACCATAATGCTCCCGCCTCCAGCTTGGACCGTTCCGGCAATGGTTGCAGGGTGGTTCCTTTCAGAGGTTTCACGCCTTATACGCCAACGTCCATCTGTCCGATGGAGCATAAAACGCGATTCATCCGAAAACGCAACCTGTCGCCACTCAGTGGACGTCCAGCTGCTGTACTGGCGTGCAAATTCTAGCCTTCGCCGTCGATGAACAGCAGTCAGCATAGGTGCACGAACCAGGCGTCTGCTTCGGAGGCCCAGACGCAGCAATGTTCGCTGAATAGTACTTTGGGAGACACTTTTGGTAGCCCCTTGGTTCATTTTGGTGGTCAGTTGCTCAACGGTAGCCCGTCTATCTGCCCGAACGCATCTCCGCAACCGTCGTTCGCCTCTGTCATCTATGGCCCGTGGTGCACCACATTTGCCACGTCGCTGATTTTGGACAGTCCCATTTTGCCATGCACGGTACACTTTTACCACGGCGGCACGCGAACAGTTCACAAACTCAGCCGTTTCGGAAATGCTTCCACCCTTGGCCCGAAAGCCAATGATCATGCCCTTTTGGAAGTCGGATAAATCGCTTCGTTTCTGCATTACGCCAACGATTGAAATGTTTTCCGAAGCCCTCACACACCCTTTATATACGCTCAACTGCACTGTGCTGCCACCTGCCTTCTGTGATTGGTTATTTAACTCTGACATGGAAAGTACGTGGTGGTCACATTAATGTGACTGGACTGTGTATTTATTTGGCGCACACAGGAAAAAATGCAGTGATTCGGACGCAAATACAATTATAAACTTCTTCATTTCTTACTACAGCTTTCAGCTGCAGCTCATGACGTTTCGATTTTCATAAAGTTTGAAAACTTCGAGAAAAATTAATAGAAACTCTTTTTATCATGATATGTAGATGTTCATGAGCCAGTCTGGTTCCTTTTTGAAATTTATTCACTTTTAGTTGAGTAAAAAAACTGTTTACATATGAATCTATTCCTTTAACAAAACGCTTATTCTTCAATAATTCGCTACTGAGGGTATTTATCGTTTAACAAATCCTAAAGAACATTAATTAAAACTCTATCATCAAATATTTGAACATGATTTATATATAACACAGTATGAATTAATTGGCTATATTTGCGGATTTCTTATATCCTTTTTTATGGCAATGAAAATAATGTCAAATTGAACTAAAATTCATTAAAATCTCAACTCTTTCTACAAATTCTTGCCATAATAATGCTAATTAACTTAGGGAAAACGTGGTTGGGTACAACTGCTTGGAGGTATGCAGCCAGTTTGAAACGGTTTTCACCCAAGGAAAAGGCGCTTATATTACAAGCAGTTTGAAATTAAATTTTTTTAAACACAAAATTTCGAACTTACGCATTTTTATGGAAAGTGATTTGAAACTTAAGATTCTAAACTTATGCTTTGCTAATGCAAAGATATTGTTTAGAAATACGTATTTGCAAACTGAAGACGCATCGCTGTCCTCAGCGATATTTACATACAGAATATCAATATGTAAATTAATGACATTATCAGGTAATTCCAATCATATATCTATAAATCTTTTAATATGATCAATTATTTAGTTCATACGGTATTTTCTGCCTCCTTTCCGCATGCCTGCGGGGTGTAATTGGAAGCATACTCGATGCGTATTCAAGAGGTCTATGGTTCAAGTCGCGGGACGGCACTGCACATTTTCCTCGTCTCTTGCTCACCCCCCCCGTGATGGACGATAATTCGTCAGTCCAGGATTTGGCAACTGAATACCCTAATTACCAGTCGCCCTTTAATAGGCGAAGTATATACGGTATTTCCTCCCTCCTTTCCCCATGTCTTCTTTCGTGATGTAAGTGGAAGCATACTCGACGCGTATTCGAGAGGTCCAGGGTTCGCGTCCTGGCGAGGGCCACTGCACATTTTTCTTGTCTCCTGCTTCAACAACAACAACAACAAATTTTTAAAAAATCTAATGACTCTACAAATTTATCGAAATAATTTTTCTCACTGATATTCTCCCGCCCACTAGCTAAAAGGCATGAGTTAAAAATAAAAGTTTCGTATAAAAGTATCATGCAATTAAATTCGTCGTAATATATAAAAATCTTCACTGATTTATTTTTTATTCATAAGTCTTTGACCAACTATTGAAAAGGTATTTAGTCCAACAAGCATTTTGAAAGAATTAGAATAAGTTTAAAATCTGATGAATGATGACACATTAATTTAAATGGAATTTATATAAACTTCAATCATAAATTGTATTAGATGCTATGCTTCATTATCTTAGAAGTCAGGATTTTAATGCAATATATCAATTCGAAATTATTCGATTAACTCGGAGACACACGTACATTAAAAAAAAATTCACACTATTCATAAGAAAAATAAAATTTTGGATTTAAAAAATTTACAAAATAATACAAATATACCTCTTATATACAAAGAAAGAAATCATCATTGATAACAAATAAAGCAATAATAAATAATAAATTTAGAACGCAGTAAACATTCTGTGACTCCCAAAAGTGTTCGTACACTTACGATTTTCATTGAAATAGAGCTCTATCCATTAATTAAAAGTAAACTTTCTGAATGAGATTTTAATAATAAGATCTATAATTTAATCGTAACAAAATTACATGAAATATTTTTAAAATATAGCAAAACTTATTTTTAAGAAATTAATAATCAAAAAATGACAAACATTTTATCTCACAAAAGTCTTCGAACACTTCAAAAAAATCTTGACATATTAGTAAATATTTTCATTTTTTTGTTAAATTAACATTTAGTAGAATATCCTTTAGCATCCACAACAGTTTTTAAACGTCTGGGAATAGATTTTACTAGTTTTTTTGTAATTTCTGTATCAATGTTCATCCATTCTTCCATCATGACTGTTTTGAGTTCGCTTTTCGTTTTAATGTCGTGTTTTCGTACTCTAACCTCCAGTTCTTTCGAATGTGTTCTATGGGGTTTAAATTTGACGACTGAGGTGGTGTTTTCAAAACCTGTGGACAATTATAGAGACACCACAGGCGAACGTTGAGAGCCGTACGCTTAGGATCGGTACCATGATTAAAAATAAAGTTGTTTCCAATACCCAAATTTTGGGCTGATAATTTTAAATTGTTTGTTAAAATATTTAAATAAAGAGAGTGATTCATTATGCCATCAATAAATACCAAATTACCTAACCCTGATGCTGCCATGCACCCTCACACAAGAACACCTCCACCGCCATGCTTTGTTCCGACTAAGTTCTTAGAATGAAGTTATCATTTTTCTTCTCCATACAATTACTTATTCGACCATCGGAACCAAAAATGTTAAATTTGCTTTCCTCAGCAAACAGGACATTATTCTAGTACGTTTCGGGTGTATTTATCACTGATTTTGCGAATGAAAGCCTAAGCATTCTGTTTTTCTCACTAACAAAACATTTTTTACGGGCAGAACGCCTATGTAATCCAGCTTCTCTGAGAACTCGTCGAACAGTTTCAGGTGAAACTAAAGCAGAAGACTTTGTCTTAAATTCTGCAGAAACTTTTACAGCACTCAAACGTGGGTTTTTCACAAATTTTCTAATAATAAATTTCTCATCCCGTTTAGTTAACTTCTCATTCGATCTTTTCTTACATTGTTTTCAATCCGATTTTCTTCTTTACAGCGTTTTATCACATACTGCACAGTAGAATGAGATAAATGAACTAATTTAGCAATATTTTGAATTGATTTACCACTACTGTGGTGAAAAATTAGCAATTTTCGAATGCTGTTCGTAATTTCTTTACGACTGCGACCCATTTTTCAATAATAAATAGAATATTATGAAGTAAACAACAAAAAATTAAAGCAAACTATTTTTTAAATGCCACCACAATGCAAAATTTGAAATGGTTTTATCCAAAAATATTTCAGTGTACGAAGACTTTTGGGAGATAAAATGTTTGTCATTTTTTGATTATTAATTTCTTAAAAATAAAGTTTCGCTGTATTTTAAAAATATTTCATGTAATTTTGTTACGAATAGATTATAGATCTTATTATTAAAATCTCATTCAGAAAGTTTACTTTTAATTAATGGATAGAGCCCTATTTCAATGAAAATCATAAGTGTACGAACACTTTTGGGAGTCACAGAATGTTTCAGCAATCCGGAAGAAAGAAGTATCATCGTAAGCAAGTAAAAGAAGTCCCCGTGGACAATTTCATTACAAGTTATTTTCGCCAACTACTGCATTTTCTTTTCCAAGATCTTAAAGATCTTTTTCGTTATCTGCTCCTATTATCAACATGAACAGTTACTGAGTCAAAAAGATAATGATCAGAAATGCCCTTATATCCAAAGAACACAAATCGTTTGGATATTTGGATGCAATTTTAGAATGTAGGCAACAGTATCTAAAAGTCTATACTTCGAACGCGTCGTGACTCTGCAAAAGTTAGATTTGCAGTTTCATCCACAGCAAGGTAAAGTAGTCAGATCTTCTTTCTGCTTAGCTGTCTTACCGTGACGTAATTATAACGCAATTATCAGCGCAGACGATCTAGAAGGTCGAACACATCCATGCTTGCGGTGCTTCTCATGCGCCAGGTACAGAAAGAATAGTGAACTTCAGTCTGGGAATTAAAGAAAAAGAAAAAAGGTGGAAAATTGGCAAAATTACCAGATCTTAGATATTACGTAATTGTAGCTTATTGTAGCTTATTGTAATAACTAATGAATGAGGCTGAAAAATAATTTGACCAACGTAATGGAACGAAATCGATATCAACTTAGTTAAAAGTCATTTTATCATTAGCATATCCCTGGTCAAGCACGGCGGACAGCTAGAGTAATTTATTGAAATAATGATTAGGAGTAATTAATTTTATAATTCCCATGACGATAAGAGGAAAACTAAGCATGCCAAAAACTGTTACATTTATGTGTGTTTAATTTCAACAGTTACACACAAAATTCAAAATCTCTTCGTAACTTACTCTAACTCTTATAACTGCTATTTTATCTATCTCAGCATTTAAAAACTGTTGCAAGAATACTTTCGTACTTCCTTTATAATGAAACTCGCAAAAAATATGCCTCTATATTCCAGAAAAATCGCATCACTTGATTTCACGCAAGACAGATAATGTTTTCCGCTAGCTTCCCTATACGATCACAGAGACCTTATTAAAAACTCAAGATATTAAAAATATTTCAGGCAGTACAATTTTTCGAACTCCCTTCATGAACAAGGCAAAATTTCAGGTGTTTGATGGTCTGCGTTGTAATCCAATCTATTATCTGTTTACGTGCATGCAAAATTGCAAGGTGAACCATTAGCTTCTGCTCGCGTGATTGAAAATGAAATAAACAAATAAATGAACTCACTGACCAAAGTTTTATTTATTTAAAAATTAAGTTATTGTGCTCTCTAATTAAAATAGTCTACTATTTTCACCGAAATGTAAACAGCAACTACACAAAATTTCATCTGGATGGGGAAAAAATAATATAGGCAACAAAGAAATCACGAACAGACCTTCAATTTAATATTAATATGATGATTGCCATGAGTTAAGAGGTCTTCTGAATTACATTATAAGGGAATTAGTATATTATAATGTATAATTACAAATTATACATTATAATCGCATTCCCCCGCGCATGTTCTCCTGTTGCAAAGTGGATAGCAAGTCAAGTTAGCAAATGGAAGATCGTATTCAGATGCCAGAGAGGGCACGGTTGATTTTTAACGTGCCTCCCCCCCCCCGAAAAAAAAACTTCTATAACCTTCCCAAGATCCTGTATATCACATGACATTTTTATGATATTTTCCGCCCATTTTAAGCATTTCCTATGACAACAGCACAAAAAGCATCCTTGAGATGCTTTCCATTCCAGTTTGCTGACATCAGATCATATTGTTGCATTCTACGGGTTCGTGGATTTGGAGTAATTGATGACAACACTTGATGAAAAATCAAAACACAATTTATTCGCCACTATTACACAGGAAAGATCCAAAGACCAGTTTACAGTCATCGAAAAACTACGATAAACACACGCTGCAACAATTACCAACACAGCCTTCAGGCTATAACGGTGACAAGAGCTTCAAGGCAAAGCACTACTACAGCTCTCGAGCTAATGGTCTATCGCTCTCAAGCTAATCTCTGAACTCAAGACAATACTAATCACTACTGAATTCAAGATACTACTACTGCGCGTACAGGCAGGGTATATATAGCTTTAACTACTTAAGAGAATATTCTCAGGAAAATCGCTAAGAATGCTCTCGCTCCGTTTATGGCATATCGCCAATTTTGTCGCCAAATATCGCCAAATGGGCGATTTTGCACCAAACCTGGCAACCCTAAACTCGCTTTGTGGGAAACTATCTCATCGCAGCTGGGCATTTCGCAACAATATGTACCCTTCGAACATCATCATAAGAAAAAATTCGAATTAATTACAAATGATTATTCATCATCAAAAATCAAATCAAAATTAGAATAATCATCACACTGTAAATACATATCACCAAAGGTAGAATTTATAGCCCACAAAGGAGGAGATTTATAAGCATATTAATCAAGAGGTTAAGGAACGAATTACATCAATATACCTATTGATTTAAACATACCAGACTTAAGAAGCGCAAGCAAAGATTTGCAAGATAGATACCCTGGCATAAAGATATCCACAAAAGACTATATTCACTTTGAAATGCGTTCAGAAAAAATCTGTGGTAGTTAACAATTTTTATTTAGACAGAAATGCCAATATAAGAGTTTAAGTGTCTGATGACAAATGACGTTATGAGTCGTTAGATTATACAGTAGTAGTCATTAAAGTACAAAACCTATCAAGCAACAATAACAACAGTAATTACATTGCCGCGAAAGACAACTTGACATGATGATTTGTGAAATCTTTTACGGACAACCTATATTTTGATTTAACTGCTTAAAAACGAAATATGCAATCAGAAACATGAACATTACTAGAATATATTTTCCATTTTAGAGAAAAATAAACTTCTGCTCACAGGAAAAATAAAAACATTCAAACTAAATGCGATGAATAATACATACCGTTTACAGAGTCTAGTTTCCAGCTACCAAGTTTTCAGCGTAATGGACAGAATTTTAAATGCGCTAGATGCGTGAATCTTTTAAAGAAAGTTTTACGGTTTTGAATGGCAGATAAAATTCAAGGTATTTGTATATCTACTAAGCCCACGAATATAAATTCAAATAAAAAACAATTCCTTTTTAACTGCCATAACATGTCAAAAAGTCTTATCTTTGAATGAAATCTATGAAGAATTTAGTTTACTGAAAGAATCCCCCTCGCCAAGCTCATGCATTGTGCATAATTCCGAAGAAGCGTTTAAAAAACACAAATAATATGCAATTTTATGCAATAAAAACATTTTCAGAACTTCTCTGATCTCGAGGTAACGGAGAAAAAAGAAACTGGCTAATAGCATAACATTCGTTCATAAACAATATAGTGCATAATTTTTTATAATAAGTTTTCAACCTAAGCTAAAAATTTTAAAATAATATTCCACAGAAAAAATTATTGTGAACAAATTAAGGATTTTATCTTTTAACATGTTGTCTAAAAACCCCAAATACTACCGCAGACGATTTTGTCTTTTAATCGCAGACGATTCTTCATACTTCTGTTCAATTTTAACAAGGAAAGTCACAGAAACTGAGTTACTACGCTTAGAAATATTACTTTTATTACTTTTATTACAAACAACAATTCGTCGAGAATTCGCATTTACCGGAAGTGAGGTAAAGAAATTTTTGGTATATGTGACGTCCATTCGGGGATAGGAGAATCAACACGGTTTTCATCATACGGTATACTTATTTCACATGGCTGGGTTGTCACCACCAAAAGCAATCTCATTCACCATTACATAATTCTATGTGAACAGATTACATGTGAACATTTTGCAGCTTGTTCACATAAAACTATCTTTATATAAAGTTGAAAAAGAAGAACTATCTCGTTCGCAGTATTTCTGCTGCTGCTACGAGAAACATGCTGGTATTCAAAGGTTTATGGCGAACAACGACAATCGAAAAGACATTTTCGTAAACTAAGACATTTTCGTAAACTAAGACATTTTCGTAAACTAAGACATGAACTAGCGAATTATATTCGCAATTGCAAAAGCTAAGCTTCTGGTACAAAGGATAATTTATTATGTTGCTCCCTTTCCGTTGATGGGCAATTCGACTCGGTCGAACGACACAAGTGGAGAAAACACTGGCAGTTCAAGTCAAGTTCAGGCTGTTCTAAAACTACGGACAACTTGAAGGGGATGGCTGCATGGGATTTCAGGTTTCTTCCTGCCGTAACGTAAGCAGCCAATTCTTTTCGCCCTTAGTAAGCGGTTCACGGAACATTCTTTACTGCTGCTATTGAATTGAAAATAAATTCCAGGCATAACAGGGTCGAAGGGCACAATTTTAGGAATTTTGCTCATGGTGCTAGGCTACCGGATACCTCCGAGTTGAACACCAAGCTGAAGGTTTTTATTACTCGCACGGGCAGAGGAGGACGTTAGTCATCCTCCACTTTGAAATCTCGGACCGCTTTGGATTTCGGAATAAAATGGTGCACATCTCAAACTAGTTCTGAAAGAACCCGTTTCTGGTTGGTGGAGTTCTTGGCCCATAACCTAAAAGGTTATGACGCACCAAACACATGTTCCACTTACTCTACATTAAAAATAACTAGAAATCCACACGATAAATATAAAATAAAATCTCACTATACATAATAAATAAAAACACATTAAGTTATTTAAAACCAATCAAATTCAAATAATAAAAACCAGTTTTTCTCAAATATTGAAAGAGATTTAAAGTGACCTCTTTTCCCATTAAATGGTCAAGAGGTAAACCAGAGCTATTAAACTATTTTAAACGAAAACTCTTAAAATGTACACATTCTATTAAAATGTGACACATTAAAGAGGGGCGTTACATTTCAAGCAAAGGGACTCACTCTCAGCTTTTAGAAAGCAATTATGCCTAAGACGAGAGTGGCCAATTCTAAGTCAAGTCAAAAGTATCGCCTCCCTTCAGTTTCTACTAGCATCTCAATCTCCCACTCTATATTTTAAGATTCTGAGCTTGTTGTGAAACTGAACGTAACAGAGTCTCTGTCCATTTGTTGATAAACCAAGTTTCTGGGGAAAACCTGTCTGTTGCTTCTCGCATCTTTTATGGGATGAATAAGAACTTTGCCACAATTAATTAAATAACATAATCGCGAAGACATTTCTTTAAGCAAGCACTATTTATTTCGGAGATTATTGAAGATATCAAACGAAATACACACAAAAGCTTAATACACTTCAGACGGTATTAAGAAGAATATACCTCTCTTCCTCTGTGTAACCAAAGTTAATACAGTTTATTGAAAATATTTTTCAGAATTTCCAATAGTTGCTAAGAACATATATTAATGAAAGATACCTTAAAGCAATCGAAATCAGTACCTCTCTTTTCTGACTGAGTTCCTCCAGATATGACAAAAAGATTCAGCATTTAGGACACTCAAACTCGACGTTTTTTAGCAATTAAAAAACTTCCTTTTTTCAGCAGCAAAGAATCCCACAATCAGAAGTAATTTAAGAAGTTTTCTCATCCATTAAAGAATGATATGAGATTCGGTTCTCAGTGAATGACTAATAAAAAATATTTCCCTTTTTCCCTACGTTTCGGAACAGAGAATCAATGAATCACAGAATCATTATTATTTTTAAATCTTCTCCTTGGTAGAAGAAAAGAAGGAAATTTTAAATTGAAAATGAACTAAAACATACAAATAATTATTCAACTGCCATCAACAGCTATTAAGATGCTGACATTAATGAAATATTTTAGACGTCACATGCAATCGTGTGCTTTCTTCAACATCAGAATAAGACCTTTATATAATAATAATATGTTTAATGTTTGGCAATGCTACTTTTATTTCATATTATGTAAAACTCACAAATGTTTTATTATTAAACTCTACGATTCGAAAGTGAGCAGTGGCAACACTTTTCGAAATAAAGCATTTTTATCTCCAGCGGGCGAGGCCGTTGCCACTCGGAAGAATCAGCGTGGACATTAGCGTTTTCCGAGTTAATTAACATCTCAGCTAATTTAAATCGTACGAAGATGAGAATAGTCGGAATGGCTTCCCACGAATTTTGGAATTTGAGGGCATCTCTTTCGAACTCAACTCCCCGTCGTTCCGAAAGAGATGATGTTACAAATAAAGAAACAGACAAACAGATGCGCACAGATTTTATGCGAACACTTTATTTTTATTATGAATGATTTGAAAAGATTAAAACCGAAGCAGTTTAGTAATTAAGAACTTAATCAAAACTCCTCTTCGAAAACTGAGTAGATATAACTATTACGAACAACAGTGAATTTTTTACACAAATAATAGCAGATACTCTATTACTATATCGATCAGCTTTGCATTTACCCTGAAATACGTCATTGAATAAGATGGATGAGTAGAAGATAACTTCTTCTCAATAGAAACTTGGACAACGACTGCATTTTCAGTACCATGTCTACGCAATATCTAACAAGCGTGATGATAATGCATATGGGACAAATCACTCATTTTACCCGAATACAGCTATTCTAGTAAGCAATAATGATCGGGAGTAAAGACAGGAACTAAGAAAATAAAATTTCGTTTTGTTCGTTTCTGTATAGGCTCTTTTATCTCAGTTTCTTCACATATTCTGTTGCAGTAAAAATTTGATTTACATCAGCAGTTGAAAATATCCAAAAACATCAATGCAAGGAAATTTTTCGAGCCAGGAACAACTTGAATAAAAAATTTCATTGAAAATTTGCTTATATAAAACGAACACCAGAATGAGCACAAAGGCTCATCATTTCTACTGCTCAAAATTTTTTAATATTTTAAAACCTTCCGGCTCAAAATTATTTATGCCACCAAGCAAATTAAGTATTAATTGTCAGTTCACTTTTGTCTTTGAGTATCTTGAAGAACACAAGACTATAAAAACTTCATTCACAGTATTCCATCAATAAATAAAAAAATTATCAGACACTAAGAAATCCTTCTCCCAAAACTAAGTTGCTGAAAACGACTAGAACAAAGTTCCAAGAAGTAATTTTCCACTTCATATCTTTTAGGATATATAATCCGTGTCTTAAAGAAAGATGGATGCCTAACTATATTCAAAACGTTTTAAAGTAAAATAAACTAAAGTTTAAAAAGCGTTTTTTTAGTCCACAGGGCTTTGTTCCTGAGCTACTATTCTTTTCGTTTTGCGAATTTGCGTCGAATCACTCTGAATGTCCGTTTCATTTTTCAAATTGTTGCCACCAAATATTATCGCCCTGTTTTATATTTGAAGAAAATTAAATAATGAAGAAACTGCATAATGTATGTACGTTTCTCGCATTGTGATTAAACGACGGTACCTACAGCCATCAAATTTTGAATGACATAATCCTACTGCGAATATGGGCATCTGGAAACCCAAATTTGAAATTTGGAATTTGTTTTTTATCGATTTCATATTTTGTAAAACTTAACAAATTTTTTATATACAAACTCAAGGATTTCAAAGCGAGCAATGGCAACGCTGTACAGAAAAAAACAGTTTTATCTCCAGCGCGTGAGACTGTGTATCGGAAATTCTATAGATAACGCTCAATTTAAAATTACTTTCTGATATTGTGCTTAAACTGAATTTTATGGTTTGTGAAGAACATGATATTTAATAAATAATGGTAACACGTACAATGCTAGAAAAAACGCCTTTTTGGACGTAATTTAAAATCTTAAACCTTTCAGATTTTCTTTTTTTAACTATTGTTTTCGTAATTTTTTTTTAACTTAGAAAGAATTTTCTGTTTGAAAAGAAAATTTAAATTACTTCATCAAAATGTGCGTACATCACAATAGTTACACCAGGTACGAGAATTTATTATTTAGAGTTATTATTTCTATTTAAAGTATCTCATGCCACAAGAACAACTCACAAAGACTGGTGACATGTCTCAGCCTGTAGCCTGTAACTGCCTGTAGCTGTCCAGCTAAGAAAAACTAAATTTTTTTAATATAATATCTATTAGCATCTGTTACAATTTATTAAATGCATTTTTTTAAAATTAATTTTGCTCTAAAACTTTGCTTATAGCATCAACTGATCTATCTACATGAAAAAAGACCAATCAATTCGGCTTGTTAAAATGTGAATTAAAAAGTTTGGTCTCAAATTTTTTAACATGCTTTAATTTTGAGCGATTAGCATGTAAAATCTGGCTTAACCGATTCAGTCCGTTTCTAATTCAGCCTTTACAAAAGTTTTACCTTCAACTGAGAGTCGGATGAAAAATCCACTTAATTCAGTCCTTACTCAAGCTAAGAATAGCTCGTTCTTTCATTTATTACTCGGTCAAAGTTTTTATACCTCTTTGTTGAAATAGAAGAAGGTGGAGTCAATGTTACGAACAACGTAATACTTTTTAAATGACATTTCATCTTACTGAGATACTGCCCAGTATAAAAATTCTATACATACTACTACTTTCTTCCTTTTTTAATATATTTCAATTATTTTTACTGCATTGTAGTTTTTCTGTATTTTTATAATAGTATTCCGTATTGTTTTACAAGATTATTTATTTACTTGCTGTTTTTAGGATGATAATTTTTAGAACTTATTACGTGTTTAATCTAATCTGTAGCCACATATATTGTATATAAGACTTTATTTCTTACATAAAATTGTAGATCTTTCGAGTTCAACAACGTCAAACTCTAAAAATTAACTCGGGTATAACGCGAGATACGAGCAACTACCTCCTGAGAAGCCTTAGCGATATCTAGAGATTTATAACTAACTTGGCGACTTTCAGGAAGATTCTGAAAAACACATTTTCGAAGCCCTACCACCGATATGAACGAGCCCTACGAAGCTTCCAGAAGCCCTGCTACACTAAATTAATATGGCTCCTAGAACTAGGCTGTTAATCAGTTGTCAGATTTAACTGTTCAAAGAGAGTTAGCTGACTCGCGATTTAGAGTTTACTTTGGGAGTAATTTTGATAATTTACGATATTTCTTGTGAGCACAAAAGGAACTGTTTAACATCCGCGTTCGTCTTGACCTATTTTTAGCTATTTATTGTAATGTGTGTCGTGAATTTTTATAACACATAATTAAATTTTCCCGCTCATCTAGAGCGATTATTTAAAGAAATACCAACGAATCAGCAGACCGCAACAGTATCATTTTAATACAAGTTTTTGAGCTATCTAACGCATTTTCAAGAAACGTAACAAGAAGGAAGCCTGTTGTCTCAACAAAATTTTGCCAAATTACCTCCCCCCCATCACCTCAAGAAAATTAGGTGTGACCTAACAATGACATGTACTAAAAATACTTGAACAACCATTAACTAGACTACACGATAGAAACTCAAGATGTACATAAAATGCATAATATTTTGCAAAAATCTACCTATTGTTAAAAATTATTAAAATTGGTTTTTAGAAAATGTCATACGCAAGATTTGTGGGATAAGTTAATACAAATCACGCGACTATTTTGGTAGCAAGAGCCTAGGCTTATAAAGTCTTTAAATCAACCATTCTTTTCATTTATACAAGGGGAAAGGAACGGCTGAGTTGGGAATGACGGCAAAGATGTACTTATATTTCGGAATCAGATGGGGATAAATTTGTCACAATTGAGTTGGGAAAGGGTTCATCACTATATTATTTCAACAGCTGCGTAAAGATGTGATGGAAGTGAGGTTACTGTAGAGAAATGGACCGTGCCTCTGAGTAGACTTGAATCTGCGATCTTTTAATTACCATACTGGAATTACCATACTGACTGTTAGCACACAAGTTTCTATTGCCTTACAACTGTGCAATATATACCAACAAAAATACATCAACAAATATCGTCATGGAAAAAAATGCTTTCATTTATTTAAAAAAAAAAGACTTTTTTTATCGTTTTGTGTGTTATTTATTACATAACATTCAATAGCAAAATCACAGAATCACGGGTTCAACAAATTCACAGTTCAAGCAAAATCACAGGTTCAACAGCAAAATCACAGAATAATTTAAAAAGAGCATATCTTCAGAATTTCCGAAGATACACAGTCTCGCACGCTGGAGATAAAAATGTTTGGGTCGGGTGATGGCTTGTGTTCAGATATTTCTAGATGACAATGATGTTGTTTTTTGCTGCTGGTACTCGTGTTTTACCAAAACGCTGACATGTGGTAAATGAGCATGGATAAGTGAGTGATAAATAAGCATGGCTAACACAATAAATATTGCCAGACTTCCAACAGCTGTTTGCTTTACTACTACACATATTTTTGGTTTCTACAGATTTTATGGAAATCTAATAGGCACAGACACAATGCGGAATGGGCAATATCAAGGGCTTTCTGAGTAAACAGAATTGCCTCAGACATGCTTTTGCCTTGTCCTTAAAGGTTCCGGGGCCTTATCTTAGATTAGAATACAGAAACTATCCCGGCATTCACATCTTCACTCTTTTCAAACAATTTAAATGCGGATTCCATAAGATTGGTCTGCGGTGATAAATATTGCACATAGCTCTTTAACTATATAATTTATTTGAACAATAAAAAAAAAAATCTGAAAGGTTTCAGATTTTAGATTACGTCCAAAGGGGCGTTTATTTAACATTTTGTGTGTTACCTTTATTTGTTAAATACCATGTTCTTCGTACTTAAACCATAAAATCCAGTTCAACAGCAATATCGCAAAATAATTTTAAATTCTGCATATCTTTAGAAATTTCGGTACACGCTCTCACGCGCTGGAGATAAAAATGTTTTTCTGTACAACGTTGGTATTGCTGGCTTTGAAATTCAAAATTAGGGCTTCCAGATGCCCATCTTCGCAGTAGGATTACGTCATTTAAAATTCGATGGCTCTAGGTTTTATCACAATGCGAGAAACATGCATACATTTATGCAGGTTTTTCATTTGTTAAAATTTAATGCAGAGCGATAACATTTAGTGGCAACAATTTGAAAAGTGATACGCCGTTTTTGTGTTTCCGACGCAAAATCGCAAAACGAAAGTAATAGTCCTTTGGGACTAAATCCCTTTTGGACTAATAATAAAATTTTATTTAATGCAGTTCACAAAAAGTTCGCGTGCGAGGTTTTGTAACAAATATTTCCTTCAAACGCAAATATTCTGTGTTTTGTCAGGGTACGAAATTCACAAACTGAAAAGGATAAATAAATGAATAGCTGCAAAAGAATATAGCTAAGATATGAGTATAACCACACCGCAAATAAAACTGTTACGAAAGAAGTTTGTTAAAACAAAAAAAAAACAGTTAATTTAGCATTGTTCATCATTCACTAGAACTCACGCATTCAAAATACTCTAAGATATATCTCAGAAAAATTATTATTGTTATTCTTGAATTCGGCATAATCTGATTAAAGAATTTCAGGGAAAAATACTTCTTTCTGAAATATTTATCGGGGAGACAGAGGATAAATGCCATTATTACATACTTTAGTTGGTGCTTGTGCCTTATCGTTTAGTTTAGTTTTATAGAGCTCCTGTCTCGTCTTCTTAAAATAGGCCAAGGTCAAGTCTCTTTCTCGCTGCACTTAGACAGCGGAATAATATGAAGTCGAGACGGATGCAGAGGCGTTAAAATTCTATTATACCCAACGTCTTTCATTACTTTTTAGGCAATGACTGTATTCACATGACTGTATTTTTACACTGAAGAAAGTTTGTATTCCGATAAAGACATCCAACGCAGGATATAAGTCTAATTTAGTAAAATATAAATTATATTAAAAAACAAAATTAAAAAATCTGAATGTTTTCAGATTTTATATTACGCCCAAACGTGTGCTTTTTTACAGACACATACATATTTCGAGAGCATTTGGGCTAACGCCACATTGTGTTAAAATATTTAAAAACAGCATATCTTTAGAATTTCCGATAGACAGCCTCGCTGCTGAAGATAAAAATGTTTTATTCCCTACAGTGTCGCCACTGCTCACTTTCAAATTGTTGAGCTTTTTAATCAAAAATTCGTTAAAGCTTTACAGCATACGAAATAGACAATAAAACAGTTTCCTAGTTCCAAATTCGGGCCTCCAGGTGCCCATGTTCGGGTAGAAGACTTTGTTATTCAAAATTTGATGATTCTAGGTACCGCTGATTTTTCACAATGCGAGAAACATACATACATTCATGCAGATTCTTCATTATTTAGCTTCTTTAAATATAACATGGCGCGATAGTACTTGTTGGCAACAATTTGAAAAGTAATTCGACGCAAAATTCCGGTTTGAAATTAATAGCCCTTCTGAGCTAATGCCAATTTGGGCTATTTACAACAATAACTGTTACGTACTAAATCCCAAATCATGACAAATAAATATATTTGTATCTTACAGGTTTACAGACACATCAACTATACATCTAGGAATATCTTAATAAAGAATTTATAAAATTTTGATCACCAAAAAAATTTTTTCTGACAAGATCCGCATGTTTCGAACATGGTTTTGAGGCCAGCAGTACTGCCGCTCTACGGAAGCATTGAATTGAGTTTACTGAAATGTTTATTTACTAATTCGCGACACTAAACAAGAATTAGGAGAGCTAAATTTTAATCCAGTTGCTAAAGCTCCTTTGTTTATGTGAGTGATGATTTTTATTGGCTACTTCCATTTTGTTTACATAAAAGCAACAGCCAATCTTACCCTTCCATTCAATTCGGTAAATATAGCTGATAAGTTATGTTATTATTTAATCTTTCTTTATTTCAACTCCTTCATATTGTACCGATTGTCACATTAAATATGTAGTGATTGAATCCACCGAACATTATTGTAAAATGAGGCATCGTTCGAAGATAAGATGATTTTCACAACCCCGTACATTCCTGTCAGAATTTATTTAAAAACTACGTTTTTTTTCCTTTTTATTTAACACTTCATAATTATCTACTATAGACAACACATATCTTTTTTATCTATCCATTTATTATCTCGCATTTTAGTTCTGAGAACCACTTATCTGAGGAAACGCAATGTGAAACAACATTCGAAAATTTTGTGAAATAAGTCACAAAGTAACACCGAATCATTAAATACTGCTATTTATTCCATTTCTTACTTACAGCAACACTAGAGCTGATTTTTTTTCTCTTTTTTAATCATTATGCATTATCAGGATTTTTACCTGCGGAAATTTTGAACATTTTAAGTAGGAAGGCATTTTTCACAAGCGGACGTCTAAATGCAGTCTCAAAATTTTAGCACAGATTTATATATTGCTTAGCCATTCGACAGTACTTTAAAATAAATAATTACCAAAGTGTTACGAGCCTTCTTTATTCTTCGATATAAAAGTAACTACCATCTTAGCCCATCTTCAGAATTAGTGAAAACCTTGGATAACTATGTCATATCATAGAAGGAGGTGTGCAGGTGCAGCCAGAGTGACGTCTGCATGCGCTGATCGACGCATCCGCCGACAAGCTGTGGCAGTCCCGCAAGTCACTTGTACTGCGATTCTGCAGCATGTGCAAGATACCCTGGATGTTCCCGTGTCGACGAGAACCATTTCCCGTCGATTGGTTGAACGTGGCCTGCACTCACGGCGTCCGTTAAGAAGACTGCTATTGACCCCACAGCATAGACGCCAACGTCTAGAATGGTGCCGGACTGGAGCGATGTGGATGAGAGAATGGCGAAACGCCGTGTTCTCAGATGAGTCACGCTTCTGTTTATCCAGAGATCGTCTCTGCATACGTGTGTGGCATCGACGTGGAGACAGATCTAATTCGGCAGTAACTGTGGAACGCCCCACCGCGCGGCAACGTGGCATAATGGTTTGGGGCGCTATTGCCTACGATTCCAGGTCACCTCTAGTTCGTATTCACGGCACTATGACGGCCCAACGATATGTGGATAATGTACTGCGGCCGGTAGCAATCCCTTACCTTCAGGGGCTGCCTAATGCAATTTTTCAGTAGGATAACGCCCGACCACACAGTGCTCGCATCTGCCAACATGCTCTGCAAGGTATACAGATGCTTCCCTGGCCGCCGTACTCTCCTGACCTGTCACCAATCGAACATGTGTGGGATGGTGATTGGACGCCGTTTACAGACTCTGCCCCTGCCTCGTTCAGAAGACGAACTGTGGCAAATGGTTGAAAGGGAATAGAGAGCCATCTTTCAGGACACCATCCGCACTCTTATTGACTCTATGCCTAAACGTATTTCTTCGTACATCGCTGTCCGCAGTGGTCCTACATCCTAATGAACCGACGCTGTTCTCGCTCTGTATTCTGACTATCATTTTGAAATAAAGATCACTTATTGCTGCTTGCTGTCTCTGTCTTTTTTCAAAATTTCATCACTTTCTGACCACTCCTTCTCAGTGTTGCATTTTGAATGTCGAGCAGTGTAAATTGCACAACATATCATACACGTATAAAACGATCACTGACAAACTACAACAAGATTGTTCCCCGATATCGATCATATTAACGACGCCCAGAGTCACAAATCACAAGGGACATCAAATTCTGATTCCGAATTATTACCCAGTAATTACTTTTGCAGTGAAAATCAGTTCCATTACACACCGGGCTACCATTCAACATGCACTGTAAAAAATTGACTACGATTCCGAAAGAACGGAAGGAGAAATGCAGAAAATTTAATATAGGAGAAAATTTCCAGTGCTTGATGATAAATGCAAATAAAAATTTAGTAAATGTATAGAAATAATTTTTTTCATGTGTTGAGACTCATATGAATCAAATGAATTATATATGAATTGGATCACCTGAGGCTGTTTAAGAATTCTACCATCTTTTTAACGACACAAATCACAACCTTATTCTCAGAAAATATTCACATGTTTACATAATATTCAGAAAATATTCACATATAGATTCTCTGCTCAATATAAAAAAATACATTCATATCGATGACTGCATAAATAAACGCTAAAATTACTCATGTGTTGTTAAAATGAATTCAGTATCTAAACCTGTTTGTAAACGCTCTGCACTTAATATCTTTGCGCGCTTCTGATTTCGGTTTCTTATTAAATGACTTGTGGAACAAACGCAACTCTTTATTAGAGAGTATTAACACATTTTTAAAACGATTTCGATAAAGAATATTTTGAAAAACGTTTTGGAATAAAATTTCTGGCAACAGTTCATTATTTCAAATGAGAAATTGCGTCTGCTACTTTTAAACTTATTCGTCTTTCAAAATGACGCATGTAAACAAGCTGTGAATTGAAGGATATGTTTTTGCGCTTTCCGAAGAAAAATATTCTTATTCCATAATTCAAAAATGTTCTGAAATGCGTGGTGTGAAAATTTCTGATTGCAAAATAAGCAACATCATTAATCTGAAAGGGAAAAACCGTCAATCATTACTTCTAGCTGGAAAGAAGACTCCAAACGAATACCCAAAAAAGGCACATATGTTTCTAATGAACATAAAATTAAAGTCCTAAAACTCTCTTGGCTACAACAGAAAATACGTCGTCGCAGAAATCAACTTCAAAGTTTTTAAATACATTTGTAGAAACAAGCAGTAAAGCCCTGCATGAAAACCATTTAGCAGAAGATAAACGAAAACACATTGTGGCCCTCGATGAAACATGGATTCATCTAAATGACTGCAAGGGAAAAAAAAGAAGTCTATTTATTATCGAAAACGAAGAGGAAAAAATGTAAAACCTAGTTCCATCAGCGCACAGAATGGCTACATTACATGTTAACACTGCCATCTGTATGCATATTACATTGAATAGTTATTTTAGTTAGCAAATAATCATCATAAATTTTAATTATGTTAGCCTTGTGATTCATCTGTTTTTAATTCTAAATTACGGAGTCCAATCTTTATAAAACGTATATTCTTATTAGATTTTTCAAGAACTTTCAAATGTTCTATCAGAATAATCTCAGATAACAGTAAACAATGAAATTAATTTCTCTTGTCTTTTTATATTTTAAAGACTAAAATCAGTTGTTTTGTTGTAATATCATCTAAAATACTCATCTTCACGTCGTATACATTCTTTCTGAGACTTATCCCTGAAAATTCTGCGCAGGTCTTCTTATCATTCCCTGAAATATTAGCCTTATTTACTTATATTATACGTGAAAGCTTCTGTTTTCTTACCTTCTTAGCCTAAGAAATCTCAAACTTTGAAGTTTATACGCTGGCCACTGCTGGCTTCAAATGTGCATAGATCCAGCATCATTACTAATACCTTTTAGTGTCACAGCAATTACTAAAACAATTCTATATCGACGAAAGTAAGTGGCACACTTTTCTTTGGCTTATGCAACAGAAACAAAAATTCCTATTTCATATTTTTATTCGAGAATTTCTTCTTACGGGCTCAGCATTAAAAAAGGAAAAAGTGGCGGAGTTGATACATTTTTTTCTTAAATAACGCTCTTAATACGCAAGAGAAACTTAGATTATTATCAAAATTGAAAATCAGGGCAACCAATTATAAATTTCTAAAGACACCAGAGTGGTTCTACCAGGTAACCAAGAAAATTCGGGCGGTTTTGGAGAGTAGTTACTTCTGGCGCGTTAGTGTGGTTAAATTGATTCTAATAACATCATATTATACAAACCTTAGTCAGTAGAGAACTTACTCAACTTACTCAGTTCAGTTGTTCAGTGCTTCGCACGTTTCGCTACTGGTTTTGAAGGATGCACAATCTTCAAAGAACATGTCGTTGGAAAAGGAGATTTTGAGGCCTATTTTGCTTTACAAGGACAAATTAGGAGATAAAACCGCAGAGACCGTTAAAAGAATATGCTCCGATCTTCTAGAGACATCAGTCAGTGAACGGACTGCTCATAAGTGGTTCAGCCGATTTTCTTCTGGAGAAGAGAGCCTTGAAGACAAGCCTCGTGTTGGTCGTCCATTCACCCTCGACAGAGTCCAGCTGGAGGAGGAAATCAAGCAGAATCCACTTCGAACCTGTCAGGAGCTTGCACACAGGTTTCATGTACCTGACGAAACAATTCAATCACATCTGCATAACTCTGGGATGACACGGAAACCATAAGCAAGTGGGTTTTTCATGCGCTGTTCGAGGAGAATAAGCTTCAACGGTTGAACATCTGCTTGTCGTCGTTGTCGCGCCATAACAGCCTCGTTCCTGGACCAGATCTTGACTCGTGACGAAAAATGGATCATGTGCGATAACTGGAAGATGAAACATCATTGGTCGACTCCTGTTAGGTCTCTCATTCGCCGCTAAGCCGGACATTAATTAAAAGAAGGGAATGCTGTGTGCTTGGTGAACCAGTGATGGCATATTACATTATGAATATTTAGAAAGCGGAAAAATCTTAACAGCCGAGGTCTAGTCGTCAAAACTGCAAAGAGTTTCAGCTGCACTGCACCAGAAACAGCCGGCATTGGTCACCAGAAGATGAGTTCTCCTCCTCCGCGATAATTCAAGACTTCATATGGCAAAAACAACAAAAGATGTGATCAAAACACTGGGCTGAGAAGTTCTGCCTCAACTATCTTATCCCCCGGACATCGCCCCATTTGACTATTACCCCTTTTTGGCCATGGATAACCACCTGCGGGAAAAGAAGTTCCGAAAATGCGACGATGTCACAGAAGTTGCATCACTATAATTAGACTCCAGAAAAAATTATTTTTTCAAAAAGGACATTTATAAGCTTGTGTCTCGTTGAGAACATGTAATTGAAACCAATGGTGATTATTTCGAAGAATGAAATAGGTGTTTAAGATTTTCGTGGGCCGTTTTTGCTCAGTGACGAAAACTGCACAAACTTTCTTGGTTACCTTATAAGGTATTTCTCTCGCCTTGTTAGCATGCATCCGTGGTGTAGCGGTCACCACGCTCGGAGCGTATTTCAGAGATCCGCGATTCGAGTTTCGGCGACGGCATTGCTCAGTTTTCATCTCTTCTGCTTCCAAAATACCTAATATCTCTGCAAGTGGCGCCCGAACTAAACAAGGTGGTGGATGATGATTCTCGACAACCAAGATTTGGCGATTCGGTCCCCTAATCCACTGCCGCCCTTTAAAAGGGGGAGTATATAAGGTATTTCTCCCGCCTTCTTAGCATGCCATCGTGGTGTAGTGGTCAGCACGCTCTGCGCGTATTCGAGAGGTCCGTGGTTCGAGTCCCGGAGAGGGCATGCTCATTTCTTCGATTTCCTTGTTTAAAAAAATTCCTGATGTCTCTACAACCTGATAATGACGCAACCTCCCTTTTCTTCAAGAGAGAAAAAATTTTTTTGCTCGTTACCTGCCCCTATTAAGAGCTTCCCTATAAATTCAAAGGCATCTAAACTTCCAATTTTTCATAATTTTATCGCATTAATTACATAAAATAAAGGACCAGTTGAACTTCACTAACAATAAATAAAACCAGAAGTGACGTATTTCTTAAACATGTAAAAGCAACTTTAAATGTGCAACCCAATGATTTTTAATTATGCTGATTAGAGTGCAGTAAAAAATTCGAAAGGTTGAAAATCTACTTAAAAATAAGAGAATTTAAAACTTTCGTATCAATTAGATCTGCCCCGAAAGCATCACAAAGACTCAAAAAACAAGATAAAATGATTCCCCAGTTGCTAGCTTTCTATCGTCTAGCTTAATACATTTTTTTCTCATGAAATCCCTGGAAGGATTTGCATTTCTTTATCATCCCATCTTAAGAAGCACGTACTCAAATGCCTCATGACGTTTCATTAGCAAGAGTGACTCAGATATGCATTTCATTAGCGTGAATAACACAAAAGTATGTTTCACATTTCTTAGGACATTGAAAATCTGTACAAAACTTCTAAATTGTTTTAACTTTCCAAAAATCAAACGAAGAACAATTATTTTGATAAATATCAAAAAGATTCAAAAAGTGTGATTTATTTTTGAAGGTAAGGAATTTTGAGATTAAAGAATCATGCAGATGCTCTGGACTTAGCAAGTGCAATGTTTTCGTTACTTTTAGTTCGTTAAATCGCAATCAAATCTGAGAAAGAGCTATGTATGTGACAGCAAAAAAATTGCATAACACGTTCTGAAGAATTAATTAAGAAAATTTTGGAGTTAATTGGACGACTGAAGTTTATAGTTTATGATTTCTTCAGCAATGCTGGAGGGGGCGGCGGGAATTAAGAACAGAAGATGGGCCTAAAGAAATTTTTGCTTTTCGATATAGACGATATATAATCATGAATATAATCTCTTCCTCTCTCTCTCTCTATATATATACATATATATACAGGGTGTTTCAGCAAATCGGTCGCAAACTTTCAGGAGAGATACAGTACACGTAGACGATGGAAAATCACTTAACAATGCATGGTCGAAAAGGCTTACGACAAGTCGAAAGCCACGTGTTTTGTAACAAATAAATGGCCCAATTATGAGCGAAAAGCACAAGTTTTTACAATTAAAAGATCAAACCACGTAGATGATAGTACAGCGAAATAGATTTACTGCATCACACACTACGTAATAATTCTTCTATACTATGGTCCGTGTGATGGGAATCGGGGGCCGAAGGGAGTCATGCAACAGATTTTATTGTGGTAGTCACTTTATAGCGATGACTCAGTTCTTAACTCGCAAATATCCAGACATAAGTTAATACTTATTTACTAGGCATTTACGGTGTAAGCTCACAATTTTGTTAGAACGTCAATTACCTCTCTTCTCTAAAAAATCACAGAATAGTACAAATTATACGAACTATTAACGATTTTCACAGTAGAATATAAATGAAAAAATGCGGAAAGGGAAATAATCTAAAAATTTCAGATTACTGCTTAACACATCGAAGAATTTATCATTAAAATTTCAGAAATATATAAATAAATAAAGGTAAAATCATATAACACTGTAAGGTTTATCCCAAGTTTATTAACAGTTATTTGAAGTTACGATTCTTTCCTATCTATTTTAATTTCAGCTTACAATTTCCTGCGAGAATGTAATTTCAGAAACGCAGTGAATGCAAATGAGTAAGAGTACTATTTAAGAAGATGCTTCACCGACTTCTAAAGAGAGAGTCTGATTTTTCTGACTAGCGCGCGTTTGCCATTTGGTTACATTCTCTCTTAGCTACTACGCTCGGCCATACTTTAGGCCCTTGTTTGGCTTCGCCGATTAAATTAATATTTAGGGGCCAATTACTTAGATTTCTGATAGCTTGGGCCATACCTTTCAGATAGCTTTAGTTAAGCTCAGTTTAATTTAAATTCATAGTTATTTAAGTTCAAGCCCAAATAGAGGCTTTGTGTATACTCCAAGTAGGGTTAATTGTATTTATTCTGAAAAATAAGGGGTAGTTAACTCTTCTTAAGTCTTACGTGTTTTGTTCACACACTTAAGCGATTATTCGCTTGTTAATATTCGTGGGGTTCTAAGAAAGAACTTTGGAATTAAATAAGTAAAACTCCACAAGATTAAAAAGAAACTGATATATGATGGTGGTACGCAAAATTCATTTTACGATCTAAAAGAACGCAGATCTCATTTTACGATCAAAGCAATTACAATATGCTTACTAATTTAAGAATTAATCTCTCATACATTAAATACAGAAAATAAAACCTTATACTTAACTGGCAAATCCGTAATAGATTCATAACATTTTTTTCCCTACCATAAATGGTAGTTCTATAATATTACTTTATCGTAAATTAACGCCACATAGAGACTGATGCATTTGTTTATTAATTGTTCAAGACGCAGTTAAGCATTTATTTCATTGGATTGCTTGGGCACAAGACTGGACATTAATACTTCTATCAAATGGCAATACTATCTGTTTGGCAATGACACAAAATCCACGATCTGAAAGCAATAAACATTTCGAAAATGTGTCCATCAAGGTTCCCACCTTTAAAACAAAAGAAAAGGAAAAAAAAATACACAAATTTCTCACGTAAAAATAAGCATTAGACCACAGAAATTTGAAAGGATGAAATCGTAAAAAAAAAAAAAAAAACCTGAAAATGAAAAGTTAACCAATTTTATTCCAAGGACAAAATTCATTTTGCATTTTATAGTTCCGCAAAGAAGGGCGCTAGTACATCATCAATCAAATCCATACATCAACCAAAGCAACGAATGTGAATAGGTCACAGATGGTAGCCGAAAACAGCAGTTCTGTCCGTCAAAAAACGGATGTTGCATTCTCCATTTACGCAAGAATTACATCATTTTCCTTGTGGAGTAACAATATATGCGGTTTAAAATTTTTTCCAACCTCTATAATCTACATTAGTGGAATTCCACGTTAAAAATACAACTGCAGGGCGGGAAAAATGAACAGTTTCTTTACCAGTTTTTCAGAAGAAAAGAATGAAGAGTCGATATAACTTGTTCTTCCAATTAAATAACATTTACTGCTAATGTCTTCTTACATAATTAAGCTAAAATAAAATTACAAATCGGAAAGACCAAAAATCGCGTATGTTACATTCTTTATAAGCATTATTATAAGGAGAAAAAGTCAGTTAAAAATGGCTTAACTGCTCTTTTAAATTAATATTATAATAATTATTTACTTACGTCAAAAAGTTCAGCAGAATGTTACTGTAACATTTCTGAAAAACAGCAATTCCTCCATAATATGCCTTTCTAAAGACTTTTAAACAACACACTGCCACGTTTGTTGAAGATCTGATACAAATTATTCCTCTTTTAGAAATTCTAGAACAATATTTTATTGTTTTATGAGTCATTTGACGAATACTACGAATGACTGTAATTTAATATACAGGGTGTTTATAAAGTCCCGGACCCATTTTGATGTTTAATAACTCATAAAATAATAAAGATAGATTAAAATTAATAATATAAATGGTTAGATAGACTCAAAAAGTTTCATGACCCTTGTCAAAGAACTTCCACGTATGCCCCCTTCGTCGCACGAAGAATATCAAGTCGATATTCAATTTCACGCCATCCACAGGGGCTATTATGCGGTTGTAATTCTGGCTTTTAGGTCATCCATGTTCGACACTCTCCTCCTGTAAACGTTGCCCTTTACAAATCCCCAAAAGAAAAAGTCCAGCGGCGTTATATCAGGTGATCTGGGTGACCTTATCTGCGATACTTCCAGTTTCCGAAAATTCTTTTTCCACCGCAAGATGCAGCTTTTGAATGGAGGATCTTTTTGGTAAATTCTTTTGCAATTTCTCTGTGTTTGCATTATGGATTTCTTGTGGTGTATGCATTCTCCTTAATATCCGGTCAAATAAAACATCACATACAAAAGTACTAGAACAAACACATCAAAAGTAAACATAACACTGCAATAGTTGCCGAAAACAAAAGAGAGAAAAATACAATTAATAAGCAGACGATATTTAGAAAAGTACAGATGTTTAGACTGGAAAATGAAATTAACCACACGCGCAGACGATATATACAAAAGTAAAGATATTCAAACCGGAAAAGGAAAATATATAAGTTATTCCATCAATAAATGCCATAAGTTTGTTTATATTTTCATTATTTTATGAGTTATTAAACATCAAAATCGGTCCGGGACTTTATAAACACTCTGTATTATGCAGAACTACTCGCATGTGGTTGAAAAAATAAACAGTTTACTTAGACTATAACACACTTTGAATTCACAGAGTATCTGGCACACAATATACTAAAAATTCTTGTATAATATCCTAAAAAAATTTGCCGCCTTGTGAAATATTAACGCCCATAGCCACATTTAGCTGGTTACGATTTCGCATGATTTGTTATAAAGTAATTATTTACGACAGAAAGCGTACTAAAAGTTATCAATGGATGGAATGAATGTCAAAGTATGTAACGAAACTATCTACATGGACATCTGCTTTATCGATACAATGGCTAAACTATTGTCAAAGACATGACATTTTCCAGCAGGCCACCAACATCATCTGGCATCACACTCTGCCATCATTTTATACCATATGTCGTGGCCGTTATGCATGTGCCGTCCCTACTTCAAGATCTGTCTCAGTTACAATAGTATCATAGACAGCCATCAAAAGCATCGAGATAGACTGCAACAGCTATGCCAACAGCTCGATTGCCGTTTGGACACATGACATATGACAGGCAATTCACAAGCATATAAACTTGTGATAAGCCTACCTATGTAGCTTCTCATTCTCAGAGATACCTTAAACACATTAACTACCATGCTAGTTTGTAAACAAATCTCACCATGCGCCAACTGTTTCTGATAGTAAGCGCTTAGAACGTCAAGAACAAAACATTTGTGGACAATCATTCAGATGAAAATCTTTCCTCAAGAACGAAGTAGCTAAGAAAGCGTATGAGATTCGAAAATTATTTCTTTTTTTTTCCAAATATTTTTCCTGCAGTGACGAATGGTTAATTTTTTGAGTGTGTACGTGTGTTAAAACTTCTGCTCTAGTTTTTTGCAATATCTAAAAGAAAATTGGAAGATCTATTTTTAAGCAGTGAAGAAGAAACCTGTTACCGAAGTTACAAAAATACAAAAATTAGTAGCTATGAGGAACAGCCAAGATTTGTCAGAAAGATAATCATAAATAGAATTATATCATCAGAATCTGATTCCGGTACTGATAAATGCAGTAATAACATATGTGTGTAGATACTACTAATCATATTTCACAAGAATTAGTTGTTTAGGAAGAAAGAAAAATTGATATTGAAGAAAGGACGATTTCGTTTAGTGAATGGAATGAATTTAGCTGTTGGCAACAATCATTTTTCGTTTCTTTCTTTCACTGTTCAACAATAATCTCTCCCCCCTCACAGAATACCTACTTTACTTCGTAAGCACTCAAATAAGCGCCACCTGAATAGGGATGTCGCGGCGTGATTCAATATTGCCGTTTTTTCTGCCGTTCCCGAAGAATTTTTGCCGTTACCCGCAGCACGTGCTAAAAAAGTTTTTTTATCACCTACTGATTCTACTAATATATTATTTCGTAAGGCTTTACTTTCATATCTACGTGGGGGGGGGGATCAGAATTCTCTACACGAGTGAGAAATCTTAACACTGCTAGACAATAAACAACTTCGGATTCAAAAGTAGCAAATGAAGGGAACTTAAATACTTATAATCCCAAATGACTGATATGTTTGCAGCTCCAAAAAAATAAGGGGAAATAATGACGTTCGAGTAACGACATGTATCTAAACATGCTGAAGAGTGTTTTGTTCCACACAATGAGAGTAGAGAAGAAACCGATCTCAAAATCTTTCAGAAGGATGGAACATTATTTTTAAGCGACTCGGGCAAAACGCATGAAACCATCTATTTTCCAGGATGACAGATTAGATGAAACTAATCATAACCTTGGCGCTCAAGACCCGGGTTCCCTGAGCCCCCTGATTGGATGAAACTAATCATAACCTTGGCGCTCAAGACCCGGGTTCCCTGAGCCCCCTGAACCCGGTTTTCCTTTCGAGGTTATGTGAGATTAAGAATGGATTATTACAGGTTTACTTAAGATTCATTCATATTTAGAATAGAATATACTTCTTCGGCCAACAAGATATATGTGGACCAAAGCTAAAGCATAGAGCATTTAGTGTCCAGCCTCCGAAGCTTTCTTTCGCTTACCGTAAACTTCTCGAAACGATTTTCAAATTGAGAAATTTTGAGTCTTCTCGTTATGTAAAGACACAACAGCTATAACCGTCTATACATTATTTGGGATTCAAATTTAAACCGGATGATTTGACAATCGATTATCTTCCAATGCCATCAACTAAGGAATAAAAAATGAGGAAATTATTTAATTTACCACTTACAACACACGGTTATAATTTCAGTCCAACGCTCTGATCACTCATGGAAAGGAAGTGAAAGTCGAATTATCTAAGAAAGGAAAGGATAATGATAAAAAAAAACACCTATACCACAAATAGATATATGTAGGATGTGATGTGCCTTACTTGTCTTAAGTGATAAACTTGGCAGATAACAGGAAAACACAATCCAATGTACATGCATAACTAGCCACTAAGTGGTGGGAGTGACGTAGTGTTCATCACAAAATAGACCGATATACAAATTGTTTTGAAATTATTTTTAATCCGAGATGTTTGATATCTATACTTCACGACCTGTTTATTCATTTCAACATACGGCACGAAAACATTTTTGCAGTCGCAATTCTAACACATTTAACGTCCACATCAAATAATTTATTTTAAATTCAAGGCTTAGATTATTTATGAATCTACCACTGGTCATTTATAACACAACAAACGAAAACTAATAAAGCAGAAATTGCTACAAGATAAAGAAAATAAAACCATTGCAAAGCCATCAATATTATAACTCCATACGTTACAGAATATATAGTGTATACGAAAATTTATTGTGGGGTAATTTTACTCTTAACTGCAACTTGCAACTCAGCATACTGCACCCTCTTTCCTTCCTGAAATACAAAAGTATGGAAAGAATTCGACTCCATGAATCTTTACCATTTTTTTTTTTTTTTTTTTGTGAATGATAAACTGGACGGCGAAAACCCAAAAAACTTGGATCACAACTTGTTGGATTTCTTATTTTCAGACGACTAAGTAGTTGTTTACAGAGAAAACATTCGAAATGGTATAAAGACTCACTTCAGGAATTTCGAGTATTAAATGCAGATGTTCTCTCAGATAGTGGAGAGGACGATATGACCATTTAGACTACCATAAAGCCCAGGAACAACGTATCCGAAGCCATGCGGTGGTGCAAATTAGGGCTACTGGTAGCAAGCAGAATGCGTAAGGGGCTTTGAATACTGCACTATCAGCAACAGCAGTTTTTATATAATTGTTCAAAAGGGGCTTGCAGTCATGCCGCTCTTTATGAAGACTGCAACTGAAGCAAAGTAACTGGTGATAATAATTGCAATGGTGTCAGTACAAAATTTCTTAGACGACTGAAGGAAAAGATAGCTCGTACAGCCACAAGACTCGCTTTTGTTTCATTAATGACAGTCGTTACATAAAAGTCTGGACGCGACAGGTCCAATCCTCCTCGACAGTGCGACATACTAGTTTGGGGCGCCATCGCTACGGACAACTGACTGCCTCTGGTCCACAGGCATCGATGGCACGACGATGAATTGCTGCAGCCGCTTGCACTATACCTTCAATGAATGCAGAATGCTGTTTTGCAGTAAAACGCGCGTCCGTACACAGCAATCATTAAAAGATGCTTTCTTTGCCCCCAATGTCTCCAGCTCACAGCGATTAAGCCATCGTGGAAAGTGACTAGCTGTCGTTTTCTAGATTTGCCCCAGCCTCTATCGGAAAACGACTTGTGAAAGATCGTTGACCAAGTCACCAGACAAACAAGGCTATGCTCTATCCAATGCTCGAGTTCAATGACGTCACTTGACTCACAGAAGTGGCAGAAACGTATGTGTCAGCGTATATGGGAGTAATGTCACACGCTCAAAGATTTCTAGTCAGGAAAAGCACATGCTGTAATACAGTAACCTTGGTTGAAAGCGTATTGTAAGCCATCGCTCAGAAGATTATCTGCACGCGATTTACCTCAAGAACTGCTTCTCGTATCACCGCAAGAGGTAATTCTACTTCCAACAGATTCTTCTGTATTTTTGATCGCTGTATCGTATTACCTTTCTGAAATTAAAATCGCATATGTACATATGCATTCTCCGTCAGTTCTCAAATCTCTATCCTATTCTACTCATTATGTCAAGCAATATATTAAAAAGAGGGGAAAATAATTCAAGTTGTAAAAATTCCAGTTTCACAATTATCAAAAAATTTTAGAACCGAAGCACATACTATATTTAATGCTATAAACTTTTTCCATGAATTACTAATGATATAAACATTAGTAATAGCATACAGAGAATTAGTAAATTATCTTTAAAGCGATCAGAATTTCGCACGCAATGTATGCATAGTTAAAATTAGAAAGGTAAATTAAAGTTTTATGGCGTTTGGAAAGCTTTCAAAATTGGCAATCGGAAAGGCCATGTGGGCGATTAAAGTTATGGTAACGTAAGCCAATATGATGCAAATTTGATATCAAAATCCCTGAAAATATTCTCCTATATATGCATATATATTTGGTTGGAGATAAGTTTTCTTAAAAATTCTTTTTAGTAACTGATTGCTTTGCATTTTCAATTCTTATACAGCATTCATTCCAGTCATAGAACAATTAGTGAAAGTAATTAAGAGATAACTTTTTTTGGTCACATAAAATGTGGAAGGTACTTTAAAACGCGCCACTGAGTTTTTTCAAAATTATATGATATTAGTAAAAGCAAATTATAACAAATAAATCAGCTATTTTTATCTTAATTTCATTCAATTAAAATAGAAAATTACATTTTGAAATTATATCCTCGTAAGAATGAAAGGTACAGAGGATTCTTCGAACTAACACAAATTTAGATTCAACAAGAATTAAAACTTACTAAGGTGTGCAGATTCAATGACGTCCTTCGCCACCCAACGTTGCACATGGTCTCAAAACAAGGTCGAGCAAAATAAATTTAAATTCGAAGTTTAGCACCGTATCTTCGAAAATAAATAAATAAATAAAAACTGGTAATTATCGCTGCACAAAATTGCTTTCTTCGATTACCAGGAGTAATGCAGTTTCAATTTGGGGGGACTTTTTCCCCCAATGCTACACCATTTCTTGACATTACCGCATCCGGTAGATTTGACAATGATTTTCCATCAAAAAGGGTGGCTGATTCTGTACCCGATTTTAAAAATTTAGTCATCTGATGTCACCCACAGCAAATCACTGTCACCATGTGCGATAGAACAGCAAAGGTGAAACGGTAGAAGCGACTGGACTCTGACTCTTAAAAAAATAAGTAGAGAGATAACAACGGTTGCGGTTCCGTATCGTCTGATGAAGTTGACTGGTTGAGATATGATAAGAAAGGAAAACGGATAATTCAATAACAGGCATTTTAATGCACTAAAACCTGAGCTTTTAAAATTTTCCGTCGTGACGCCACTGAGTCGCTGTTGTCTAATAGAAAACGAATGTCCCGCGATACTGTATTTATTATTACGCTGGACTTCCAGTCATTCCGGGCTAATAATTAAAGCACGATATTCGGAAAATAACCAAAAGTGAATTCAATAAAACGCATTTTATGCACGGGAATTGTACAAAATAAACACTTCAGAGGTTTTTAAATAAGCCACAGAAAGTACAGTGTTTAAAATAAGCTAAAACAAGAATAAAATCGATATAAATTTTGTAAGCATACCTAAGAAAAGTTCTGCAAACATATATTGCGAGGATTTATTTAATTCATTTAATAGTTAATTTTATTTTGAAGCAATCTTTCCTATCACTCTTGCTTTCAACATACGCTTTCTTGCCACAGTTTCGCGCGTTATGCAAAGTATGGTAGGAAGATACTATTTAAGCTATTTTCTGAGTTATTTCAGACAGAGCGTGTTCTGTCTTTCCGCCAATTCGCTGCTATTTAAGTAATTCAAAAACGGCGTGAAATGCGTGGTATTAAAATTTCTAAGTGCAAAATAAGCAACATTATTGATCGGAAAGGGAAAAACCACCAATCATTACTTCTACATAGAAAGAAGATTCCAAACGAATACCCGAAAATAAGTACTGTTTCTAATGTTAAATCGTCGGTAACAAGAGACAATCGACGACGCAGAAATCAATTGCAAGATCTATATCGCAACAAATAAAACAATACACCAAGATTTACAACTTAGGAAAGCTGAAACACACAATGTTCACCAGCTTTTGCCGAGTGGTTCACAGAACAATCAGCACAGAAAAATTTGTGGAACCACATATGAAAACTATACAGCAGTAGAAATACACCATGAGCCCGTCAATGCAAAGAGAGTTTCAGTAAAGGGTTTATGATTGTCGCAGGATTTTCTTACAACGGGAAATTAGAAATTAAAAGTTGAAAAAAGTTTTAAAATCAACTCAATGTATTATAAAGAGAAAGTTTTATGCCCGAAATTTACAGAAAAAATTCTATTCTTCATATCAATGACTCTCAAAGAGTGAAATTTCATCCAGACGAAGCAAAAAGCATAATTAGAAAAGTACCAATATATTCCTTGAAAGAATGAAGACTGACACAGGTATTGCTTATGTACCCTTTCAACGCAGTCCTACGAAGTCCACTGACATTTCACCCTTTGGTCTCTTGAAATGAGCTCTTTCTAAGAATAAACCCATCGCGACAGATGTACTTTGGAAAGTGGTGGAAGAGGAATGGAAATCAATATCTCTGGAAATTTAATGAAAAGCCCTCCTATCATGAAAATCATAATCCAGAAAAAAAATTGAACATTTAGAAAAATATCCTTTTCATTTTAAAACATTACGTGGTTCTGAAATCGTTGTTGAAGAAAAAAAAAAATAATAATAAAAATAAACAAATAAAATAAAATCTGAAAGGTTTCAGATTTTAATTACGTCCAAAGGGGCGTTTATTTAACATTTTGTGTGTTACCTTTATTTATTATATACCATGTTCATTGCACTTAAACCATAAAATTGATTTCAAGAGCAATATCGCAAACTAATTTTAAATTGAGCATATCTTTCGAAATTTCGGTACACACTCTCACGCGCTGGAGATAAAAATGTTTTTCTGTACAACGTTGGTATTGCTGGTTTTGAAATCTTTGAGTTTGTTAATGAAAAATTCGTTAAAGTTTTAGAGAATATTGTTTTCACATTTATTTATAATTGTAATTAAAATTCCTTTTTATTTTCCCGTGCAACGCAGACGATTTTGAAGAGAAAGGCTACGTAAAAAATAAATAAATAAATCCAACAAAGAAACATAAAGACTAAATTGAAAAGTGATACGCCGTTTTTTGTGAAACAACGCAAAACGGCCAAACGAAAGTAATAGTCCTTCGGGACTAAATCCCTTTGAACTAAAAACACTCTGTATAATCAAGACTATAAAAAATCTCAAAAATGTTTCCTTGAATTACTAACAAAGCGCTGCAACGAAGTGGAATTATCATTATACTCAAGAAAATTCCGTTTAGATCTTGTCGGCAACGATTCGATGTATTCGATTTAATCATCCCATGATTTATGACCCTGTTGCTGCTAAATGCTAAATTAAAATCGACAACTACGAAGAAAAGTTTATCGTATGTTAATAGCGAAATCACCTCCGCACAGTCAAAATAATGTTACTCCAAGAACCCATTCCAGGACGAGCTCACTACCGCGTTATATACTCAGCCACGTTACGCTCACAAATAATCTGTACCACGAAATTGAATTTTTATTATTTTTACTTAGTAAACTAAAATAAGCTTTCTTTTAACGAAGAAATAAGAAATACGGTATTTTCTTCGTCCTTCCAACATAACTTCGTAGCGTAACGGTAGCACACTCAGCGCGTATTCCAGATGTCCATGATCGAGAATCCCGGCGAGGGCATTGCTTATTTTTCTCCTGCTTGAAAAATAACTTAATTACTCTACAGTGGCACCCGAACTAAAAGGTGGTGAACAATAATTCATCACCGCCAGAATTACGGACCCTTTAAAAGGAGGGATAAAATACATTAATAACCCCCAGCCGCTCTTATACTCCAGAAGAAATACTCCCTCCTTTCAGCAAACTTTCGTGGTGTAACGGTAGTACACTCGGCGCGTATTCGCGAGGTCCAGGTTCGAGTCCCGGCGAGAGCATTGCTCATTTTTCATGTATCCTGTTTGAAAATAACCTAACATAATAAAATAACCTCTACAAGAGCGCTGCATTTTAACCTACAAGTGTTCGCTCTACAATTGTGCTTCACATCTGTGCTACACACAAAGCGCTCCATTCTCTCATTAATTGCAAGTGATTTTGTGTAAAGTCAAATGAATTACTTGACGCCAACTACACTGAGAAAAGGAGATGTCGCAGAATTTTTTCTTAAAAATACGAATCAGGAAATTTTAGATTTCAAGCGAAGAAAAGCAAGAATATTCCATATCTACAGATGGTGGAAATTCATAGTACATGAAATTAAAAACATTACTATCAAAACAGACAAGCAGTTTTTTTAATGTTTAACTCTTATCCTATGCATTCGAGAAAAATAAAGATCTCCAAAGAATGCCAAAAGAAACTATATAACAAAATAAATACTGGCACAAAGAACTTGACTCTTACCATTGTTACACATACTTTAAATCTTTCATTTTGTGAATTTTTAGAGCGCTCTTCTTAAAAATACGTATTTACTCATGTTTTTTACTACGAAACGTTACTTATTCGCTTTTAAGCATTTCTCATTTTATTTAAATTATTCTTGCTGACCCTCCCTTTTTTTTAAGGAAACCGGTATTTTCCACAAGTTTGCACACGGCTTTTCTTTCCTCCCCTCCTTTAACAAAAAACGAACAGAAATAAAGTTATTTGAATTTTATTTATGTGAATACATTCCAAGAAAATAACAAACGCACAGTTCTATACGAATGTTAGAATAAAACACAAAGCCCGCTATCCGCACGGAATACATAAGTAAATTTAAATGCAATGAATTTACCAAATTTTAAAATAAGTGAATTCAATATACTAATAATTTTACACACTCAATTCGGTTTGTTACACATTACTATTCCTTTCCTTCCCGTTACTGAAACTGCTCATCATTTGTATTTTGACCGTACGTAGCAGCTATTTAGCAGCAGTGCTCGAAATTTAGTTAACGGAATCTTTCTGAAATTTTCGGATCGTTAAGCTACGTTACGCTACCATGCACATAACATCCACTCGCCTTCGTAAATGTTGCCGCCGCAAAGAACATAACTTCCGTATCTCCATGGCCTCTCGTATTATCTGTTCTTAAGAGTGTGCCATTCGGCAAAACATAACATCTTTAACTTATCTTTAATTTAATCTATCCCTTTCCGTAAAATAGTATCACCGTCCAGTCCAAACCGGAAAAGGCATGGATGTTTGTACACGCCTAGTGTCTGTGAAAGTTGGCACGCAAGACATACGACAAGCTCACTCGAGAGGTTGCTGGTAGAGCAAGAGGGGTGTGAGACCTTAGGGGTGTCCTCCCTCAAAACTGTGGCGGAAGCTTCATAATTAATTAGGTTCAGCAATACTTCAAACACTGTAGTACTACAGAAATGTTGGCCTAGCTTCTACCTGTACCTGCATAATACTGTGATCAAGCTCGTTAAAAATTAACAAGAAGAAACTAAGAAAGAGGACAAAGAACAGACAGTCAGTCTTCCAAAAATTAACAGAAACTGCTTTTAAAATTATTAAAAACATTTATTTAAAAGTATTATATATTGTTGCGGGCATACGGGTACAAAATGGACTGAATGCACACAGAACCGATGACAGCTGGATAAAATTTATTTTCCCAAAAGAAACATTTTACAATTCTGCAACTTTTCACAAAAACACACGTACAGCTCTTCTCAGTATCGCAGAGCACAATTAGTAATTACATTTCAAACTACTAAAAACGATAAACATAACCATTACAAAGCGCATCCAAAAGGCAAAGCTCGCACAAATAGCGCAATTTTGAAGTCATCATCTCAAGTAAAAAAACTCGGAATTGATGCTCTCTCCGGCCCTTATATAGTTTTCCTTGGCCATCAAGAAATTTCTAGTACCTTACATTTCTCGAAATTATTGGAAAGCATATACGGTTAAAGTTACATATAAGGGAAGGATTCGGTTACAGTTACACATAAGAATCAATTACAGGTATTCAATTACAGTTATACAGTGACTGGCCAAAGTGCCGCCTAGTTTGGCAATTTCTAGTCACATTTTGGAAATAAAAGTTAGTCGCCCAAACCATCCATCACCGGCTTGGCGATATCTCACCAATTTAGGCAGACAGCCATTTACCTCAATGTTAAATAGACTTGCCCCTGCAGTCTAATTTTTCTGGCGAAGCTTCGTTTCTTCAGACCCTTCATGTTACATCATACAAAGGATACCACAATTTCACTAAAATTATTAACATATTGTTGCGTGCGTACGGGTTCGTAATGGATTGAATGCACAAGTCGATAAAAAGTTAATAAAATTTATTCTTTTCGCAAGAACTAAAACAAAATACTGAAATATTTCCTCACAGATATTCGTACACTATCACAATATCTCAAACGTTCAACAGAACTCAATTCAAAACAGAGAAAGTTAATCTAATCTCACAGCGAATTCGCTACAATCAATAACAGCAATAAATAATCAATAGCAGCAATAATAATAAACAACAGTTCGCTGAAAACAGCTACAACTGAGCTGAGTCTAGTCTAGTCTGGACAACTATTGCTGGGATATTGCCAATTATGAGCAACTTATCCAGCTCACTGAGGAATTGCATGAGCCCCTGACGTGCAATTTCCTTAAATAAAATGAAACCAAATATGCGGTATGAAAGAGATGCCGTTTGCATCGCAAGGTTGCAATAAACCAAAGTCCTGCAATGTAGAGAGAAGTCCTAACTAGAATCCTGACTGCGGCTGAGCCGCGTTAGTACATGTCTGCGTCCTAACCAGTGCACATGAAAGTAACACAATTTATTAAACTTTAGTAATACAATACAATACAATACAATACAATACAAATACTGAATTAATACATGAAATATAACATAAAAAATGATAATAAACATTGAAATTCTTGATTAAATATGATAACTAGGATAAATAACGAAAGCCTATTTACATATGTAGAAGTTGAAGCAATGCTCTAACAACTACTAAGTTGGGAAATTCAGATCCCTTAGTAAGTGAGCCGCATATGGCCTGATGTTGTAATCCTCATCTAAGGCTATGTAGTCTAGAACATGGAAATGTTGAAGATGTTTACATAATAAGGCAGATTTAAAGAAGTTGGCATTCATTCTATGTAAATAATGATTTACATATTCAATCCTCAGGTCTCTGTGTAAGGTCTCATTAGATACGTAGAAATGGGCATTTGTGATAAGTCTTAAGACTTTGTTTTGCGTAATCTGAAGTTTTTCAACATCTTTTTTAGAGTAAGCCGCCCAGGCCGGCGAAGCATAAGAGAAAATGGGCCTTATGACAGCAATATATAAATGCCTTTTCTTTACTAAGCTTAAGCTTGAATTTCTTCCAATAAGTGGGAGTAGGCAAGTAATTACACTTAATGCTTTGCTTCTGACACGGTTAATATGGTCTTTCCAAGTTAGCTTATTATTGAGTGTCACTCCTAAGTATGTAGCCTTAGATACCAACGGTACCTCAGTGCCAAATAATTTAATCTTTTCATTAAGTCTTCTACATCTTTGTTTTCTTCTAATAACTAATAGTTCGGATTTTGCCGCATTTATCGATATACGCCAACGCGTACACCAATTTTCAATATCAGGCATGTAATTCTGCAGGGCACGTATCGCAAGGTCGGCCTTAAGTGATCTGGTAGCAATGGCGGTATCATCCGCGTAACATCCCAGATATTGTTGTCTCGTGAATCTATCCCTGGGAAAATCTGAAACGTAGAATGTATAGAGAACCGGGCCCAGAATTGATCCCTGGGGGACCCCTGCACCCAGTCTCATACAATCCGAGCTGTCTGAACCAATTGAAACATAAAAATTTCTGTCCTTGATAAATGAGTATATAATCCTTATAATTTCTCTATTAAAATCAAGTTGTACTAATTTGTATATTAGCCCCTCATGCCAGACGCGGTCGAAAGCTTTCGCCACGTCTAGCATGAGTAAGGCGACACTGTGTTTTGTATGAAGGGCTTCACCAATGTACTCCGTCAGTCTGACCAGTTGCTTAGTAGTGGATAAACCACTACGGAAACCGAACTGTTCTGGCGGTAGTTTCTCCATATGAGGCTGTAGTCTTCTTAAAATTATTCGTTCATATATTTTCCCTAAACCGGGAAGGAGACTAATAGGTCTGAAACCATCCGGCCGGGTGCTGTCCTTTCCTGGTTTTGGAATTAAAATCACCTTTGCAATTTTCCAGCGAGAAGGAAAATACAATTTCTCTAAACATGCATTAAGTATATCAATATATCTATTTAAAGTATTCTCAGGTAAGTGCTTAATAGTTAGATTTGTAACTTCATCATGCCCTGGGGCTTTCTTCACTCTTAATTGTTTAATAATCTCTTTAACTTCCAATAAATTTGTGCTCTGAATGGGATTTCTCACCGTAGGAGCGTTTAACCAGTCTTGCAAAAAGTGTCTTACATCATAGATAAATTGTGGGTCGCTTGGTTGCTCATGCGGCGTAAATTGTTCTGATAAATGTTGCGCAAGAATCTCCGCTTTATCAGCATTGGTCAGTGCAATGCTGTCATTATGATATATTGGTTTGTTAACAGTCCTTTTAAGTTTCAATCTTCGGGCAAATGCCCAAAATTCACTGTTTGGTTCGTTAAGTTGCATAATTTTATCTTCCCACATATTTCTTTTATGCAGGCTAATATCCTTTTTAATCTCTCTGTTTAATTTATTTAGTTGTCTTTTTAATTGCGGGTCCCGAGTTGTGTTGAAACGTTTTCTCATTCTATTTCTATTCTTGATTAACTGAGCTGAGGTGTTTTAACTCGGCTTTTATAAGCTTTTTAATTATTCACTGGAACATTCTGGTAAAACCTATTTTCTCGATTTTTTAGGATGGCAACAGCAATTACGAGATATTTATTTATTAAATATTAAATGTACGCGCTCTTTTATTTTTACTTTTCCGACATATCTTTCTCTTCAAAAATCGTCTGCGTTGCACGGGAAAATAAAACAATTTTAATCACAATTCTAAATAAATACGAAATCCGTAACAATATATACAAAATTCGTAATCAATATATGAAGTCGGGTTTAAATAATATATGCTTTCTTTGGGAGGAAGAAGCATATATTATTTAGCCATATTTTAAGGTGTTCATCAGCTATGATTGAGTTTCATGACTGTTTAACATGATTGAACGAAAGCGTTTTCTGAAAAAATACTGTCATATTATGAATTTTTCGCAAGAGATTTTGTAGTTTGAAGCTACGCATTTATGAAGACCTAATTTGAATCTCAAGTTTCTTTAGCGGATGGAACCGTACTTAATAGTTTGCATTGGAGAATAATTTCGGAATTCTGAAATTTTCCAAGCTGATTTGCGTGCTAAAATATTTAACATTATAAAAAATATATTTGATTTAATTATATTTTTTACGCAATAAATTACTTTTCTGGTTTGACGCTATGCGGAAAAATCAGATTTCATTTCATTTTAAATGTCTCCACACTCAGCCATGGTCAAGTTGGAACACACAAGATACATCTCGAATGTAAAAAATGAAGTTTTCGAGATTGAAACTTAAAGATTACTTCAAAGTACGCGATGGCTATTCGCCTAAGGAAAGGAATGCCTTTGTTGAGGATTTTTATGGGAAGCTGTCCCCTATTAATCCCATACGACCAGTTTTTTCGTCGGATCGAACCACATACTAAGCGGTTTTATCGCCTGACCGACGGTGGGCCGTAATAAAATGAAAGAGGGTTCGAAATTAAGATATAATTAAATAAAACATTTAGAAGGAAAACTTTACGATTTTACTCAGTAGTTGAAATTTTTCGTCATAACTAAGTAAATTTTAATCACCCCGGTGCATGGGCAATTGCCCCAAAACTTACAAGAGAAAAATAGAAATTCTACAGAATAAAATCCTTCGTACTATAGTCAATATTCCTAAGTTAAATATGGAACTCGGAGTACATGATATTTAATAAAGGTAACATACAAAACGTTAAAAAACGCCACTTTCGGCGTAATATAACATCTGAAAGTTTCAGACTTTTAGCCCAAAGGAGCAAATTTGCCCATAAGGGCTATTAATTTCGTTTTGGCATTTTGCGTTGGTTCTCTATAAACGGCATTCACTTTTCAAATTGTTTTTCAATTATCATTATTTTTTTAAACCTTGTAGAGACACTAGGTTTTTCTGAAGCAGGTGATGTGAAAAATGACTCGAACTACGGACCTCTGGAATACGCGCCGAGCATGCTGACCATTACACCACGAAGGCATGATAAGAAGGCGGGAGAAACACCTTATAATCTTATATTCTTCTTAAAGGAAGGATTGAAGAATCTTCACGTGTTCGGTTTCGTCTAGCTGAAAATTTTCTCTCGCAACTTTATCCATTAACTGCACAATAAGAATGCAGTTTATACGAGGTCTTTCCAGTTTTCTGGCAGTTTAGATCGAAATGGTATTTCAGAAGAAATATTGTTTAACACGGCAGCTACATGCATCGAGAAAGAAACATAATTTAAAACAAATTACTCGATGAGTAAATATGTGATATAAATCGAGGCACATAATGCAATACTGAATCACATACCAAAAGAAAAAATATACGCGAAAAGTTCCTTTGTTCTTTGTTCTATTCTATTCTTTTGTTCTTAGTACCTGTCAGCAAACACCTGATAAAACTACATACGTACACTTTTAATTCTTATACAACGGCAAATTTCATTCTTATACAAAGTCTTATAAGTCTGTTAGAAGGTGTGAAACCAAACAGCTTTGTATCACATATATAATATACAACGACAGGATTATTTTTTAATAATTACAATAAAGCTGCGAGTATTTTAATACATATCAGTTCCACATATTATCTCTATATATAAAGAAGAAAGTCTGTTGGTTTGTCCTCTAATAACTCAGTCACTACTACAGCTATCGTCACCAAAACTTTATACAATTCTTTTCTGGGTTCTGGAAAAGGTCGACATCCACTCCCTCCAACCCAAAAAAAAAATCTAAAATCAGAGCTATTAATTAAAAACTTGGAAAAACAATGTGTTCGCCCTCATTTTTCCAAGCGGCAACTGTTTGGCAAGCTGGTGATGAAAATCTGCTTTATTTCGAAAATTGTTGCCACTGCTCGTTTTCAAATCCTAGAGTTCGTTAATAAAAAATTTCTAAGTTTTAGGTTGAAATAAAAATAGTATTGCCAAACATTAAATACATTATTCCCGATTCCAAAAATTCGTGGGAAGCCATTTCCACTATTCCCATCTTCGGACGACTTTAATCAGCCGAAATATTAATTAAAAACTCTGAAAGCGATAATTTTCGCACTCATTTTTCCGAGTGGCAACAGTCTCGCGCGTTGGAGATAAAAATGCTTTACTTCCAAAAGTGTTTTCAAATTGTAGAGTTTGTTAATCAAAAATTTGTAAGTTTACAAAATCTATGTATATAAGGAAGAATGTCTGTGTGTCTGTCTGTCTGTCTGTTCGCGTTATTGATTTCTGATTAATTATGATCAATTTTTTGCCACATTTAACCGACTAAAATTGAATATAAGTGATATTGGATGGAATTTGAGCTTTTATGATCATTTGACTAGAAAGACGAAGATTATTAAAAACTGCGGCCATTGTTGCTGATATAATGAGAGAGAATTAGTTTATTTTCCTATGGAAATTTTTTACATGGGTTCCATACCGCCATCAGCCTGAAAAATGTATGATTATGAATAGTATTTTTTGCATCATTCTTAGAGAAGAATTACAGAGGTATCACTCTCTCTGTTGTTAGATGCATTACTGTCAATCTAACTTACCTGTCATCGGTAGTTAAAAATAAAATAAAGATCTATATTATTAAGCTATGCCCTCACTGTTTTTAAAATATCCTGTTAAACATTTGCGAAAGAACAATATTTGGTGAAAATCTAGTTGCTGTTCAAATGAATAAAACAGAAATAAAATTAAATAAACCGATTTATGTAGGAATGTGTATTTTAGATTTATCAAGACATTTAATGTATGATTTTCATTATAATGCGATGAAACCAAAATATAAAAATCTTACATTACTTTATACGGATACAGATAATTTAACATATAATATTAAAACGGATGATTTTTCTGAAGATAATGAAAGGTATGATTGATTATTTTGATACATGAAGATTATCTTAAAGAAAACAGATATACCTTTAAAAACAATAATAATAAGAAGAATAAAAATATTAGGAAAATTGAAAGATGAAAAGCTAGGTAAAATATTTATTGAATTTGTAGGATTCAGATAAAAAAATATATCGCCGTTGTCAAACCAATATCTGCTATGTGCACTTTTTGGAGATATCGATATTTTGACTATTATGACTAGTTTACTAACCAAATTTTCGTATAAAAAGACTGCTATGTGACTATAAGCATTATACTGTGAACTGTGGTCGATAAAAAAACATGCTACGTGTAATCAGCCAGAATATGTCAAGTACAAACCGCTATGTGACAAACTTGCACGTTGCAGATATTGGTTTGACAATGACCATATGCTAATAAAACTGATGACGAATTAATTAAGAAACTAAAAGGAATTAAGAAATGTGTAATTAAAACCGAATTACGTTTAAAGATTATAAAAATTGTTTATTCGCTTATTATATTAATTATTAGCTTTATCTAAAAAAAGATCATAAAAAATTTATATTAGAAGATGGAACTCATACAAGAGTATTAAGGCATTATAGTTTAATGCCTATAATTCACCATCAGTTTAATGCCTATAACCATTGGTTAGCATCAATAAATTACTGAAATACTGGAGAGGAAAATGTAACTTTATGTTATAAGGTATTTTAGCATGCCTTAGTGATGTAATGGTCAGCACTCTCGGCGCGTATTCGAGAGGTACGAGGCTCGAGTCCCGACGAGGGCATCGGTGATTTTTCACGTCTCCTGCATCGAAATAATCTAATGACTCTACAGTGGTGCCCGAACTAAAAAAGATAGTGGATGATGATTCTCCACCACAAGGATTTGGCGATTGGATCTCCTAATCCCCAGTCGCCCTTTAAAAGGGGGAGTATATAAGGTATTTCTGCCGCTTTCTTAGCATACCTTTGTGGTGCAATGGTCAGCACACTCGTTGCGTATTCGAGAGGTCCAAGGTTGGAGTCCCGGCGAGGGCACTCCTCATTTTTCACGTCTTCCGTTTTCAAAATAACCTAATGACTCTACAATGTTATTAAATTCGAAAGAGAAATAAAGCAAAATTCTGTTTTACCGTATAACGTACTTTCTCCCTCCTTCCGGTATGCCTACTTGGTGCAACGGTAGCATACTCAGCGTGTATTCGAGAGATCTAGGTTCGAATCCCGTCGAGGGTATTGTTCATTTTTTATTTCTCTTGCTTCGAAAAAATCTGACGACTCTACAGTGGTGCCCGAAATAAAAGGTGGTGGATGATGATTGTTCACCACCAGGATTTGGCGACTGGGTCCTCTATTCCCCAGTCGCCCTTTAAAAGAGGGAGTGTATAAGGTTATTTTCTCCCTCCTTTCTGCGTGCCTTCTTGGTGTAACGGTAGCACACTCGGAGCGTATTCTAGAGATCCAGGTTCGAACTCCGGCGAGGGCATTGTTCGTTTTTCATGTCTTCTACTTCAAAAAACTTAATGACTCTAGAGCCGAATGGCAGTACTCTGAAAACTGGTTAATCAAGATTAACCGGAAGATAAATTTAAAATATTAATCTTTCGTGCATTGGTAATACTTACAAATGAGAAGGAATAATATAATTGCTGCTAGTTAAACGTTTAATAAAATACTTAAATTTTTCCTCAAACGGCAAAGCTTTCAAACCAAATAAGCGAGATTAGCTCATCTAGCCCTAAACAAAATAAGATTTTAATTAGGAAAACAGCTTCCTTGCATGAAGACAGCAGCAGCAGGTCTTTTACAACAGCGCCAAATGTTTATCAGTTCAATTATTTCTCTGGGGTTTGGGAAAAAAAAAAAAGTCTTGCAGGTCCGCAAGCGTTGGAATTAACTTCCGCAAAGTTTATTTCGGGCACTTTATCGAACCGGGTAAAAATGCCCGATTCACCCGCAGTGTATCATGGAACTCCACCGTCATTCGTCGGCTTTTTCGAACACTATCAATAACCCTGCATTCTACGCGACCAATGGCGTACGACTCGCATTCAAATTTTTTTTAGGAGGGTGGTGAGCAACTTTATACTAAGAGGGGTGGTTGCTCATCTTGCTGATTACTCTGACAAGATGGGAATGCCCGTTTTGCGGGGTTTCTGTTGACAAAGTTAGGATTAAAAGGTAAACGTTTACGTGAAAAAAATGATATCCCCCCTCTTCTGATAGTTCTTTTTAGCAGATTCCACCCCCCCCCATTTTTAGTTAACTAAGTGTTAAATGACCGAATCTCCAGAAATTTCAATTTTTAAAATCTGCTGTGTTAATGGAGCGAATGAAAAGCATTTTTATTAAATAGACTTCTGTTACTGCTATTGTTATTAATATTTCGAAAAGGTGCAAAGACCTTATTTTATTCTAACCAATTATTTTTAGTTTAAGAAAACTTTCCTTTCCCTTCTGATTTCAATTTCCTGCCAGAATGTAAATTTGATAACGTGTATACAAATTTAAAAGAGTTGAAACTAGTACTAAAGCAGCAATTTTAAGAGTTCGCGGTAGGAGAGTTAGTTTCGAATTTATGTCGCGTGTTTGAAGTAGCTATGTAAGTGAAGAGTTGGTGCTAAACACTTTCTTTAGTTTATATTGATATTTTAGGATCGGTTTTGTGCCGATTTAGCGGTTTAGATAAAGAAGGGGCCAGTCGTGTAGCCAATATTACTTTATTGTGATTGTACATTTTTTCTGTTTAAGTTACTTGGCCACAAGTGGTCGTTAAATTGTGAGCACCGAGTGAGTGCATTTGCTCAGTTTAGTTAAAACTAGCGGAAGTACCCGATGCCAGTTAAGTTAGATTGAGAGTAATGCATCTAACAACAGAGAGAAAGATACCGCTGAAATCCTTCTGTAATAACGATGCAAAAAATAAGATACATAGTCATACATTTTTGTTTTTTGAGTCTGATGCGATATGGAACCCAAATAAAAAATTTCGATAGAAAATAAACTAATTCTCTGTCATTATATCAGCAGCAATTGCACCCAGTTTTTAATGACTTTCGTCTTTCTAATCAAATGGTCATAAAAGCTCAATTCCATCCAGTATTTCACCTATATTAAATTTTAGCCGATTAAATGCAGTAAAACATTTATCATAATTGATCAGAAATCAATAACGCGAACAAACAAACGTTCTTACTTATATGTATAAATTTTGTAAAATTTACAAATTTTTGATTAACAAACTCTACGATTTGAAAGTCAGCAGTAGCAATACTTTTCGCAATAAAGCATTTTTATTTTTAGTCCTAAGGGGCTTTGTCCCTGAAGGACTATTGTTTTCGTTTTGCGATTTTGCGTCGGAAACATTAAAAGTCTGTATCACTTTTCAAACTGTCGCCACGAAATATTGCAGCCCTGTATTATATTTAAAGAAATTAAATAATGAAGAATGTGCATAAATGCATGCATGTTTCTCGCATTGTGATAAAACGACGGTACCTAAAGCCATCGAATTTTGAATGCCGTAATCCTGCTGCGAATATAGGCATCTGGAAGCCCAAATTTGAAATTTGTTTTATTAACGATTTCATATTTTGTAAAACTTTAACGAATTTTTGATTAACAAACTCAAGGATTTCAAGGCAATGGCAACGTTGTACAGAAAAAAACATTTTTATCTGCAGCGCGTAAAACTGTGTGTAGGAAATTCTAAAGATATGCTCAGTTTAACATTATTTTGCGATATTCTTCTTTAACTGAATTTTATGGTTTAAATGCGAAGAACATGATATTCAATAAATAAAAGTAACATACAAAATGTTTAAAAAACGCCCCTTTGGACGTAATTTAAAATCTGAAACCTTTCAGATTTTTTTTCCATGTTTTTTGATTAACATATCCGCTGATCAAAGTCGCCCGTAAGTAAAGATGGGAATAGCCGAAATGGCTTCCCGCGAATTTTTGCAATCGGGAATAATGTATTTAATGTTTGGCAATGCTATTTTTATTTCATCGTAAAACTTATAAATTTTTCTGTTAACAAACTCTAGGATTTGAAAGTGAGTAGTGGCAACAACTTTCGACATAAAGCAGATTTTCATCTCCAGTTTGCGAGACTGTTGCCACTGGAAAAAATGAGGGCGAAAATTACCGTTTTTCTGAGTTTTTATTTAATATCTGTTATTTAAGCTATTTCTTTTTTGCAAAAAAGTGGACGTCGACCTTTTCCAGGATCCAGAAAAGAATCGTAGAAAGTTTGGCGATGATGTCTATAATAGTGACTGAGTTATTACAGGACAAACAAACAGACTTTCTTCTTTACATATATTGATAAAAAGGTTATTATAACTTTTTTCTACAGTTATCTGTTCTTTCAAGACTTCGCGAGAATTGGCTACCTAGTCTTTCAGTAGTTTATGTGTCCTAAATGTTATGAAAGACGGACAAAGTTCTCGGAAAAAAGGGACTGTGGGCCTTAAGTTCTTTGAGCTAACTTCTAAATATAAGAGTACACCGTTCATCAAACTAATAAAGCAACTAAGTTACAAACAACTCTTTTTATTACGTTTTATTTACAATAAGATTATAGAATATTAGCTGTTTATATGCTAATTTTCTGTGCAAGTTTTCTTATTATTTCAGAACAGGACGTTAATTTTTCAAGTTAACAGCTTGATTAACTAACATTTTAATCCTTCCTTTAACCAACAGAAACCTTTTAACAAAATGTTGCCAGCAAAGAAACTAGTATGACGGATGGAAGGCTAGCTTCGTTCGCTAAGATTTTTTTTTCCATTTAAAAGAATATCTCGCTACTCACATACTTGAAATTCACACGAAATCGTTAAATTTCTCTAAATCTTATAGCAAATCACCACTTAAATATATTTTGGAAGTGCATTTTATAAACGATGTTTCAATATACTCACAATCCATAACGGAAAACCCTTTGCCTTTCTTTTCTTCTTTCAAATAAATCAAGATATCAGAGAATGTTTGTGCCAATGTACATAAGTTAAAGAAAATACTGGGAAAAGATGGTTCTTACATTCATTATGAGTCTATGCTGTAACATACGAGAGCGTTTTCTAGCTGATACCCAACCCTTGACAGATGACTGCAAGCATTCTGGCAGACTGCCAATCATGTCCGGGCTATCCGCGCATAGGTACTACGTTTTACATCTCTTGATAACTAGGCTGTGGGAATAACTTCATTGCCAAAGACGTGCTGGAAGTAATAAAACAAATTAAATATGTTTGCCCTGAATCACCCCACGTTGATAATGTGTATAATCGAATATTTTTCACATACCGACGAGTTGCCCTGGTAGAGCGTTTTTTTCTCTAAGCGCCATCATAATGTTTCCTAAAAAATGGAACATATTAACTCTTGTACGCCGAATAGCTGATATAGTGACTCTGATTGTCGGAGTGATGGCCCGGGTTCGAATCCCGGAGAAGGCATAGTTGTAACTGTCCGTTCCTTCACAGAAGGCAACAGTGGCCACATATTAGATGCTTCCATAATGAAATGGCCACCATTTCCGGTCATTTGTAATGGCGCAAGGCTAATAGCTATCAAATAAAGCGCCCGGCCACTTAAAAAAAAATAATAATAACTCTTGTCTTTTATGTAGTTAAATGGCAATGGCAGATCGAGACAACACGGTATAATAATCAACAAACTCAGAATGACAAGTGGGAAACTGGATAATACCAAACAAACTAGAATGATGGATGAAAGACTACCTTCGGTCGGTTAGATATTTGGCAGAATCTTTCTTCAAGGTTATCTATAATCAACAGAGGGAATTATGGTGTCTGCGCAGCAAAGATAAGAAAAGCTCTAAGACCATATAAAATGACGTCAACAGTTAAACGACATATGATTTGATAATAGGTTTGTAGAAGGCTTGCTTATATTATCTTTTAATTCTTCTTGCGTTTACAACTTTGGGAAAAACAAGGAATCTTCAAACAATTCACGACTCAAACTGCTTGTTTAAGGACAGATAATTATACAAGGAGCTCGAAAACGTATGTACGATTTTCTCTTATAAATATTAATTCTAGACACGTACTTCCAGTTAAAAAATTCATTAAAATAAGATTAAAATTCAATTCAAGGAGCAAACATTTCATTTAACTATCCACAGAACAAAATCTGCCGAGGTACTCCAGGACGAATTTACTCATTTTGGTTCTTTTGCCACGAAATTTATGTAGCGCTATGTAACAAAAAGTTCCTCTCTCGGTAATTACAGGGTGAAATAGAATTCTTTATTTATTTCCAGCAGGCCCCTTGAAAATATTTATTAAGCCTATCTCAAAGAATTTCTCACGTAAAGATTTAGGAAATTTGAATTTATAACTCATTAAAGCATAACACATAATTTACTATTTGAAATGAGAATCAAATAACACATTAGGTTTATTTTAAAGAAAACTGCTATCAATAGGCTTATGAAACTGTTGTCATAAGCCTCTGATATATTTCAAGAAAATTAGAAACCAAAATTATATACCTAATGGAACAAAGCCAACCGCAATCTGTTTCGAATATTTCACATGAATGCTATTACTACCATTACTACTGCTATGCTTCATATGAATACCTATCATGTGCATGAAACGGATTTCATTAATTCAATAAACATTTTTTTTGTAATGATCTCAAATTTAATCTTTTATTAAAAAATAAATATATATACATTCCAACAGTTGTAAGTTTTAAAATTACTCATTTTGGTTTAGTCGTAAGTTCAAGATGAAATAATTTTTTAAGAAAAGGAATCAAATTCAAACGAAAACAATAGTCCCTCAGGGACAAAGCCACTTTTTTTTTTTTTTTTAAAGTAGCATTTTTGTAAATGTTGTCACTCCGCGAGAAACGACATTCAATTGAAATCTTACACGCTTTTGCCCATAGCGGATTCTCAGAGTGTTGTCATTCACAAAGTATAAGGTTCTTAATTTAGCTTTCATCTTTAATTAGTCTGTTATTAATTAAAAAACTAAGCGATTCAAAAGCAGTGCTGTCACTGCATGAAGCAAGATACAGTTACTACTTCTATTTATCATCCAGATGCCGTGAAAGTATCTTGTTCGCACGGTGTTTCCATTCCGCACAGCATAAGATCTTTAGTTTCTTCTTTCAAAATTTTTTAGGTGGAGGAAGGAGTGATCTAAACAGTCTTATACGAAGACTGGGATAAAAAACTTCTAAAGCAATAAATCTACAAATACATATATAGATTACTATCTTTAAAATTGATCTGCATACTGTCTAATATCGTTTTTTTTTTTAAGATATTTTCTAATATCGTTTTAAACTTTTTTGATAAAAAAACTAAATTTCTCTAAAAAGCGCTAAAGATCGCGGTCAAGTACAGTAATAAACGCTCTTGCACTAAGCCTTCCCTAATTATGAGCTAAGAATTTACTTCCATTCAAACTTAACTTTAACTAAGAATTTTGTTTTACTTTCCTGAGACTGCATTATTCGAATAAGATTTACTAACTCTTACTTTCAGAATTATTTTTAAATAACCTCAAATCTTCCTACATAAAAATTAATTAAAAATGTTAGTTTAGTTTATAAAAGTAAGAAACAAATAAACGAAATAAATAAAAGTATAAAACAATAAACAACAATTTTAAAAAAAAGTTTCAATTCTTATCTGAATAAAAAAAGCAGTTTTTTTAAAAACTCGAAACACAGGCAATATTTAAAAAATAATAATAAATCTTTTAATTTTTTTCACCCAACTTCAATTTAAACTCATATTTAACAAAATTAATAACATATCATATTATTTTTAGCACATATTAATTTTCTTCTTTTTTTTACTTCTACAAGAAAAACTCTTTTAGCTTGTATAGTTTTCCTTTCGTATAAGAACATACGAACATACACATACGAACTGAGCAAAGTGGCTAAAGTGATTAGAAGCACCTCAAGAAATATATTACTTTTTTTGTAACTGATATCATATATTAGCCTATTTATATATTTCTATGACTGATAAAATTAATTCAATATCTACATCTTCTTAACCCGTACATATTACCTCCCTATCTTTACTTGAAGAAATTAAATAATGAATAGTATGCATGAATGTATGCATGTTTCTCGCACTGTGAAAAAATGACGGTACCTAAAGCCATCAAGTTTTGAATAACGTAATCGTTCATCCGAACATTGGCACTTAGAAGCCCAAATTTCGAATTTCGAACTTGTTGTATCAGCCATTTTGTATTTTGTAAACAAATGCATTTTTGATTAACAAATTCAACAACTTCAAAGCGAGGAAAGACAACACTGTACGGCAAAAACATTTTTATCTCCAGCGCGCGAGACTGTCTATTAGAAATTCTAAAGATATGCTATTTTTAAATATTTTGTGATATTGCTGTTGAATTGAATTTCATGTAGTTTAAGTGCGAAGATCATGACATTTAATAAATAAAGGTAACAGAAAGTCAAAAAAGTCTCTTTGGGCGTAATATAAAATCTAAAAGATTTCGCATTTTTATTTATCTTTTTTTATTATTATTATTAATTCAGTTTTTGGATAAAAGAATTTTACTGTTACCTTTAAAAATAATTATTTTTCTATCAATTCATTAATAGGATTTGGTGTTAAATCTTGGCTAAATATCGGAAATAAATTATTTTACACTTAACAAACTTTCTGGAAGTAAATGAAGATAAGTTTTTAATATCCTGAGTCTGCAGCTTAAAATTTTTACGCCCCCCCATATGCACACACACACAATTTACAATCAAATAAAGAAAATCGTGTTCAAAGATTTGCAATTTTAAGTTCCAGGACTTATTTCTAGTTAAGCTAAAAGACGAATTCCAAAACTTCTACATATAACCGAAGAGGAGTGGGAGATGATAAGACGACACGCTCTCCAAAAATAATTAATTTAATTAAAATTCAGTCTTATTATCGCCTGATTTACTTAGATACACATAGTGGTAAAAAATGAGTAATTAAATTTTAAAATAATAATCTTCTTGCACAGTTGAAAAATGAAAAGGATTTAATGTAAAAAAATTACCTTAATTAATTCATTTTACTTTTGATTTATCAATTACGTAATTTTTCCATTCAACTAAAATGTGACGTTCGTAAAGCAGCTCCTTAATATAATATACACACTATAAAGTGAAAACATGATTTTGAAAACTTAATTTTATCAAAAAAATCTTTAATTAAATACTTTAAGAACAGTCCTAATTTTTTTATGTTTTACTCAAGCTAAATAAATAAAAAAAAATACAGCAGTATTAAAAATCGTCTAGGATTCAGAAGTTTGGCATTTAAGAAAAAATATGATCTCAGTATTACAAATTAATAATTAAACATAGTATACACTGAAAAAAATTCATAATATAAAAACAAAATAATTAAAAATATGTGCGAAATACACCTTACAACATGAAATGGAAATAATTACTGCAGAGAAAAAATAATAATTTAATTGGAAGTAATAACAGAGAGAAAATACTCACCGCGATTCCGACGTAAAAAATTAATCCAAAATATCGTCGATTTTTAATTCTTCCCAATCATCGGAATTTCCAATAAATGTTTAAAAATCACAAACCCGCATATACCTCATTAATCCAACAGAAAAATTAGTTAACGAGCGTTATGACAAAAAGTTGACAAAACACTTCTCCAAGACTTTACGAGTTCATTTTTTTTGTGGTTGCTATGGTAACCATCCCATCACAAAAGCCGATCTGAATATCTACGTCGCAAACACAACAATGCCACTTACGGGGGGGAGGCAAAATTATTTAAACATTTTTCGAAAGTTGCACAAGAGATCCAGAGGGCCGCTCAAAGATTTTTATCCACGCGTTTTCACGGGAAGTTGACGGTTGTGAAGCTCCGCACGCAGAAGGCCGATGAAATTCTGTTGTCGTAGAGGTAATAAAGGTTGCCGCAACGGAAATTACTCGCCAAGACGGCGAGAGAAAACGGTCGCCAAATACAGTTTCACTTTCTGAAGAAGGGTTGAAGTACAATAAGGAGGAGTATCTACAGAAAATAACTCCTCTTCCTCTCTGAACGTGTATTGTTGCGTATGCGGATGGCATATATCTTTTTTCGAAAGTAAATGTTCTTCCGATAATGACTAGCCGCGGAAAGCGACTGTCATTACAGCGGCGTTAGGAACTCACGAAAAAGATAAATTTACTTCTTTTCTTTGATTCCTTTTCGGAACATTTTTTTGCTTCTGTGTAAGAAATACCGCTACATGGCTACCTGAAATGGGTCTATAGAAATGCTGTGCGACAAATATATTATTGCTTCTATTTTCTCATTCAATCGCATGCAATGGAACTTTACACCCCTCCCTTTCCCAACGAAAAAAAATCTGATGTGTATTTCACATGACTTCCTTGTACAGAATATTAAATTATACGCATTTCTTCTTGCATTTCGTTTAAACTTATTGAATTGCATTAAATCTACTTCGTCGATAGCGCATAAACCACAAAAGAATAAATGCACTCTTTAAAATTCACTATATTTGTTTACCATAGCGACACGCTGGCGCTAGGTTTACTAAACAGCGTTACATCTCATTCATTTTATAACTCAGAATGCACAAAAATTATATCGTCTGAAGAATTATCTAATCGTTGCCACATGCTCTATTCAACGATGTATGAAAGAAATTATTAAACAACAACTAAAAAAAAAAAAAAAAATCGCAAGTGATTCAGTATTTCTCATTCAATTAACTCAATTCTCACTTTGCGACAAGGCAAAAATACATAAAAACTCAGAATACCTACATTAAAAATTACGAAATAAATCTTAAACTTACTTCCTCGAACAAATTCCAGAATGGATTAAGCATGAGTTAATTTCCAATAATAAAAGAAGGCGTTATCTTTGCTGAGCTTAGTTTCTATAGATTGGCAACAAATCCACTATTCTGCTAAGTTTCAAATGTAAACAAATATGGCTGCTATAGTAAAACAAATTAGGTTTAGCCGCACTTGAACAACTTTTGAATTGTTGATAATTCTACAAATATTGCATGCAGTTTACTAAAGGCATAAAAACCTTACCCGGAAGAAGAAAACAACGTGATTCAATCAGTTTTAAAGCAAAAAATGCGCAATTTACCAACATATAAGAATAAAAAACTGAGTTCCCTGAGACGAGTAACTGAGTGGGTATCTACATATATATTTATATACTTTTCATGCGGTCGACTGCAACCAAAAAGGGAGGTGCACATCTACATGTTATAGCAGTCCTATATACAAAATTTCAAGGTTCTGAGGCTACTCATTTTTAAGTTACGCGAGATACATACACACATACGCGCGTACAGACACAATGAAAAAAAATCTCTTCCGAATCCATTTTAAAACAGTTTATGATTCATTTGGGGAAATAGAGTCCTTCATTCTGTCCTTTCGTACAGATGTCAAGCAAAATCATCCTTAAATTGCATTCGACAGCGGTCAGAATATATTCGTTGAAATATGGTACCTGGAATTTTTCGTGATTTCAATACTTCCTTCATTTCGTTACAAGGAAATAAAAACATTGATAAGCATTTTGAGCTTTAAAACTGTTAAACGATAGACTGCAATTACAGTTCAGAAATTGAATATAATTTTAAAATTATGCATTTTACTCGTAATCTCTTAATTCGGCTTCAAAATTTCAAGAAAATGAATTTTTAATTTAATTCTGAAAATGCACTCTTTTAAGACAGATGGGACAAATATTTAAATGAAATTTCAAATTGTTCCCAACAACATACATGTATTTTCCATATATTTTTAAAATTAATTTTGCCTCTGCATCTACAGTCAGATATACTTTTATTACATATGAAATCAGCACTGCTATCAGTTCTGACGTCAGGACGAGGATGCCCTTTGTATACATCTTTACATCTTACCGTCATAGTTATCCCCCCCCACACACAGCAACTGCACATGTTTGAGAAAAGAGATTTTTTACTCGTCGTAAAAATAATGACACTTTTCAGTTGTTAGTGGTTCGCTTCATGACAACACATACAATTTTATCTTAATTTATACAAAGAAAGCCCAGGAGTTGCCATTTTAAAAATGAATTAAATTGAAAAAGTAAGCAAAACTGGAGATCACATGGAAAGCAACTTCTACGTGCTTGCAGAGAGAATCGAATACAAATCTCTCTTCCTTAAATAATAAAATTGTAAAGTCATTAGGATTCTTTATGCCAGAGATGCGAAAAATGTGCAGTGCCCTCGCCGGGACTCGAACCCTGGACCACTCGAATACGTGTCGAATATGCTTGCAATTACACCACTTTAAAAACGGAAAGAGGGGAAGGAAAAACGAAAAAAAAAATTTGAAAGCTATGTAATTTATAGCTTCAGATACTATGTAATTTATACCTTTAGAAAATCTTTTATTAACTATGAGGAAGGCGCAAATAATTATAACGATTACCACATAAATTAAATTAGGCATATCATATTAAAAATTAAATAAAGATTTAAATTACTACGCGTTTACTGCTTTCAAATCGTCCAGATTATTCATCAAGAATAATCAGATTCAGTCTGAAAGATAAACATGCTCTGCCGAACGGCAACAGAGAACTAGGTATTATTCTAACGGTGCCTGGATGATAAATTAAAATAGTAACTTGATCTTATTTCACACAGTGACAACACTGCTTTTGAATTGCTTAGTTTGTTAATTAATAACAGACTAATTAAAGCTGAAAGATAAACTAAAGACTTTACACTTTGTGAATGGCAACTCTGTGAGAATCCGCTATGGGCAAAAGTGTGCAAGATTTTAATTAAAGGCCTTTTCGCGCGAGGTGGCAACACTTACAAAATGTGCTGCTTCTAAATTTTTTTCTTATTTTTCATCCCTCATCCAACACTTACAACAGGATGCTAAGTAAAAACAATACCTATAATTTCCTAAAGCGCACAAAGAAGGTGTGGCGTTCAAAGATACATTGCTACGACAGCTGGAAGTAAAATCAAAATATCCTCAAAATTTTCCTATATTCTTACAATTATCATTCACATAAATCTCTCTCAGAATTTTACTTAAATCTACCCCCTCCTTCTCACCCTGCTAATTGTTGTTATGTCAAATCTTCTTCGAAAGAAAATAGAAATAACCACTTTCTGCCTATAAGAATATTATATTAAGCGATTTCGTCGTTCTGCAACTTACCTTGAAATTCTGAGCCACTAGGTGACTATATAACATCTTTATTCAAGGTCAGTTGCCCTTACACATAAACCATTCAATCAATCCATAAAATGGTGTTTGCGCGATTCAGAATGCACAGACAACATTACGAACAAATCGAACTGCAAACACAATTACCAGATTGTGACTACGTAGATAAATTAACTTAATTAATTAAACGAACAGAAGTATATAATTTAAAAAATCCACACATCCTTTGAACCTGATTCAACAGACAGTCATATAACGTAGGTAAACTGCCTATTCACGTACTCCTTATTATTTATAAGAACACATTCTACACACAACAGTGCACAAAGAAATCTTTGAATACTTACCAGTCTTATTTGTCTACGCAAAACTATATTTTTATGATGGTCGGCAATATCTCCCCGTTTCTATGCAATTAAGCATTGTCTAGTTATAATGTCTGATAAATGTAAGATACGCGTTCCGTTCCTTTCTGAAGATGCATTACTGTCAATAAAAGGGTCTTATCGATTCAATTGGGGTTAAACATCGTACACAAAAGGCACTCCCATAATTCACAAATAACTCTCCCGACACGATTGCGGCTGCGACAGTCAAGAGGAAATGAAACTCAACTTTCATTAGCGCACTTTCGATTTCCTTCCGCTTCCGCTCGTAAAGCGACAAGAGTTATGAATAACGAAATGTCTCGGCTGTTATTCCCCAGATTGAAAATGTATCATATGTTTATGACTACTGAACAAAAGTAACTGTCTATCAATATATTTTTGTTCTAAAAAACAAAATCTGAAAGCGTTCAGATTTTATATTATACCCAACGGCTCATTGTTTTCCATTTACATACACACAGACCAACGGTTCTCAAACTTTTGACTAGCGTGCGCAGTTTAAACAAAAATTGAAAAACCTTAGCACCAGCACTACATTTTACAATGATTATTTTTCAGTTTCTCACTTGAAATATTTAAAAAAAAATATTTAGTTGAAAATCTACTTTTATTTTGTTATTTTTATTATTTATTTCACAAATATTTAAATGATAATATATTACGATTTCTTCAAAAAACAAATGATGATATTCTTAAATCGCGTAGAAAAATAATGAATACAAAGCAACAAGAAGACAAAATAACTGCTGTTACAGCCAACAAATCGATGTAAAAAATGATTCTAATTGAAAACACAGCAATATGAGCCCAGAACTGGTGGCGCTATAAAGTGTAGACATGCTAATAAATCGATCAAAAATTATAGAAAAGGAATTAAAGAGATGCTATTATCTTTTTCTAGGAACTTACTTTTATTTCCTATTAAAAACAACATCCACTTCTATTATTCCTTTTAAAACATCATTTATAATAAATTTTGTTATGTCTATGGCTAAAAGAATATTTGTAAAAATAGAAGCGGCAATTGACATCAAACAAAGCTCAGACCGCATACATTTACGAGTATTAAAGATAAACTCAAACAGGTTGTTGGGTATTTAATTTTAGAATTTAATACTTAAAAATACTTTGTTTTCTTTGCGTACCACCTATTTTTCTCTTGTGCACCACCGGTTGAAAATCGCTGACATAGACGTTTCGAGAGTATTTGGGCGAGAGTATTTGGGCGAATGTTTTCCTTTCGGCTAAAAGTATTTAAAAACAGCATACCTTTAGAATTTCCGATACACAGTTTCGCGCGCCGTAGATAATTTTTTTCCTCATATAGTGTTGTCACTGCTCGGCTTGAAAATCGTTGAGTTTGTTAATTAAAAATTCTTTAATGTTTTACAAACCACGAAATAGATAATGAAACAAATTCAAAATTCCAAACGGGCTTCCAGGTGTCAAAATTCGGGTAGAGGACTACGTTACTCAAAATTTGATGGCTTTAGGTAGCGTTGTTTTTTCACAATGCAAGAAACATATATACATTCATGCAAATTTTCCATTATTTAATTTCTTTAGGCGATAATAATTGATGGCAACAATCTGAAAAGTGATTCAGACTTTTACAGTGAATCAACGCATAATCCCGTTTCGAGACTAATAGTCCTTCTGGGCTAAAAAACTCAGCACATATTGATTTCACTTTTTGGGAGGGCGCAAAGGGCAGCAGCTACACTGTGAATATCTGAGGGGAAAAAATATCACTACAGACAAAAATGAGGACGGGACCAAAATTAAAAATAATATTAATAATAATAAAAAAAAAATGAAAGCTTTCAGATTTTACATTACGCTTAAAGGGGCATTTTTTAACGTTTTGTGTATTAACTTTACTTAATAAATAACATGTTCTTCGCACTTAAACCATAAAATTCAATACGACAGCAATATTACAAAATATTTAAAAGAGCACATCGTTAGAATTTCCGAGACACAGTAAGTCTCGCCCGCTGGAGGTAAAAATGTTTTTTTGGGGGAGGGGAGGTGCGTTAAATGCTGCCATTGCTCGCTTTGAAATCGTTGAGTTTGTTAAGTCAAAAATTCTTTAATGTTTGACAAACTATAAAATAGATAGCAAAACCAATTCCAAATTCCAAATTTGGGCTTCCAGATGCCCATATTCGAATGGAGGACTACGTTATTAAAAATTTGATGTCTCTAGGTACCATTGTTTTTTTTTTACAGTGCGAGAAACATACCTACATTCATGCAGATTTTTCAGTATTTAATTTCTTTAAATATAATGCAGGGCTCTAGGTGACAATAATTTGAAAAACGAACCGACGCAAAATGCCAAAACGAAATTAATAGCCCTTCTCGGCAAATTGCCCTTTTGGGCTAAAAAATTCCAGTAAGTACAGAAATTGTGAAAAACTGGAATTGTTAGAAGCTGTTAAAAGAAATTAATACTGTCTCCTGTTGATTTTAATCAATCACAAAAAACTCACATTTCACAGTTCACCAAAACAAAAGAGTTAAAAAAATTGCATAAAAATATAACCATAATTGACAAAACTGTTTTGAAAACTTAAAACTTCATTACAATTCACCACCTCGGACCAGTTTACCATTAAGAACAATACATAAAAAACTGACATACATACATATATACACACCGCGGCACAGAAGTCGTTGTCCAACCTTTATTTTCACAACCCTTGGTCGTAGACATTATTCTTACAAAAATGTTTTAAATTACGCAAAGATTTGTGTTTTCGTATTTTAAAATTTTAAAAAATTAGTTTTCTAAAAAATACGTAATCAACTTTTGTACTTTCACCCTTTCGTCTATACTTATGTTTAGGTCTAACTTTTTCACCATGCGATTTTATTTTCGATGCAGACGATAATATACATAAAAAAAAGTAAAAAAAAAAATCAAAAAAAAAAGAAAAAAAAAAAAAAAATAAATAAATAAAATCCGAAAGCTTTCAGATTTGATATTAAGGGCGATTTTTTAATGTTTTGTGTGTTACCTTTATTTATTAAATAACATGTTATTCGTACTTAAACCACATAAAATTCAATTCAACCAGCAATACCACAATATAATTTAAAACATTATATCTTTAGAATTTCCGATACACAGTCTCCCGCGCTGGAGATGAAAATGTTATTTTCCGTACACTGTTGCCATTGCTCGCTTTGAAATCGTTGAGTTTGTTAATCAAAAATTGGTTAAAGCTTTACAAAACATGAAATAGATAATAAAACCAATTCGAAATTCGAGCGCCCAGGTGCCCATGTTCGGGTGGAGGATTACGTTACTCAAAATTTGATGGCTCTAGGTACCGTCGTTTATTCACAATGCGAGAAACATACACACATTCAAGCAGATTCTTCATTATTTAATTTCTTTAAATATAATACAGGGCGATAATATTTTTTTTTCAACATTTTTGGTGGCAGCAATTTGAAAAGTGAAACGGACTTTTATAGTGAAACAAAGCGAAATGCGTTTCAAATTAATGGCCCTTCTGGGCTACCGCCTCTTTGAGCTAATAAAGTAAAATCAGAAATTTTGCAACTAATATATCATATATATATTAGAAACATGTTTCATCTACAAGCTTAAACAATATACAATGTTGCAAAATGTTTTAAGATAAAACAAAATAATTTTGCGATTCACTTTTTAAAATAATACCGAAAGTAAATGAAAAAAACTTGTGCTTCCTCAACTAGCAACAACGTGCTGTCGTTTGTCGCATTTCTAGTTGCACGGACACGATTTTATCGCTAATTGGGGAAAAACAATTAATACCCCATCTCCCAAAATATTAAATATTAGAATATATATTAGATTGCGTACTGTTAAAATTAAAAACATTAATTTTAACTTACATTACCTTCTTGCCAATTATAGCAACGTATTTTCATGCCAACTTTACCTTACAGCCAAGGATGAGAATTTAAAAGAGTAAAACGCAACTGGTAGAAATGTAAGAATAAGCAAATCTTCAAATGCACTCGCAAAAAGATGTGCAACAAAATTCCACAGCACTTAGGAATAAATTTTATCATTTGTTGCTTTCACATCTCCCAATCGAAGTATGTGCATCATTTTATTTGCTTCCTGTCACGTACGGAGCTATGCAACATGGCTACTTCCCCTAGCTCTCCTCTACGCATCGTTATGATAACAACTTTTCATCTTGACAAGATTTCATTGAATACAATAACAATGAAATTCAGTTAAATAATAATTTTAAAAACCTGAAAGGTTTCAGATTTTAAATTACGTCCAAAGGGGCGTTTTTTTAACATTTTGTGTGTTACCGTAATTTATTAATTACCATGTTCTTCGCACTTAAACCAAAAAATTCAATTCAACAGCAATGTCGCAAAATAATTTTAAAATGAGCATATCTTCAGAACTTCCGATACACAGTCTATCGTGCTGGAGATAAAATTTTTTTTTTTTTTTTTTTTTTTTTTTTTTCCCGTACAGTGTTGCCACTGCTCGCTTTGAAATCGTTGAGTTTGTTCATCAAAAATTCGTTAAAGCTCTACAAAATAAGAAATAAATAATAAAACAAATTCCAAACTCGGGCTTTCAGATGCCCATATTCGGTGGAAACGTACGTTATTCAAAATTTGGTGACTCTAGATACCGTTTTTTTTATCACAATGCGAGAAACGTACATACATTTATGCTGATTCTTCATTATTTAATTTCTTTAAATATAATGCAAGGCGATAATATTTGGTGGCAACAATTTGAAAAGCGAACCGACATTTATAGTGAACCAACGCAAAATGCCAAAACGAAATTGCGCAAATTGCGCCTTTGGGCTAACGAATCGTCTGTACTGGAAATGTAAGATCAATCACAAATTGCTACTTAGGAAAATATCTTACAACACAAGAAACTAGTAACATACTTTATTAATTATACTAGTTTTTCAAACAGATAAACAAAATATGTAGCAACTATTATTAAGAAGTACGACTGCCTTTAAATTGCTGGAGTAATTACTATGACAAACAACATTTTTATAACCGGACGCTAAACGGCTCGTTGTTTTATTTTCTTTGAATACGGTAATGCATGAAAAGGCAATCAGAACTTTGCCGCTTGTCTAGAATTTCACACCTAGAACACTGCAGAGTAAAATAACGTGCTAATATTTGTTTAAAAGATAAACGCTCATCAACTGTAAAATCATTCCCATTTTATTAATAGTAAATATAAATAACACTAATGTTTGTGATGAGATTTGACATTTTTATAAAGATAAGACTGTGTTCCAGGATATAAACTTTTATAGAACAATCACAGACTAAAATGCAATTTCTCGCGTTCAAAGCTACATAAAATTTACGAAGTTTCCTACCTAAAAACATTCTTTTGCTCTCTTTATTAAAATCGAATTAGGAATAAAAATAAATTTTATTTTTGGTTAATAAAATAAATTTTATATAAAATAAACTTTATTCTAGTATTCCGAATACTAGAATATTTCTTACTATCAATTTTATTTTTGGTTAATAAAATAAATTTTATGTAAAATAAATTTTATTCTAGTATTCTGAATACTAGAATATTTCTTACTATCACTTCACTTTACAAATTGCATGCAATGACGCAGTTGTTGAGAAAATGCGTATCGTCTGCTGAGCTATTTCCACTATTGAACAAAATGGGTGAATTTCAAGGACATGGGACATATCAGGAATTTATTCATTCATGTACGTGGGATATAGTTTAAAAGTAGTACTACAATTTAAATTGGAATACTATTTTTGGTATCGAAACAAAATAAGAAATAGTTTCACTTCTTTCCACCCACTATTACAGAGTTTGGTGCACCAACAGGAACTCTGCATTCAACAGAGTTTGGTCAAATTCGTGTAGCCAATGGAGAAATAATAATTAAAGATTTATACTAAAACACATCAGTATGATTTTTCTTTTCTTATAAAAATATTCTATGCATAAAACGATAAATAAAATTTAAAAAAAAAAGAAAATCTGAAAGCTTTCAGATTTTATCCTACGTCCAAAGCGGCAATTCAAAATGCGATTTGAGAATTGATACAGACATTCAAAGTAATTAGACGCAAAATACCGTTAGACATTGTAACGCCTCTGCGTTGCTATAATACCAGTATGAAATGTAAAGAAACCTCGCGGATAAAATATAAGTTCTTGAAGATGCACGCGATGTTAATGGAATCAAAAATTCGTTAAAGTTTTACAAAATATGAAACAGATAATAAAACAAATTCCAAATTTGGACTTCCAGATGCCAATATGCGAGTGGAATCGTACGTTATTCAAAATTGGATGTCTCTAGGTACCGCTGTTTTTTCACAGTGCGAAAAGCATACATACATTCATGCAGATTCTTCATTATTTAATTTCTTTAAATATAATGCAGAGCTCTAATATTTGGTGGCAACAATCTGAGAAGTGATTTAGACTTTTATAGTGAACCAACACAAAATTCCAAAACGAAATTAACAGCCTTACTGGGCTAATAAAACAGAAATACTACTTCCTCTTTAAAAGACGTTTTATGACGGTAGTCAAAGACAGCATTAATGGTATATTTTAATCGCTTTTATTATATTAGAATTACAGTTGTAGAGAGTGTTGTCAACTGCAGCCAGCATAGAGAGAATTTTCTACAAGAACCATTGAATTAACAGCATTCGTAAGTTACAAAAAGGTAAAACAAATTCTCATCTTGCTGTATAAGTGAGAGACTGTGCTTTGATTTCTCTCTTATTTCGCGGGAGGTGAATTATGGCAAAGTGCTCTCACAAAAAGGTCACAGATTCCAAAAATTTATTGTTTTGAATTTAAACCCTCTAGCTGTTTATTCGACAACAATATTTATAGTTTCTCGACCTTCTGTGCATAGTATTATTTAATTAAGTTTTTCTGGTTGCTTGCTTATGTCAAATCTTAAAATTAATTTTTAGCTCCCTCTTACCGAGTTGTTTTTATTTAGATTTTTCCCACATGTGTATTTGCAATGGCAATACAATATTCCCAGGGAATTTTTTTAAAGTTCGATACATAGATTTGTGTTCATTCATTGCTTAATGGTCGAACTAATCATCTTAGATTTTCAATTTTTATATTGTAGGATATATTGAAATGTAATTTTTGAAAATAAGACTTTTCATAATTTAAAAAAAATTACTGAATTTTGGCGATTTTTCTTAAAACTATCGGCTATTAATAATAATCAATTTTTAAAGCAAAACATTTAATCCTTCCCTCTTAACAGCACACTGATTTTAAACAATGACGAGCTCGGATTCCTTAACTACAAGGAAATTTAATCACAATCAGATAGATTAAAAGATCATAACCATAATAGCCTTGAAAAAATGATGATGTAACACGCATTTCATTGTTAAGCTGGTTAGAAAAAACAATTTCCGTTTTAGTCAAAGCAATGACTTTCTTTATTGTTTTCCCACATTATATAGAATACACAGTATAAAATTAAAAAAAAAAAATTATACAAAATTTGTAAGTTACCAGCATTGGTTAAACGCCCTAAAAAGTGAAAATAAAAAAAAAACAAGCATCGATTTCCTATTCCATACTGCCTTTTGATGTCATTTTTATACCTTAATTATTATATAGTTATTTAAATAGAAAAGATAATAAACCTGACAGTTTGAAAATATTGCTGCTTGATTATTTTAATATTACGTATCTATACAAAAATTTAAAATTTAAATTTAAAAAAATCAGAGATTTGCATATATTTACTTCGTTTTAAATTTATATAATAAATACATATTTAAAAAATTGCGATATTAAACGAAATCGCTCATAAAATTAATCCCTGAAATTGTTTATTTATTTATTTTTTAAGCATAATGAACGTGATAGCATTCTGAATTTTTTCTTTAATAATAAAACTAACAGCACTTCCCTAAAAAAATTTCATTTCATATGAGAATTGATTTTTTGTTATAACACAGATTACATGCAGTCTTTCTCAATATTTAGCTACCTCCTCAATGGAAGCTACTCCTTCTACAACATACAGCTGCCACATACTTTGCAATAATCAATAAATTTAATCTCAGCTGTCTGAGTATGCTGCCGTTCGATCGTCTGGACGGCTGATCCAACAAAATCAAATGCGAGATAAGAGTGCGGGAATACGCAATAATTTACTAATATCTGGCTGCCTAAAGATCTATTTTTTTTTTGGCAATCTGAAAATTCTTATGGAAAAAATTGAATGAAAATTTCCCGTAGTATTATTTATCATTTGACTAAAGTTTCAGCATACTATAGAATAACACTTTTTTAAGGAATAGATACCTATAGAATAAAATTTCTCTAACGTCTTAGGCGACGTACGGCGCTTGTGGGTAGTGCTCAATATGAAAGGCAAATTCCTGCTAAATTCCCAAAATGATGCATAATTTTTAGCTCCAAAGGGGCAATTTGCCAAGAAGGGCTATTAATTTCGTTTTGGCATTTTGTGTTGGTTCACAATAAACAGCGTTTCATTTTTCAAGTTGTTGCCATCAAATATTAGAACCCTGCATTAAAGAAATTAAATAATGAATAATCTGAGTGAATGTATGCATGTTTCTTTGCACTGTGAAAAAACAACGGTACCTAGAAGATCGAATTTTTATAACGTACGTCCTCTGCTCGAATATGGGAATCTGAAAGCTCAAATTTGTAATTTAGAATTTGTTTTATTATCTTCTTCATATTTATTAAAACTTTAACAAATTTTTTGTTAAGAAACTCAACGATTTTAAAGCCAGCAATGGCAACACTGTTAAAAAAAAAAAAAAAAAAAACCTCCAAAGCGCGACTGTGTATCAGAAATTCTAAAGATATGCTCTTTTTAAATTATTTTACGATACTGTTGTTAAATTGAATTTTATGGTTTAATTGCGAAGAACGTGACATTTAATAAATAAAGGTAATACACAAAACGTTAAAAAACGCCTCTTTAGGCGTATGGAATCTGAAAGCTTTCAGATTTTTTTTTTTGGAAAATTTTTTTTAAAATTTAATTAGACTGATATATAGAAATAAGATATATAGAAATAATAAATCGAAAGAGAATTAATAACACAAATACTCAAAACTCCAAGTAAATTATTACAGAAATAAATTCCTTAAAAGCCTTCGATTAAATACCTTATCAACTATTCGCGTTTCATTCAAGCAAATTAAATTAAAATCACCAATAGTTTGTTTTCACTCATATCCCAGTTGGTTTCTTATTGAACGTTTTAAACTGTCAAGTTCTGCTCTGCATTTGGCAAGCGTTACCAAGGTAATTGAACGTGCTCGTGTCAAATCACAGCCACAAAATATTGGAATCTTTCCAGAACGGACGACCCTTACAAAAAGCGTGCTCGCGCTTGAAATATGGGTCATAAAAATCGAGGACGAGTAATGACACCCTAACAGGAATCATTCAAACAATGCGCTACAGTTTGGAGGAGGATGAGAGCGATAAGCCGCCAAACCTGGCACTCCAACAATCAGAGACTGGAAAATAACGGTGATATCCAGGGACAAAGATACACCGGAGGGAACTCCATCGGAAAAAGCAGACGGCACGCGCCGCTGACGCACGCCCAGACGCGGCCATCTGCGCGACTCACGGCCAATGAGCGCGCGCTGGAAGACGCGACTCTTTTCGGACAGGTGTTCCGAGAAACACGGGAGGGTCAAGCTCGGGCACCAACAAGGTCGAAAAGTAAACAAAACTCTGACTGGCGACCTGACATTTCTTAATAAGAATCAAGCGATAAGCGGATTTTAGAAGCGCCGCTGGCGACAAATAATTTGGAAATTTCAAGCGAAAACTTCTATCAGTCGCTGAACATGAGTATAAAAAAAAGTTTAATAAACTCAGAAAATCAATTTAAAGAAAACTGGCCCGCCAAGGTAAAAAAAGGATGAGTCATTTTGGAAGAAATGGAGAATTCGATTCTTCAAAAACTGACGTGACGAAAAATGTAATTAAAATACCCCAGATATAAGCATCTCAAACAATGAAATATTGATTTACAGATTCAGAAACGATGGCGAATGCAGGCGATAATCGTCAAATACGAATCAAAGAATGCTAAATAAATGCGAAATAAAAGCTATAAGAATTTTAGAAATTTATTATGTCCCTTTGATTGAACATAAATCTGTTTTTGGGATGAGATTAAATCGATTTCCGCTGCAACAGATTCTAATGTGTCAATTCATGCATTTAGAAATGCTGTTATTTATCCAATTCAACACCATCTATAAACTATAAGAAATTATGATAATCATATTGCCAGAAAATTGTGCACTAACGTTGGGAGCTTTAAAAAACGAACCATTATAAACAGCCCATCTTTTTTGTCCAATCCTCTCTAAAAGTTTTAAACAGATGGTTCCGGAAGAAGCTAGATCTTTCGGCTATAAAAGAACTTCTTTAGTTGCAAACTCAAACTAATTCACGTCTGTTTTGCTAATAGTACTTACTTTGATAATGTGTTAATGTGTTTTAAGTGTATTTCACTATATATATATATATATATATATGTGAGTGAAAGATTTTTATGTATTTAAGCTATGGTAAATTAAGAAGCTATAAAGGCATGCGATCTGAAATTTACTTTAAGCCTGAATTTTGCCAGTTGTTAAACAATACGCTTTTTGGTAGTCATGACAATGATAAGTACTACTTTTAATCGTTCTTCAACATACTTCAGTATGAAATGAACAATATGAAATGACAACAATATGAAAACAGAAAATATTTCACTTCACATCCATTTCTATAACCTATCAGTGTCTGAGCGACTTCAGTCAATTCGCCGAAGATTCAGTCTCTAGCAGATATGTGGAATTTTCATGGTTTCTTTCATAAGCAACATGAACACACGGCAATTTCACTCAACAGTTACCTCCACGAAGGCATCCTTCCCTTTGACTTTAGGCGATATTCTGTAAGGTTTATCCTAAGTTTATTAACAGTTATTTTAAGTTTTGTATCTTTCTTATCGTATTCTAATTTCAGCTTACAATTTCCTGCCAGAATTAGTCATTTCAGAAACGCAGTAAATGCAAATGAGAAAGAATACTATTTAAGTCGATACTTCACCGACTTCTAGAGAGAGAGTCTGATTCCCTGACTAGCGCGCGTTTGCCTTTGACTACCTTCTCTCTCAATTACTACGCTCGGCCATACCTTAGGCCTTTGCTTGGCTTCGTTGATTAAATTAATACTTAGGGGCCAACTAATTAGATTTCTGATAGCTTAGTTAAGCTAGTTTAGTTTAGTTTAAATTCATTATTATTTAAGTTCAAGCCCGAGTGGAGGCTTTGTGTAATGTTCCAAGAAGGAACTGATTGTAAATATTCTGAAAAATAAAGGGTACTGAACCCTTCTTAAGTCTTACGTGTTTTGTTCATAAACTTGCTTGTTAGTGTTCGTTCCAGAACTTTAGAATTAAATAAGTAAAACCCCACAATTCTTTTAATTAATCAATCAGAAATCCAATCAATTCACTACACAGAAACTGCAGAAAATTACGAAAACAGTCATATCAAAAGGTTTAGTTATTTTTGAGATTTAAATGGAAACGAATGAACCAATTTGCCATATTTTGCCAACATTAAAAGCAAATGAAGAAATAATTTGCTGCCATATTTCATAGATTTAACAATTCAAGTGGACTTTTTTTTTAAAATGAATTAATTTTCGTAAATATCCATTAATACTGATAAGTGATATTAATACTAATTAGTGACTTTGAAAGAACTTGCTTACATAATTTTTGCTTCATGGTTACGATGGAAGAAAAATGTATTTAACTTACAAATTAATTACTAAAGAAATATACTTCATTACTATCTTATCTCAATTTTTACTTAATTTTTTAATTCATTAAGAGAAATAGGTGTAAAATTAATACTTAAAATTGTTCCCTTGATTTATTCTAATGCATAAATAATAATAAATTTTCTTTTCATTACTGGTAATGTGTAGTTGTGAGTCAATATTGTTAAAGATTGTGTAAGAATGAATATCTTATAAAACTGATTTGATTAAAAGAAACAGTAAAAAAAAAATTTTTTTTTTGTCTCTGTAAATAAATTTGAGTTTCTTCCTACAACGCTCAAGCACTTGCAAAACAATATGCACTTTGTTACACGTATAAGATATTTAATTCGTAAAAGTCAAGTTTTAACCGAGACAGGAAACAAAATTATAAAAATGGCATCAAGATAATTTAATATTGTTACGAATTTTGTATATGCGTAAATAATTTTAGTGAAATTATTTGTAAAATTGTGGGATCTTTCGTATAATGTAACATGAAATGTCTGGAAGAGTCAAAGCTCTGCTGAAAAAATAAGACTATAGGGGCAAATCTGTTTTAGATCGAGGTAAATGGCTATGTAACTAAATTGGCGAAATATAGCCAAGCTGGCAACGCGCCAAATTTGTCGAGAAATCGCCAAAATTTGCCAAATTTTGCAACATTTTGGTCCAGTCCTATCTAACTGTAATTGATACCGCAATTAACCCTTATATGTAACTGTAACCGTATGTTACTTTGTATGTCCGGGCTGGGGTAGCATCAGCTCTCAGTTTACCTTATTTCTGTGAACTTGTCAGGACTGAGTGTTCGGTGCATATTCTTTAAAACATCTTTGTGAAACTCCTTAAGTCCTGATCTTGAACAGGGAGCTGAATGCAGCTATGTTCGGTAGTAGGATACTGTGATTAAGTTGGAGAATAACTGCACTTGAAAGGGATTTAAAATCCTCTTTTATTAAACTACTATTATTTACAAGCCACTTCCCAACTCGGGAGGGATACAGAAAGTAAAGACCACACTTGGGTCTAAAATGAACAATCAAATTCAAACTAAAACTAAACAGAAATTAAATTAATCTTTGCTCACAGAGCTATACGCGAGGTTGGCCTCTAACTAAATGGTGCGTAGCAAGATTTACTAATACTGACGCACTTGGATTTATTTCAATAAACAATCACGTAAAAGCACTATGGCTTAGAATTTAAATGCTAGCTGGTCAAGCGAACGTCGAATAGAGTGACCGTGATCTGAGACTAAAAGCTCTCTCACACTGAGAGGTGTGGACACCTATGGTTTAAATAGTCGTTGGCTCCACTTCAAATTAGCATAAGCTGAAAACGCGCGCTTCTTCTAACGGGAAGTTGAAAATGAGAAGAGATAGAAAGATTTAAATTAAAATAAAACTTTGTTAGTTTAACTAAAACCTTACAAACTTCCCTGGGAAATTCAGTTAAAGAACTCTTATTTTCGTCATGCCTCTCAGTTTCTCGGTTTCATATTCGACTATAGAGTACTGAGATATCTCCGGGTGAGCTTCGCTCTTTAAATGAGCTTTGCATTGCGTTGTGTTTAGCGTTCTTAGTAGTTTGAAGTGTAAGTATTGATTGTACTCTGTGATAAGAGCTATACGAGTATTTTTGTGGAAAGTTCCAGGACTGTAAAGTTCTTTTGGGAAAATAAATTTTATCAAGCTATCGTCGTTTCTGCGTGCATTCAATCCATTACGAAGCCGTACGCACGCAACAATAAAATTCTTCTCGTCTCTACAAGTAAATATCACTTTCCTTTTATTAACGTGTAAACACTTGAAAAATTTTATGCATCTTATTACGCGAGTAAAAATTGGTTGACGAAATTTGGCAATTTTAACCCCTTTCTTAAAAACAAAAGCACCTTTTCTTCGATAAAATAAGAAAACGGAATAACGCGCTTACTAGTCAGTAAATTAGGTACACATGAGGTTTAAAAAAACATCCCCACTGCTGTGGGAGGTTTAAATCCACAGTGAAAAAATATCCAGCAGGCAGCGAAACGAAGCAACATAAACAACGCTTTCGCTTCCGACGATATAACCCCGTTTCCTGTCTTTAACACGGGTGCAGCCCCATCGTCACACTTGTGCAGCTGGCGGCAGGGTAAACACCAAAACCTTTCTTGCTTCACAGTTCCATTCTCAGAAACATCTATCAACACTTTTTGATCTGAAGCAATAAACAGAAACCGAACAGCATCCCATGGCAAACTGCAAAATCAGTAATTTCTTTTTAGAACGAATTTAGACGCTAGAATCTGCTGAGACACAATTTCAGTAATTCTCAGAAAATATGCACATTAATTATGTGTTTCCGAAACTTTCTTCGAAGCCCACGTTAAAGAAATCGTTATACTATCATCCACCTTAGGAAAACAAACTTGATTCTCGAGCTCATAAGGACGAATTCTTAAAATAATCTTCAGTAGTCAAGGCACGCCCAAATGAAAATTATTCAACTAAACCCACACAGTATTTTAACATGATTTTAATTTAAAACTTAATAATGGAAAATAATGAATTAAAAAAATATGAAAGGTTTCAGATTTTAACGGTCGCGCAAAGGGGTTTGTTCAGGTTTTTTACGCTCTCGCTGAGCTCGCAGTTTACCCGTCTGCTGTTACACTCCCTTCTACTATCTTTTTTTTTTCCCCTCATCTTCTTCGCTTTATTATTAAGCACCATTTTCTTTGCCCTTACGCCATATCCAATTCAATAGCAAGATTACAAAAATTTTTAAAAGCAGCCTAAAGGTAATGGCTTGAAATTCCGGATGAAGCATTAAATGTTGGCATACATATCCAACCCCCCCCCCGTCTTTTCTCAGTTCATCACATCAAAGTTCAGTTTTCTTACTAAGAAAGCTTTACAAAACTTTTGTCTTTTTATTATCAACGTTTGTGTGCTTACTTTATTTATTAAATATAAGGTTCTTAGCGCTTTCGTGACATAAAATTGGATTTAACTGCAAAATCACAAAATACATAAAAACAGCTTATCTTTATAATTCCTGATAGAGAGTCTCGCCCGCTGGAGTTAAAAATGTTTTAATCCGTACAATGTTGCCACTGTGTGCTCTGAAATCGCTGAGCTTGTTGATAAAAAATTCCTTAAAGTATTATACAAAATATGAAGTAGACAATAAAACAAACTAAACGTTCGAGTTTCCAAGTGCCTATACTCGGGTAGAGAACCAGGTTATTCAAAATATGATGGCTCTAGGTACCGTTGTTTTTCCATACTAAGAGAAACATACATACATTCATGCATATTCTTCAGTCGTTAGTTTCTTTAAATATAATACAGGGCGATAATATTTGGCGCCAACAGTCTGAAAACTGAAACGGACACTTAGAATGAACTGCGCAAAATGCCATTTTGAGACTAATAGCTCATCTGAAGTAAGGCTCCTTTGGGCTAACAATAAGCTTTTGAGTAGAATATGTGCCCTCCTACGGATTTCTTAGAAATCCACAAGAATCTGAATATTTGTTCTAATGGACTCAGAGGTTAAATGCAGTAAAGCTGTTGTTCCTTGTCCCTTCATCTTTTGAATAACCAAAACAGGTAAAAGAATTCTTATCTGCCAAAGACCTACTACATTTATCTAAAATTATCTGGGGCGAAGCCTTTTGCAAACTATATTTGGTAATTAAAGGTAGGAAAAAACGTTATTAGGCAAAAGTATATACACAGTCCAGTCACATTAATGTGACCACCACGTACTTTCCATGTCAGAGTTAAATAACCAATCACAGAAGGCAGGTGGCAGCACAGTGCAGTTGAGCGTATATAAAGGGTGTGTGAGGGCTTCGGAAAACATTTCAATCGTTGGCGTAATGCAGAAACGAAGCGATTTATCCGACTTCCAAAAGGACATGATCATTGGCTTTCGGGCCAAGGGTGGAAGCATTTCCGAAACGGCTGAGTTTGTGAACTGTTCGCGTGCCGCCGTGGTAAAAGTGTACCGTGCATGGCAAAATGGGACTGTCCAAAATCAGCGACGTGGCAAATGTGGTGCACCACGGGCCATAGATGACAGAGGCGAACGACGGTTGCGGAGATGCGTTCGGGCAGATAGACGGGCTACCGTTGAGCAACTGACCACCAAAATGAACCAAGGGGCTACCAAAAGTGTCTCCCAAAGTACTATTCAGCGAACATTGCTGCGTCTGGGCCTCCGAAGCAGACGCCTGGTTCGTGCACCTATGCTGACTGCTGTTCATCGACGGCGAAGGCTAGAATTTGCACGCCAGTACAGCAGCTGGACGTCCACTGAGTGGCGACAGGTTGCGTTTTCGGATGAATCGCGTTTTATGCTCCATCGGACAGATGGACGTTGGCGTATAAGGCGTGAAACCTCTGAAAGGAACCACCCTGCAACCATTGCCGGAACGGTCCAAGCTGGAGGCGGGAGCATTATGGTCTGGGGAATGTTTTCCTGGCATTCTCTAGGTTCACTGATCATTGTGGAAGGCACAATGGATCAATACAAGTACGCATCTGTCCTTGCGGACCATGTTCACCCCTACATGCGCATTGTTTTTCCTCAGGATGATGGCATCTTCCAGCAGGACAATGCGAGGTGCCATACAGCTGCCAGTGTACGTGCGTGGTTCGAAGAGCACCAGGATGAGTTTACCGTCCTCCCCTGGCCAGCAAACTCACCTGACTTAAACCCAATCGAGCATCTGTGGGACCATCTCGATCGAGTTGTTCGCGCCATGGATCCTCAACCGCGTAATCTAGCGCAGCTGGCCACGGCATTAGAGTCGGCATGGCTCAACATCCCAGAGAACACCTTCAGGGACCTATGTGACTCTCTTCCTGCACGTCTCGCAGCAGTCCGCTCTGCGAAAGGTGGTTATTCTGGCTTTTGACAGATGGTCACATTAATGTGACTGGACTGTGTATTTCACAGCATTTACATATTCGTATTAGAATGAATCTGATTCTGTTACTTCAGTTTCTAGCTTAGCTTAGGTTTCAAAAGAAAATAAAAATTACTATTATTATTTTTGTATTTGCACATAACATTGGAATCAAAAATGTTTTTTTAATACATTTTGCATAAAATGAAGGTTAAAATTCTCGTTTCATTTATCATTTAAACTGTTGGTAAGTTGAGTAAATTAAATGTCACGTTTCTTCCCAACCACGGAACTTGAAAATTAACGGTGTGCTTTCCAGAAATCGAAACTCACAATTCTATTACCTTCCATAGCTGAACATGTCAATTATAACCGTAAAACAGAAAAGCGTTACATTATTCCTTAGACGATCCCATTCACTACCAGGCGAATGAGAAAAAGTAATACATTCTAAAACTTACAATTTATAAATTAGAAGTAATATTTTATACTGATGGGCAAATTCCTGTATATTGAATTAAAAGTATCCTAAAATTTATATAAAAAAAAAGTAAGATGTAAATTGCAAAGAAGTTATTTAATAAAGTTTTTTTGAAAAAATTAAAAGAAATATTAGTTATAATTTTAAAATAAAATTTTATCAGTTATTATTAATATTATATATGTTATGAGGAGATTATCATGCCGGAAAAATTAAAGTCTATTTTAATACTCTGAAGATTTCGGTCGGTTAAAGATATTGTTACGGATTTCGTATTTATTTAGAATTGTGATTAAAATTGTTTTATTTTCCCGTGCAACGCAGACGATTTTTGAAGAAAAAGCTACGTCGGAAAAGTAAAAATAAAAGAGCGCGCGCATTTAATTATTTAATAAATAAATGTCTCATAATTGCTGTTGCCATCCACAAAAATCGAGAAAATAAGTTTTACCAGAATATTCTAGTAAATAATTAAAAAGCTTACAAAAGCCGAAAACACCTCAGCTCAGTTGTAGCTGTTTTAAAGCGAACTGTTGTTTACTTAATGCTGTTATTGACTGTAGCGAATTCGCTGTGAGATTAGATTAACTTTCTCTGTTTTGAATTGTGTTCTGTTTAACGTTTGAGATATTGTGATAGTGTACGAATATCTGTGAGGAAATATTGCAGTATTTTGTTTTAGTTCTTGCGTAAGAATAAATTTTATTAACTTTTTATCGACTTGTGCATTCAATCCATTACGAACCCGTAAACACGCAACAATATGATATTAATATAGTAAATAAATTATTGCCGATTCAATGAGAAAAGGCTAACTTTTCAAGGGGTATAAGCCATTTTTGATTGATTCCTAAGAAAAATTCTGTAAAAATACTGGAAAAATACACGAATTTATTTCGAAGCAGTATTCGCAATAAATCAAAAAAATCTAAAATATCAAATATAATCCTAAAAAGCATTCTCGAAGCGCATTAATATTTCATAAATAATTGTTAAGTTCCAGTTTCATAGAACCTCTCTTGAAATAAGGCGATATTATCCCAAACGCGCGTTCTTATCCGTTTCCTTTAACTGTAGAAAATAAAGATATCCATCCTTACAGCTGTTGTAAACATGCTGTAATTAATTTAAATTACTACGCGCTTGTTTTTGGTAGCACATAATGCTGTTAAATATCCGTCAAAATAACACTCTGTTCCTTTTCAATAATATATAATTATTGAATTCAAATCAAAGTAGAAATCTGATAAATCAGGAGACATCTCTTGAGTTTCTGTATACTGTTTCTTAGTTCCTTGTAATTCGATAACAAGAAACAAGCTATTACTTGTCTCACGTTATCGAGCTACAAACAAGGAAACGGATTTTAATTAATAACACGTTGCGGAATAAGAAACAGTAAACGGTTAATAGATTTATTAACTGTTCAGCTCTGTCTTGCATAATATTTATTGGAAAAGTATGCCAATGCAAAAGCCGATGCAACGTCCGGATACAGTTTTAAAACAAACAGTGTCTTGCTAGTATTCTGAAACATCTACCAATGATGCTATTTTTAATCTAGATTGTTATCCTCGCTCACAAAAAAAACATCTTTCAAAATATGAAATTCGGTAGACACTTAACTAAGTAAATATACTGGAAAAAACATCACATTCAGTTCTTCAGAACAGAATTATACAGATTAAGTTGGAAAATGCAATATAAAACCAACACTATAATAAGTTTCTCTTCGTGTTTGATTTAGGTAAAATGTAAAATTAAATCAATTCTTTACTTCTCGTTAACTGTTTCTTACTGAAGGACTATGTACCTAATACTGAACCAAATACAATTAAAAGGGTCCAATATTTACATCTACTGCAATGTGCAAAAAATTTGAAAGACACTGACAGCATTGTTGACGGCGAAAGAACAAAGCATACAATGTTTTTCTCGTTGAAAAAATCTGATATGTACACCACATGACTTCCTTATACGAAATATTAAATTATATGCATTTTTTCATGCATTTCATGTAAATTTATTGGAATGAATAAAAACTACTTCGTCGATAGCTCATAAACCACAATGGTATATTAAATGCACGCTTTAAAATTCGCTATATTTGTTTACCATAGCGACAGTCTGGCGCTAGGTTTACTTAACAGCGTAACATTTCGTTCATTTTATAACTCGGAATGCACAAAAATTACTTCATCCGAAGAATTATCTACTCTTTGCCACATGTTCCATTCAAATATTATAATAAATCTAGAACGATGTATAAAAGAAATTAAACAAACAAAAAAAGAGTTTCTACAGACGATTCAGTATTCCTCATTAGTCGGGCGGGGAGGGACTGATAATAAAATCCTTTATCCTAACAATACAGTTCCGACTACTTATTTAATTTAAAGAAAAAGAAGAAAAAAAAACTGATATATCAACATGGCCTTATTATGGCATTCCATCATAATCAAGAAGATAATCATACAATAAATTAAAAAGCAAAGAAAATTGCCACTAATTTAGGCAAGCTAAATGTATAAATATTAAATACCCTCTTCGGAAAAGAGAATCTTAAAACATTCAGATCTCCGATAAGCATTATTTTTATCTTTCTTGTACATATCTGAGGCATTTAGTAATAAAACTATGCCATTTACAGTGTTTTCATACACCAGAATTGAGCCTTATGTTTTACTAGCCCTAACAGAATGTGATAACGCAACGCGATTCCAGAGGGATTGGAATAAATGAAATTGCACACGTTACGACATCAAAAATGAATGGATGGAATAAATGAGGTCCAAAGACAACACGTACTTACGTAATCCTATTACAAAAAGTATTAACAAGCATTAAGGTTACTCAAAGATTAAAGGGGTTCATTCTTTCCATGAAATAAGAATGATGGTCCATTCTTACACCACAGGGTTGTAAAATGTCCACATACCATTCGAATTCCGGACTGACAAAGGAAATGGATTACTAATGAAAATCGATTTTGTGATTCATTTGGTAAAACTACTTACCTACCTACCTTATTAATAATAGACTGGAATGAAGAACAGACATTCAAGGACAAGCATATTTTTGGGGGAGGCAAGGGGGTGACACAAACTATCAAGAGTAGACACAATACATCTGCCGAAGTTTCTAGCAAGTATGCAAAATTCTACTCGCTTGGAATGAGTAATAGAATTGGTGTTCTGGAGAATAATGATCTATTCTGAAAATCAGCATTAAATATATGAAAAACATATCAGCCTAGGAAAAATTCCCAAAGATTCTTCATTTGATTAGCAAAACAGAATCATTACATTAGTTCCTCTTTGAGTTCACAATAGTCGTATGAAATAGACGTAGCTCCGCAACTTGCAAATGCCCATTAAGCTGGGTTGTATGTAGAGGTTCATTATTCATGCAAACGTATTTCAGTAGCTAGAAATGCAAATATGAATGTGTAATTTGAGCACAGAAGGGAAAAAATTCAAATCCTCCTAAATGCGAGCAACTGGGAACTCAAATTATGATTCGACAGATAACAGAAGCATGGATGTGCTTAATGTTTCAACCTTAAAGTCAGCTAGGGGCTAGAATCGATTAAATAATGATCAAATCTCAGCTGCCAGAACGATGGAATTTCTTGCGTTCCCCCCTCCCCACGCACAAATGATAACTAAACAGTTAAGAATAAAAACGATCCAGAATTGAGAAATGATAAACTTCTCCATATAGAAGCCCAATTTTAAAAGTATTTGCGCGAAGGCCTACAGAAATTGCTGAGGTTAGACATTAAAAGTTACATTCCTTGCGCACAGATAATACCTGCATATCTATAAGACACAAGGGGTTTAATGTCCTTGGTCTTTGTAAATAACGATAATAATAATAAAAATCTGAAAGGCTTCAGATTTTATATTACGCCCAAGGGGCGTTTTTTAGCCCAAAGAGCGTCCAATTAATTTCGTTTTGGCATTTTGCGACGATTCCCTTTCTGAGTTCATTCACTTTTCAAACTGTTGCCACCAAATATTACAACCCTGTATTATATTTAAAGAAATTAAATAATGAAGAATCTGCATAAATGTATGCATGTTTCTCGCATAGTGATAAAACAACGGTAATTAGAGGCCATCCAATTTTGAATAACGTAATATTCAACCGAACATGGGTATCTGGAAGCCCTAAATTGGAATTTGGAACTTGTTTTATTATCTATTTCCTATTTCTTTAGATAATAAAGAATTTTTGATTAACAAACGCAACGATTGCAAAGAGAGGAATGGCAACACTATACGAAAAAAAAAATCTCCAGCACGCGAGAAATTATTTTGCGATATTGCTGTTGATCTGAATTTTATGGTTTAAGAGCGAAGATCATGATATTTAATAAATGAAGGTAGCATACCTTTACTTATTAAATATCATGTTCTTCGCCCTTAAACGATAAAATTCCATTTAACAGCAATATCACAAAATATTTAAAACAGCATATCTTCAGAATTTCCGATACACAGAATAGAGATAATTCCCCCCCCTCCCGTACAGTGCTGTATGTTTTATAAAATACGAAATAGATAATAAAACAAATTCCAAATTTTGGCTTCCAGATGCCCAAATTCGAGTGGAGACGTACGTTATTCAAAGTCTGATGGCTCTAGGTACCGTTCTTTTATCACTATGCGAGAAACATACATACATTTATGCAGATTCCTAATTATTTAATTTCTTTAAATATAACACAGGGTTCTAATATTTAGTAGCAACAGTTTGAAAACTGAATCAACGCAAAATGCCAAAACGAAATTAATAGTCCCCTTGGGCTTTAAAAAAAAAACTCAGTTTGTTCTTTTATCCTGAAATGACCAGCTTCCTTTCACAGATTCTACGCCTTTTTTTTACTCATTATGGAGTTTAAATCTACTGGACTTTGAACATAAATTGAGAAAACAAAGCAATATTAACAGCTAAATCTATGTCACATTTTAAAACTGGTTCGTTTTTTGTTGTTAGTAGAAAAACAATAATGTTGCCAACAGGTTTCCAGTTATTTTCGTTAGATGTCTCAAAATCCGCGAATTTAGTCTAAAATAAGCTAAAATGATCTTACCTGAAAAAATAAGGTGAACGCATAATGGACACCTCTTTATTCCATTAATTTAAGTATGCAACATATTCTCAAAGAACTGGAATCGCTTTTGATAATTTTTGGCAACTAATTAAAATTACTTTTTATAAATAATTGTTCGCGAACTCATTTACAAAAATTATAAGAAGTACAATTAAATTCATTCCATTTGAAAACAGTACAAAATCGCTAAAAATAATATTAACATTTCTAAAATTACGTCTCCGTAATTTTAGAAATAACTGTTAAAATAATAAATAAATTTAAATAATTAAATAATATTTTTGTTATGGAGATTTAGTCGTCTCCGTAACAAAAACTCACCCGCTTGCCTTTGCATAAGCTTAAAAGTGCAGAAAAAGAATCTTTACGACAAAAGTTGGACTGAAAAGTGAAAACCACTCACATATATATCTCCGCCTTTGGAATTCTAACATCACTTTGCGCCATAAAAATAGGCAGGATCTCATTTACAAGCGGCACATTTAAGTTCCAGCAAATTTCGAAACATAACTGTTATAGTTGAGAAGTTAATGAAATATCAAATGTTCTATTATAATTTGAAAACAGTTAGCTCGCGAAGGTTATCTTCGACATACAAACGCGTAATGCTCGAAGTTTTGGTATGTCTCAGCAAGTAAACAACAAGCGTACATCATCACACTCGAATTCGACAAAAATGATTACGCATTTACTTGAGGTTACGTGGACATCTTTCACATACAACTCGTTTCCAAGAAATGGTGCAGCCATCAAAAGATCTATCTATATACTCATATTCCAAAACATTTACGAACAGAAAATAAGTAGAGCACACTTTCCCACGCCAGTTAGCAAACAGTTTCGAGTTACACACGTTTGCTAAACGCATCTGCAGGGTGTCTTAACATAAGGGCATTAATCAAAACTCTAACAAACTCTTGTAAGGCAGCAAAATTTTATTTTGCAAGTACTAGCAAACAGATGAATAATAAAAACAAAAAATGACTTTCAGATCATCATACTTTACACGTTCAAATTATGAATTATATTCTAAAATACTATTTTAAAGGATTCGACATACTCATTAAAAAAATGAATGGTATTCTGAGCTAGATGAATTACGCCATTAAGAAATACCATGGAAATAAGTTAACGTGATTTGCAAAGCTCTCTTTCAGACAATTTGATCGTGATCTGCGATAAATTTAATTGCTATGGAGTTCGCTTGTCGATAAAATAACGAATGTCACGAGGAAATCGTCGCGACACCATTTCACGGAAGTGGTCACCGAGACTGCATTTTAAGTCCAGCCAATCCACGAACAAAATCATGTTTCTCTGGAGACTGCCATTTATGGGCCGAGTGCAGCAGATGTTCAAACTAGCGTGGATTCCATTCGAGAAAAAACAAACGATTCCAAAGAGGTTGAAAGGATATAAAAATTTCACTCAACGAGGGGGGGGGGTTGCAACGCAGGAATAACATTTTCTTAACTTAAGAGCGCGTTAAATAAGTACTGAATATTTTTGTGAATAAGCCGGGAATTTTTTAGCAAACTATTTGCTGCTGAAGTTTTAGTAGTACATACAAGTTGAAAATAAATTAGAAATAATTGGATTAAAAAAAAAGAGAATACTTGAACAAATATTAATAATTTAAATAGATAAAATTAACTTTATAGTAGCCCAAAGGAGCGTTATCTCAGAATGCTATTAATTTCGTTTTGACATTTTTGCGTCGATTCATTGTAAATGCCTTTATCACTTTTCAAACTGTTCCCACCAAATATTATGGCTCTATGTTATATTTAAAGAAATTAAATAATGAAGAATCTGCATAAATGTACATATGTTTCTCGCTATGGGATAAAATAACGGTACCTAAAGCCATCAAATTTTGAATAACGTAAGCCTCCTCCGAATATGGGCATCTGGGAGCCCAAATTCGGAATTTATTTTATTACCGATTTCATATTTTGTAACATTTTAATGAATTTTTTTTATTAAAAAACTCAACGATTTCAAAGCGAGCAATGGCAACACTGTACGGGAAAAACATACACACATTTTATCTCCAGCGCGCAAGAGTGTGTATCGAAAATTCTAAAGCAGTGATTCTCAACCTTTTTCTGTCGCGGCACACTTTAACCGTTTTCAGAATTTGGTGGCACACAAAGATAAGTTTAAAAGTTGTTTACTTACCTATAATACACTGTGTAAAATAGTTTATGATAATAATTTTGAATGCAAAATAAATAATATGTACTACAAAAACAGCAGTGCGTTTATTAAGGGATTAATTACAAGTTAATAATAAGAATACTTTTAATGAGAAATTTGAGCTTGATGTTTTTTGATAATTTTATTTATATTGAGTCGTAAAAATGACAAGGCTACTCTCATAGCGTCTTCTACATTTAAGTCTCGATCTTTTATTCGCTTTAATGCTGGTTAATACCGAAAATCCGAATTCACACAAATAAGATGTAGAAAATTGTAATTATATTTTAAAAGCTTTTTTGGCCATCGTGGGATTATCGCAGCTAATGTTAACCCAAAATCAATTAACAGATTCTTCCGAATATTTTACAGTTAAATGTAGATTATTAGAAAGCGAAATTAGTTCTTCCTGTTCATTCAAAGTTAATTCAAATACAGAAGTATTCGTTATCACAAATGGATTACAATCCTCCTCAATTTTTTTTATATTTAAATTTGAGAAATAAGGAATAATTCTCTCATCTAATGTTGTCAGATGGTCAATAACAATTTTATGAATAGTTTTTAGTACAATCTCTTGGGACCGACCCCGACAGAAACGTTCCCAAATTGCCTTCCCGAGATTTTATTCTTCGATTAAGTTACATATCTTTGGAATCCCACCAGTTCATCTGCTGAGTTTAATATATTTCCTTTCGGCCCTTGCATACATGAATTTATGTTATTAAAAATAACAAAAATGTCTATTAAGTAACCTAATCTCCCATCTGCACCTATCAGAACCTATCTTCCGAATTTAAATCATATACCGAACATGCGCGAAAATGTTATGAATTGCGCTCTCCTCCAGAGCACCAAAATCGGCTTGGATACCACAATTGGCGCGCTTATTAATGTCTTAAAAACCGAATTTCGCCATTTCTCATGTGTACCGTATACTAGGATTAAACCTATAGGAAGATCTTACTACCAGAAATGCATTTTATAAAACAATTCAAAGAACTTTGAGAAGATTTAAACACAGACATCAACGCTTCGCCAATTAGACAAGAAAGACAAATTCACTACCCTTCTAAAAATATAAATATACTGACTTAAAACTTAAGCTATCAACGGATTTGATTCTGCTTGCTAATTTACTTTGGTACAGCAATGCCACTAACACGAATCTCAAAAGAAATTATTATTCTATGATTACAAAAACATTTATACTTTTTTCCATAACAACAAACAGATTTTACAAAATCGTTCTGAAAACAAATAGCAACTTATTAGTAAAGAGCGTTCAGTTCGTCACTGCGCCGATGGTATTATTCCAGTCACGCCTCTTCTTTATGACATCATCAAGGAAATACATAAAACTGAACGCAAGCCTTCGATATATTATCTGGCGTGATCATTCAATCCATACAGAAAGGCTAGATGGCTAACAAACTGGCCTGTGTAAGAGCTTGTTATATAAAACACAGAAAGCTTTTTTCACGCATGAAATATTATCAGTTTACCTAAATTGTCTTCACAAGAAGGGCATAACGAAACGAAGAATGGGAAACGTTGATACCGTAGTACAATATGAGACACTCTCGCCTTTTCTGTCAAGCTGCAACCATTATTCACGCTCCCGATTCCTCTAGCGCATGCGCATAAGTAGTGCACATGCGCTTGAGTTACATACTTTTATCATCGTTACAAACCTCATGTTTCACTACCAACGATTTCTCCGAAAATAGTGATGCAATTACACTCAACTCTTTTTTACACGATTTTGAAATAACATGGTTCATCAATAAAAACAAATACACTTTTCTACACGAATTTTTTATTCTAGCACGAATTCCCCCCCCCCCCAGTTTTTTTTTATTATTATTCTAATTTTTGACAGTGTGATCAGAAGTCGGTTGGTTTATGCCCACACAGTGTTAGTGACTTGGTGTACGTCATCAAAGAATTTGTAATGTTAAGAACGAAATCTTCGCCAAGGCAGGAGTGGCTCCACCACATCGAAGAGGGGCATCGATCTATCGATGATCATCGAAGAGGGGCATCGATCATCGAAGAGGGGCATCTTATGCGCATGCGCAAAATAGCTGTCGAACCAGTGACGGAGGTCGAAGGTTAGGTTTATCAAGTTCAAACTTCTGACACCCTTTCCCCACCCCCATCGAATCCGCGGAAATTAAATCACTGATCAAACTGCGATATGGATCAATCAAGTGAAAACTAAATTTTAAACGTTAATTTTTATTTCTAATTTCAATTAAAATTTTTATATGTACTTATGGACTGAATTTGCCATGTAATTTAATTAAATTTTTTTTGGTAATAAAAATTAATTGTTTTTGTTTTATAAATATGTTACATGGATTTGATTATTATTTTTCTGCACAGTTTTTGGAGAAAATCTTCAGAGATTTTTCATCTTAACACAATTTTTTAAAGTTCTCGAACACATCCCCAAATTTACCATACGTCGCATGTATTTTTTAGCACAATTCTTTTTTTGCGCGTTTTTCTAAGGTACATACCATGGGGAAAAAAAAGAGTTGGGTGTAGATATAAATATGGTTAAATCCCTATCAAAAACCCATCAAATCTGTCCAGAAATATGTATACCCGGAATAGAAATCAAGAGAATTTTCAGACTTTACTAAGGATACATGAATTAGCCCACAAAGATGTATTTCTAAAGCATTCATTCTGCCAGCAGAAACTTCAGAAGAGGCATTAATATTCATGTAGCTTCGAAAACTGATTTGAAGTCATATTCTCAAGCAGCAAAAGCAATGATAAAGTTATAAAAAAGAGATCATTAAGTTTACTTACGTGAACAACAATCTGCTTGGTATTTAACTCTCTCAACTTTTGTATTCCTTCATGGATATCACGAATTCTACGTAAATTATCCTCTGAAAAGAAAAAGAGACATCAAATTCATTAATTTTGCTTTTCTAAAATCTAGAATATAGGTTTGTAATGAAGTAATGTTTGCAGTCCAATACAACATTGAAAATATTCTTAAGATCAGGAATGAATTAAAATAATAATAATAATAATAATAATAAATAATTAGAATAAACGTTATAATAATAATAAATAATTAATGGAATAAACGTTCGACACAATGCTTAGAAGGACTTTTCTTTCAGAAAAATTACTTCGCTGGTTTAGATAATTTTTATCAAAATTTCACTATTACGTACACTTAAAAGATAATTATTACTTTGTCTAGCACTAAACCGGAACACACAACTTTAGCCGCAAGCTGTCTGACTTTGAAACTGTCATAACCATAATCGTAATTGCCATACTCATAATCGAAATTGGCATAAATCATTAGGTCATCAACTAACTCTCTCTAAAAATGATCATTCTTGGTTTTAGATAATTTTGATCTTGTGCAGAAGCGATGTTGAATATCGTTGTTCATAAGTGTTCTCAAGAACTACTTCCTGCTTAAGAATTTACTTCACTTAAATTCCTGCAAACAATTTCTACAACATTTAAGCGCGTGTATCCCAGTAAGTTTCTCAGCAAAAGTTTCCTTAAAAAAGGGGGAGGGAACACAGAATTATTCAACTACTTTAATTCTAATAATATGAAAAGTCTCCATTTTTACTTCCTTGTACGAAGTAAAAGAAGTATTGAAATCGCAAAAATTTGCGGGTAACACATTTCAACGAAAATATCTATTTTGACCGCTATCAAATGCAATTTAACGATGTTTTAGCCTGACATCTGTACGTAAGAACAAAATAAACCATTTTTTTCCCCAAACGAATTACAAAACTGATTTAAAATGGCTTCAGAAGAGATTTTTTCGTGGCGTCTGTTTGTACGCACCTATCTATGTATCTCGCATAACTCAAAAACGAGTAACCTCAGAACGTTGAAATTTTGTATTTAGGACTGTTATAGCATGTAACTGTGCTTCTCCCTTTTTGGTGGCAATCGGCCGCACCAAAAGTATACAAATATATATATATATATACCTACTTTGTTACTCGGCTCCACGAGCTCAGTTTTTTTATTCTTATATGTAGGTACACTGCGCATTGTTTGCTTTAAAAATGATTGAATTATGTTGTTCTTATCTTCCGGGTAAAGTTTTTATGCCTTTAGTAAATCCGCATACAACATTTGTAGAATTATCAACATTTTCAAAGTTGTTTAAGTACGGCTAAGCCTAATTATTTTTACCATAGCAGTCATAGTTATTTACATTTGAAACTTAGGAGAATAATTAATTTGTTGATAATCTAAAGAAACTAAACTTTTCAACAAGAAAGTAACACCTTCTTTTATTATTGCGAATTAAATCATGCTTAATCCATTCTAGAATTGTCATTTAAACTGTTAAATTATCCCATATATTGACTTAGCATAGCTTACACAAAAATTAAGTCATTTTCTACGCCTTCAGTGTCTTTTTGCTGAGTGAAACTAAAAGTAAACTTTCAGTTTTCTGCACCGAAAGATCTGACTTCTTGTCGTTGGCCGAATTGCTTGTTTTTGGTTAGAAAATGTAATTTTAATTGCAAAAATTGTTTTTTTAATTGTTTTAACTGTATTTGGTGTTTTACGTTTTTCTATACCTTTCAATTTTTTATATAGATATTTTGAGTTTTAATGTATTTTTGCTTTGTCGCGAAGTAAGAATTGAATTAACCGAATGAGAAATATATCTTTAGTGAAATTCGAGAAACTAAATTTCAATGAAATGCAGGAAAAATGCGTGTAATTTAATATTCCGTACAAGGAAGTCACGTGGTGTACACAACAGATTTTTTATACAGAAAAACAAAAGTGACAACCAATGGCAGAATTCAAGGATATTTACAGAAACAGAGAAAGATGCGGGTTCCGGACTTCTAATCTGAATTAGGAATCGTTAGTCCTATTAACTTATTCAAATTATGGATTCTCTCTAACCTACTTGCACGATATATAAAGAGTGGTTTTACACAACAACAACAACAAAAAAAAAAAAAAAACTTTCTCGATACATGAGCCCTTAGCGGCCAAGCGGCCAATCTGCTCAACCAATCGAAATGAAATTTCAGATATTGTTATTTGAAGATATGAGCTCGAGATTGCGATGATTTCAAACAATAGAACGCTCACATTACGGTGGGAGTGAAAATATTTTAAAATTTTCGATGGCAACACGCATTTTTTTTCTGCGGAAATGGATCAACGCTCTGAAAAACCATAAATGGCGTTGAAATTGTAAACGTATAATGAAAATTCTCGGCGTAAAATATTTGCAAAGAAGAGAATCAAGAGACCAGAGGAAGCGAGGAGAGGGAAAAAAAACTTTCATTGGAAGTTTCATTGTATGTTTTCAATGTGCCACCTTCGCGGGCGACAACACATTACATACGAGAAAATGTTGACAGCAATGACAAACGTAACATGTATAACTGGACGTAAACGTAACATATATAACTGGACGTAAACGTAACATGTATGCACGAAGAATATGTATAACTTCACATTTTATTGCATCTTTCAACTCTGATAAATCTCGTGGATTGATGTGTACACCTTAGATTTCAGAAAATCCTAAAACCAGAAATCCATCAGAGTGAGGTCGGGGGATTGAGGTGACCACGAAACTGGAACGTTACGGAAACGTTGTACACGTTGAGCAGATTTTGCAAGTTGATTTTAGAGCGTCTTCTGCCTATTCAGGCGACGCTGTTACCGTGACCGTATAGCGATTTGATTCTGTGGCATTGAGTGCTTCTAGCCATTAGGCTTGTCTCGCCGGTTTTCTACACACCAGAGCCTTCTGCGCGTTACTTGATTTTGTGAGCCGTAGGGCTAATCTAACTACATTTGATTTTAGTTGATCATTACTTGTTTAAGTTAAGCCAGAACTGTTTGCTTGTGTAAACCGAAGTTGGGTCATTGTCACTTCTTATGTGTTCAAATAAAAGGCTCTTATACACCCTTCTTCTGACTTTTGTTTGTATCATAAGACTCGAAGATAATTTTTCTGGTCTTTTTAGAGCTCTTTAGTGTATGCTTTCTAATACTACTATGAGACTATTAATGCTGTTGTTACTTATTAATATAAAAATCCATGATTTATTAGCAACAGAAATGTAGAATTAAAAGCAATATAATAATAATGATAATGATAAGACATTATTTATTAGACCTGAATGAAAATAATTTGCTTCACAGACTAAGACAGTAAAATATTTGACAAATGTGAATACAGTAGTCGAGAGCACCCAGTTCGTTACTGAAGTTCCCACTAGGCTAATAGCCAATTAATTAATCGGCATGATTTGAAAAGCAGGGCGCCGTCTTTATGACGTCTGCGATCTATTTTCTAGCATCCGATTTCGCTCGACATCCGGACTTGACTAACTGGGAAATAAATGACTCGTTGAAGCCATTGATGGTAAAATCTTTCGTTTCGTATGAGATATGCTTAGCGATAACAGTCACGCGTAGGCGGAATTGTTTATAAATGATACCACAAAGGCAATAACTTAAACTGATTCAGAATATATACATATATTATTATTATTACTATTATATATCGAATTAGTTAAATGTGATAGTGGTTTTAATTACTTATACAGTGAGGTAAAAATGTTTACAAACGCCAAGACAACAAATATACATTTTTCGTCGATTTCATGCTCCCGGGGAAGGGGAAGGAATTAAATTCATACTTATTTTACAAAATGTTTTGAACATTTATAAATTTAAAAGCCATATTAAAAAATCGTATATTTCTACTTCAAAATGATTATTAAATAATTAGTACAGCTAAAAAGTATATTACTATTTAATTATAGTTTTAATTTTACAGTAACATAAATAGCACTCCACAGATCTATTTCGATTTCAAACAAGCATTTTTAATATACTGAACAGAAATAAATCTTTCTTAGCACGAATTATACCTATGTAATCTTTCGTAGTGAAAAGCTATTACTACTAATAATAAAATCTATGGGAAAGGGTAACTTTATCTTTGTACTTCAGCATTAACATATAAATAAATAAATAATATGCTGTCAATAATATGGTTCTATAGATGCTTATATAAAACGGTGGATAATATATTTTTGCAGTTTTGGAAACACATAAATAACGGTGGCTATCTTATCGAACTTTTATTTACGAGTAATATAGCAAATACATGCGGGAAGTTAATTTTCAAAAATGATATCGTCGAGATGTCTACCTTTATGTCTTCGGTACTCATGCAATTGAGCATTAAGTTTTGAAAAACACCTGACACATGGCGCTCAGAATCGCAGGTATTTCATCACGGATTGTTTTTGAATTCCTTCAGGAAAGCAGGATTGCGATTTGCAAAAATTTATGGCCTACCTCGCATATTTGTAGCAAAATCAGCTGTATCGTCTGTTTTGATTTCTTTAAAGACTGTGTATGAGTAAAGTTGGTTGGTTGTTGGGGATAAAATACTCCCCATTCTACTTTTTTATATTTTTATTAGTCTAAAGAGGCTTTGGCTCTGAAGGAATATTGTTTTCGTTTTGCGATTTTGCGTTGAATCACTCTGAATGTCCGTTTCACTTTTGAAACTGTTGCCACCAAATATTATCTCGCCCTGTATTATATTTGAAGAAATTAAATAAGGAAGAATCTGCATTATGCACGTTTCTCGCAATGTGATAAAACAACGGTACCTAGAGCCGTCCAATTTTGAATGACGTAATCCTGCTGCGAATATGGGCATCTGGAAGCCCAAATGTGAAATTTGGAATTTGTTTTATTGCCGATTTCATATTTTGTAAAACTTTAACGAATTTTTTATTAACAAACTCAATGATTTCAAAGCGAGCCATGGCAACGTTG
>KK112990.1:1108-13858 GCA_000611955.2 Stegodyphus mimosarum | reverse complement strand
GGAAAATAACATTTTTATCTCCAGCGCGGAAATTCTAAAAATATGTTGTTTTCAAATATTTTGTGATATTGCTGCTGAATTGAATTTTATGCGGTTTACGTGCGAAGAACATGATGTTTAATAAATAAAGGTAACACACAAAACGTTAAAAAAGTCCCTTTGGGCGTAGTAAAAATCTGAGTGCTTCCAGATTTTACTTTATTTTATTTTTTGAATTGCACTCAGAGAAGTTTATGCTCCGAATTTTATGAATTATTAAAATAAATAATCATCTTGTAATGTTAATAATTAATTATCATATAATCAAATAAATGATCATCTTGGAATGTTATAATAATTTTAGAATCCACTGGCTGAAAATACTCATAAAATTTTAAAAAAATATTATGAGATATTTTACTTTATTTGTTTCAAAGCCTCATGTACTATCAATCATGTTTAATTTTACTTTACTTGTACGCAAAAGTAAGTTAATATATTTTGTGTTTAAAGTTTTTACTGTTTTACCGAAGTAAACATATTTATACAAGGATTATGCATGAAAATAATGCGCAAAATGCAGTAAAAAGTGCTTTAATGAGATATATTAAATCTTACTTGAAAAAACTGATTTTCATAATCTCATCAATATACAACGTATCGCATTTAATAATTAAAACAGTTATGTGGTACAAACAATGTTAAAGTAAACCAGATCGTCCCAACTCCTTCTTGTGGGCGTGTGGGGGACGCGCTCCGCCCACTGGGTTAGTCTATCTCTTATAAGGTCCATGTTAAACATACAATGACGTCACACGCAATCGCGTGTTTTCTTTAACGTCAGAATTATATAATTATAATATATTTATATTATAATTAAAATAATCCTTATATAATTACAATATATTTAATGTTTGGCAATGTTATTTTTATTTCTTTTTTTGTAAAATTTACAAATTTTCTATTAACAAACTCTACAGTTTGAAAACAAGCAGTGGCAACACTTCTGGAAATAAGGCAGATTTTTATCTCTAGTGCGCGAGACTGTTGCCACTCGGAAAAATAAGTGCAAAAATTAGCGTTTTCAGAGTTTTTAATTAATATCTTGGCTGATTAAAGTCGCACGAAGATGGGAATGTGCGTAGCGTAATGGCTTTCCATAATTTTCTTGGAATTCGGGGGACCACCTCTTTCGACAGTCAACTCCTCGCCGTCCCCAAGGAAATGATGCCACAAACAAACAAACAGACGCGCACAGATTTTCAGCAGCAGTTAGACAAAATACGAAAAGTCTACCGCAAGTACATATAGTCAGCAAGAAAAGAAATAAGAGAAGCAGCTGTTTTTCTAAAATTTTAGGCTTGTTTCGAATTTTTCAAAATTAAGATTTTAGGATGAAAAAAAAATAATCGTTATTTATAATAATATTTTATAATAAATATATATCATAACAGCTTTTAAATAAATGAATAGCAATGCAAGAAGAGAAGAAGTACGAAGCGAAATAATTTCGTCGTCAAAGTAAGAAACCGGGTCAGCACCAACAGTTTCCCTCCAATAAAACCTTAAGGTCTTTTCAGACCAATAAACCTACGCTTTCCATGAATCAATCAAACAACATAGTTAAATAAATTGGATAGCATTTAGTATTAGCAGAAAACGATGACGACGAGAATACAAGCAATGAAGTTCAACAACACCGACACCAGTGCTGATTGATACGCGCAATTTCTTTTAACTCCTTTATTGAACCGGGTGGAGCATGCTGTTCAGATTGCCGGCTAATCCTACTTCAAGTCTCAGTTGCATGTATAAATCATTCAGTGCCCAAACGATGGGATGATTCACCTTAATGCTCTCATATTATCCATTAAGTTCGTCGATGGATATTTTACAGAACAGGGTATCGACCTCAAAAGCATACGGTTTAAATTATATGACATTACTTCAACATAAAAAAATAATACAAATTAAATTTTCAAAATTTCTTAGGATATTCTCCGCGTAAAAAAAGACAGAAACAAACATATTTTATCCTTTCCATATTAATTATAGCTAATTCAATAAATAAATAAAATGCATAGGGCCTACATTGAACTGTACTATACAAAGGAAGCAACGTACAATATTATTCGCTTCACGGTCGTTAAAATGAAGAAAAAAACTGTAACTAAAATGACCTCTTAATGCAACATTAAGAGGCCAAATTTATATGCGAATAGTTACTCCGAACTTTTAGACAGTCGTTTTAGACAGCAGTAAAATTAATTCTTCATAGCTGCTATGAACAAAACAATCAAGACATTGTCTAAAATTTAAACTCGTTACGCACAGTAGAAGTTCTAGAACAATAAACAGAGGCTGTTAGCAGATTTTCGAGACGACTTTGGTTTGCTATAAAAAAAATCGGCTGCTTGGAAAAAAAAAAAAATTTTTTTTTGCTGCAACAATATTTTTGAAAGAGTAAATTATCGTCTGCTATTTGACAATTTTGTTTTCATATAAAATGGCGCTTTGGATGGAAGGCTATAACTGTGCTCTTTCCGTAGAAAATTATTCGCATTTAGTTATTAAAAATACTGTGAAAGTCATTATTTTTGGCATCTAAAGCAACAACAGATAATATCGTCAATAACAAAGGAAAAAACGTCAAAGGTTGGCTTCGAGGAGAAATATTGTTCAAAACACATATCCAAGGAAAAATTGGAATGTTTCGAATATTGCAAAGGTAAGAAATCTAATGTCAAAAGAAAATCTTCGAAGTCAAAAGAACTGATGCATAATCATTAAAATGCTCAGTGTCAACTGTAAACAAATTAATTAATGTGTGATTAATGATAATTTAAACCTTAAAAAGGCGAAAAAACGTAATGCGCATCGTACTTCTCCATAACATATGGCCGAAAGCAGAACGCGCTGTAGAATTCTCTATGAGAAACAATTATTCGGAGAAAAATGGAAAAATGTTCCCACAGGAGATGAAACTTGGGTATATTTAATTGACTTCAATAAAAAGAGATCCATTTATTATCATCAAAGAGAACAAAAAAAATCTTAGAACATGGTTTAAAGGCTTAGGTTATTGAATTATGGCAAAGCACACGAGGGCTATCTGCCTAAGGGGATGGATGCCTCCGTGGAGGACTTTCTAAGGGAAACTGGCTCGTATACACGTTACACATGGGGAAAACCACGAAAACGCCCATGCAGCCAGCCCGTTCGCAGGATTCGAACCTCCGACCGAACTACCAGTGTTCAGCGTCTTTACCGCTCGGACATGGTTTAAAGAATCTAAAGAAAGTTTTCAAAAAGGATTTATGATTGTTGCTTGTTTTTCATATAACGGCAAATTAAAAATAAAAAGAGTGGAGAATAATGTTAACTCCACATGTTACCAAGCATTTATTTTAAACCCAATTTTCAAATATTAAATTCCTTCTCTTTACCCACAGTGCCATCAATCAGCAGAACTGGGCGAAAACAAAGCAAGCAGCTACACGTCAAAAGTCACTGTTAATTTCCTGGAAAAAAATGGGAAAAGAAACGTGTACCAAAGCCATACCCTTTGCCCATATCCCTAATTAAATCTCCTGATGTATAAACTACAGATTTTTGCGCTTTTGGACTTCTAAAAAGCAGATTTTCCAGACATCGACCTACAACCATCCTGGACTTTGGACAGCTGTTCAAAAGGAGTGGGGTAAAATATATCTTTCGCTACAGAAAAAGCTTTATTGTTTTGGAAATTACGGTATAGAAAGATAATGAAGAATGAGGGTTATCAGATGGAAGATTTAAAACACAAAAATTTTAGGTAAAATTCCCTTGTACATGCAATGAAAACCGTCTAAAAAATGTACGAACAACCTTAGTAGCGAATCATCAATATACCAGTGGCAGCAGTTTTACACATGGCCACTGCTAATGCTGTACTTGTTGGGGCATTCATGATTATTCAATGTGACCTTGAACTACACAACATACTTAAAAAGATAATGGCTAAGTTATTTTTTCTTTTAATTACCCATCATTTAACTTAGAACAAATTAATTGTTTAAACAAAAATTTGAAGTTTAGAAAGAAACCGGAAATCTCAACTAGACTTTCTTTCACGCCCTGGTAACTCCCATAGACATAAATGCCGCTGAAAAATCTTTAAGATACTACTGCCAAAACAATATAAGACATCACTCCAAAACCATCACGGAACTGAAGGACACGATAATTGCAACGTGGCAACATGAAATGGACGTTAATTAATGCAGAAAATTAGTTGCTACTCTGCCTAAAGAAACTTGATGGAACAATTAAAGTCAAGGGTAACACAACATGGATTTGAAGGACAATCCTCTAATATTCTTCTTTGTAAGTGATTTAATTAGTTGGACATAAAAATTTCATGGGCTAAAACTTTGTTCTGCTCCGTCTTTGAAAGTCTAAGTCATATTATATATGTAATAAAACAACATCTCCTGCAATAGGTAACAATTTGATAAGCTATGAAAAGCCCTTTGCACACACACGCAAAAAAAAAAAAGGGGGGGGCAGTCCTATGTCTTCCGTTCTACTGGGCCGATTGATTTCATATTTCAATTCTACGACTATGCCAAAGTGCTAAGTTTTGTAAAAATTTCATGACAAGTTTTTAAAAATTATCTCTCAAAATTTTAGTTCCTCAATTCCTCCTAGCTAGCTTAGTTGAATTTGGTATATATTTATTTATTAATACTTTTTTTGGGGGTACTTACTTGATTTCTTCTTTCCCAATTCGAAATTTAGGTTCATAAAATTCGCAGGTATTTTCTCATTTATTTTTTTAATTTGTATTTTTTAGTAATTTTTATAAATTTTTCGAAAAATTTTGAATTAAAACATATAAAATTTTTACCATCACTTTAAAATAGATGTATTTCTAGGAACACAAGTGAAAGAGTAGAATTCTTTATTTAAATTTCCCAAGTTATACGTGAGTTTATATACTGGCGCGTTTTGATATTTGGCATATTTTTTATTAGCGATAATAAAACCACACGTGGTTTACGCATCTTGTTAAAATTATTTCACAGAATGAATGATGCTCTTTTTTTCCCGCTTGTGCACAGAGTAAGAGAAAGGAAAACAGGTTACCATAAATTAAGAATTTTTCAAAGTGGATTATTCTTGGGGCAAAATTAAAAAAGTGAGCCCAAGATAAATTTTTCACTTTCGCAAAAAATTTTACAAAAATTTAACATTTAGGTATAATTTGAGCAGTAGCACTGAAATATGGGAAAAAATTCGTATGTCATTTCCGAAAAAGTCCGATTTTGTGTCAAAATAGCTATGTTAGAACAATGCTATACATAAGTCTAATATGTATCCTAAGACACGCTTTCGAGACATGAAAAACGCGAATTAAATTTTATCGATCGGCCCATCAGAATGGAAAATATAGAACTGTTCCCCCCTTTTTTTAATTAAGTTGTTAAACGGTGCATTGCTGGTACAAACCCCTACATTCATATTTTTTTAATTAAATCTAATTATATTACGTAAATTTAAGCTTTTATCATGCATGCGTAACATCAGCCTTCTGGAAAAGGAGGAAATCCACACAATATTATATAGGAGAAAGCGTATGATGTAAAACATGCGTCGCAATAGATAACTGTAAAAACGTTTTTGTTTCTAAAATTAGGGAACTTTTTAACCAGTTTTAGATAAACCTAACCTAATATAATGATGATTTTTACTTCAGAAGAAAATTAACGATAAACCGATGAACACTGAAAAGAAATTATAAAGAAGATTTACAGTTACTTACTTTTATATTACGGTAAGTTTTATTGGTTATTCTTCAGAGTAATTAAAAATATTTTTACACTACATAAAACTAAAATATAGAAAAATACAAAGCCATACAAATGATATATCATATATACACAAATCTATATAATGCCAAGAATTATTTTAATAGTAAAAAAAATCTGATCAGTACACCATTTTTCTCTTCCCCCCCCCTTCCCTACGTTTTCGACACGTTTTCAGTTATTACACATTTTTGTCTTACCGCGAAGTGAGAACTGAATGAAAAATATATCTTTAATGAAATTCGAGAAAATGATTCTAAACGAAATGCAACAAAAAATGTGTATAATTTAATATGCCGTACAAGGAAGTTATGTAGTGTCCACATCAGATTTTTTTTCATAAAAATAATGAAGTCATAAATTAATCGAACATAAGACTTATCTAGAGTACATAAAAAAATTCACATCAATCAACTCTGTAACGCATGCCACTTAAATGCAGTTACATTTCATATATAAGCAAGTCTTAAAAGTTTGTAATGATACCTTTACATTCATATAATGCTATCTGCTGTTTTCCCATGTTTGCAAATGCATAGATTTGGCTTTGTTCTTGACTTGCAGACATTAATTATTCTCAAGAAAAATGTTTCGCATTTAGTTTATATCATAAGGGTAACGACACGCAAATAAACTGCAATTTCAATCAGTGTCATCGAGAAGGAAGGGAGCTGAAGGCATTAAAATAGGTATTTATCATATCTCTCTTATTAGCCTTGTCATGGGAACGCCTAATTATTTTCACGCATGGTGGCATTTGATGACATAGCTTTCAAAAGCACTAAGAGGTGAATTCCGTCGTCGGACCAATCCCATCTACAACAAACAGAACCTTTCTTGAACACAGGTAGAATTTTGAAAAAAATTAATACACGCTAGAAATATTTAGAAAAACCTGGTAGAAAATAGAAGCGATCCTTTTAAGTTTTAATCTTTCTTAGAAAAGTCTTTCCAATAAAAGAATCATTAGAAAATACAAGAAGTAATAATGATGTCTCAAAATGGCAAAAGAATTATAGAATCACAATGAATCAAATTCCCCTGAAGATTGCTTAGACAACTAAAATCATATTTGATTTATAAAAAGTACGATGAATTTAAATAATATCAAATAAGATCATTAAATGAACATTTTTATCAAAGGAAGGCTATACAGCAGTAGAATTAGGATATTAAGAGGACGGCATTTTGAACTAACTTCCTTCATCACGCCAAATTAATTTAACAGGTTGAAATTTCAAGATAATTTATTTAATCTCTCATAAACACGTTTCCTATCTGAGGGGGAAAAAATGAAATAACTGACAGACACAGTTCTCATTAAAATGGTCGCAGATATCTGAAGTTACTACCAGGCATATAGTTTAAGACTACAATTTTAGTTTAACCATCCATTAAACAAAATCTTAAAAAATAACACAGAACTATAATTTACAGAATACATCAGGAATAAGTGACAAGAGCACTCAAAAATACCCAAGATAAACACATATTGTTCTTCTATTCTATCCCTCTCGATATCATCCCTTCCGAGGGGCTTCAAAGAAAGACGTGGCTCAGAACTTGCTAAAAATTGGAAATTTATTTCAATGACATTTCTCATACGTTATTTTAAAATGAATCTCATTCGTATAACTATATCATGCAAAAATACAAGAGTTATTTTTTCCTAAAATTCCGACATGTGATATTCTTTGTCCTAACGCGTTCATTCCTTCCATTCATGTTTATTTAAAGACACCTAATAAAGCCGTAATACTCCTATTAAGTGCAAAATTCGCTGCTTTTAGATTTTATGCATTTTGAATGCTAAAATGCAGCTGAAATTTATTGCAGACTGTGCAAAGTCTACGCAACGGATAGACCTATGCATAATATTGCAAAAAGATTACTGTTTCAAGTAAAATGAAGAGAGGTTTAACATGAGAAAAGCTAGGAAAGGAAATCTGTAACGACTGAGGATTTTCCTCAGATTCCACAGCCAACATGAACGCTTTTTGATAAATGCTTAGACGAATAGTAGCGGATACCTTACGACAGAGATCTCAAACTGGCGCCCCCGAATCAATTTTGCGCGTCCCGCGAAGACATTTCAAGATTATAATTATTTGAAGTCCAAGTTTATGTTATTTTCATTACCATTAAAATTAATTTCAATAACACATAAGAAAATCTACAAATGGAGCTAACTAATTTACAATGCGATATAAACTGACGGCAATCCAAAGTGCAACACCGCAAAGGAAGCATCCAAAAAGCATGAAGCTTGCATCGTGTATACCGCGATGATTACAATTTTAGTGATGTGCACATCACGGGAGACTGCAGCGCTCCTTACAGTCAGTATATAAAGGAAGGAAAGATAGCAGTTTTGAATACATTCTGGATTTTCGTACAGGAAAATTTCTCATAATATTGTACGTGTAATAAATAACCCCACCGAGAGATTATCTGACGTTTCGGAAATAACATGATAAATTTCATGTTGACGCCGAAAAAAATCAGTGTATCTGTTTCGAATAACTTGAATTGTTCCCTCGTAAGATGCAAGTCCAGCTCCAATATATCTTGTAGAAAAACCCGAACATCATTCGACCACGTTTCGGAGCTCGATCGAAGCAGAATCGTTGCATACCGAGACCGCTGATTATCCTTCCAAGAAATCGGTCATCCTGTGGGACACGGCCAAGTAATAGTCATGCGAATATGGAATCGGTGGATGCAGGAAAGAATGACTGACGGACAGAAGAACTGCAACCGCCTCGTCGCACCTTTCTACAGGAAGATAGGCATATTGTGCGCATGGAACTGGTGAAGCGCACTGTTACATCTGCAAAAATATGACAAGAAAGCAGTCTGTAACACAACAATCGGTTGTGTTACACGAACAATTCGACGTCGGTTGCGATACAACGTACTGTCCACTAAGTGTCCATTGCTTCGCTTACATTTAAACCATAGGCTTGCATTTGGAATGGTGAACTTGAACGGCTACGATGGACATTCGAATGGCATGACGTGTTTTGGGACGAATGTTGATTTTGCTTGCAGCACCACGATAGTCGGATTTGAGCCTGCAGACACAGTTGAGAGAAGCTGCTCGACTGCTGTGTTATGCATCATCATACTGGTCCTGCAGTCGGTGTTATGGTGTGGGTGGTATTGAATTCTCCTTCCACATCCCCCTAGTAAGCATTATCAGAACAATTAGGACAACAAGCGACCACACGTTGCGTTTATACAGTAGAATTAGGACAACACGCGAAAACCCGTTGCGCGTTTAGATATAATATTTTTTAATTTTGTTAAAAAATTTCTGGCCCGTCAGCTTTTTTCAGATCACAGGTGCGGCCTGCATGGAATTTGAGTTTGAAACAACTGTCTTACGAAGAGCGTTTTAATCCGGAAAGCAACTGCCAGGAAAAATAGTGTCCATTTAATTTCTATGTGTATTGCAACACTTTTTTTTTATTCCGTTTTCGAAGTTTTTCGGAATTTAGTTTAAAAAAAATCAGGCCTCGTATTTCATAATACATATCAAGCATTCTTCTGCTGCTCGAGAAAGGTGAGTTATAATTATAGTAGAATTATACTTATCGTAGCATCTCGTACGGATTTTACTGCAGTATCTCTCCTTTCATGGTCAATTCAAAAGTTACAAGAAACTACTTGCTATAGATTTTTCATAGAAATGCACTTTCATCATGTCTGAATCGTATTTAAAGTGGCTTGCCAATACATAATAGCAACTCAAAATGGCGTCACGAAGTGTTCCAAATTAAATTCCTATCACGAAATTTTAACATCTCATAAAAGTTAGTTCAATCAAGTTAAATAAAAATTAAGGACAAAGAGAATGGAGGAAGGGAATTTAAATTCCAAGATTAAATAAATCTACGATTTCATTCTACTTCTACATTTAATTACAAAAAGTATTTCCTTTTTCTATACTTAATTGCACAGAATAATTTCCTATTTCTGCATTTAATCACAAACTGCCGTCACCAGCAATATCTGAATTTCTTTCCAAGAAAACAGTTAATTGATACTTCTTCCCTGTAATGAAATTCTGTTGTTCGTTTCACATCAACTTCGCTCATGACGGAATTAACAAATGGAGGAAATTTATCCTGTCAGCATGAAATTTTCGATTTTAGAATTAAATTCTTTCCTTGGTAACAAGAATAATAGCGAGTGATCAATCAACACAGTTTGGGAACAGGAAGAAAGAATTCTCCGGTTATAGCACATTGGTACGAAAATTACTGCCGCACTTCTATTATTTATTTCTTTTATTAGCAATAACTTTATTACAGTTAATTTTTTGTAAATTAATAATTTACTCTTTGATAAAAAAAAAGAATATATAACAAGAAACAGAAGTGGGCTAACACTACACTTCAACGCTCAACTAGCATAATATTATATAGTCTATAAAATGTTAAGCTTTGGTTTATGTCATTACGGCAAAGCCTCGAGGGCTATCTGCCTAAGGGGAGGGATGCCTTCGCGGAGGATTTTTTAAGGAAAACAAATTTGTATACATGTTGCATATGGGAAAAGCCACAAAAACGTTTATTCAGCCAGTCCGCTCACGGGATTCGAACCTCGGACCGAACTACGATCAGGGCCTTTACCGCTCGGCCCCTATAAAACATAAGTTACATAAAGTATCTATTTTTTAATTTTCAAAATGAATTTCTAAGCGTCTTGAAATTTCGTTTTTCTTTTTATAATCAAATGGTAGTCAAAACAAAGCCAATTATCATCTTATTTTTTGAATAGCCAAAACAACAAGGGTTTTTTCCCAAGATTTACTCTTAAAAGAGAAACAGGGGCGGAGAAATGCAATTTATAATCCAAGAAAGTTAAAAAAAAAGCGAAAGTAAAGAGGGTTACGTAATACGTAAATAAGGAAGTGCCCTTCAAAAAAGAAAAAATTAAAAAATAAATAAAGTTAATTAAAGCTTTGCAATCTGATCCTTCAGACTCTAGTCTAATACTTCAGAGGGATTTTGTTTAATACCCCATTCACAGTTACCACAAAGGCGCAATTATTTTAACCCAATCAAAAAAGTCCCCACACAAAAACGTAAACAAGAGACTCTTGGCATTCGTTAAATAGTATTTTTTAACAAAATATTTTCGCTTGGGAATAATGAGGAATTTCCTACAGACATATGTATACATATCGTTCGGGTTTTAGACGAAAGAATTTATGACATTCATACATAGATCTTTTCCAGCACAACCAGAATCACTTTTAAAATGGAGTTCAAGCAAATAAACCACTGAAACGAAAATAATAATAACAATAATGTACGCCCAAAAGGGCGTTTTTTTAGCGTTTTGTTAGTTACTTTTATTTATTAAATATCACGTTCTTCGCACTTAAACCACATAAAATTCATTTCAACAGCAATATACAGTTAACAAAATACTTAAAAACAGCAAACCAGGATATCTTTAGAATTTATGATACACAGTCTTGCGCGCTGGAAATAAAAACGTTTTTTTTTCGTACAATGTTGCCATTGCTCGCTTTGAAATCGTTGAGTTTGTTAATCATAAATTCGCTTAAGTTTTACAAAATTTAAAATAGATAATAAAACAAATTGCAAATTCAAAATTTGGTCTTCCAAGTGCCCATGTTCGGATGGAGGACTACGTTATTAAAAATTTGATGGCTCTAGGTACCGTTGTTTTTTCACACTGCGAGAAACATACATACATTCATGCAGATTCTTCATTATTTAAGATCTTTAAATATAATGCAGGGCTTTAATAGTTGGTGACAACAATTTGAAAAGTGAAACGCCGTTTTATAGTGGAGAAGCAAAATTCCAAAACGAAATGAATAGACCTATAAGGTATTTCTCCCGCCTTCTTAGCATGCCTTCGTGGTATAGTGGTCAGCACGCTCGGCGCGTATTCAAGAAATCCGTGGTTCGAGTCCCGGCGAGGGCATTGCTCATTTTTCCTCTCTCCTGCTTTCAACCTAACGTCTCTACAGATATTCTAGGTAAATTGCTCCTTTGGGCTAAAATAAAAAGTCGAAAAGCTTTTGGATTCGATATTACGCGCAAAGGGGCGTTCCCCTTCATTTACACATACCTACAGGTTTCGACAGCATTTGGGATAGAAATATCTGAAAACAGCATATCTTTAGAATTTCCGATAGATTGTCTCGCGCGCAGCATATAAACATATTTTATTCTGTACAGTGTGTTGCCATTGCTCGTTTTGAAATCGTTAAGTTTCTTGATCAAAAATTGTTAAAATTAAAAAAAAATTTATATATGAAATAGATAATAAACAAATTCGAAATTCAAGATTCGAACTTCCAGGTGCCCATATTTCGGTGGAGGACTACGTTATTCAAAATTGAATGGCTCTAGGTATCTTTGTTTTTTCACAATGTGAGAAACATACATACACTGTTGCGGTTACTTCGTTATTTAATTTCCTGAAATATAATACAGGGCGATAATATTTCGTGGCAACAATTCGAAACGTGATACAGCCGTTTATAGTGATTCGACGTAAAATGCCGTTTTGAGACTAACAGCCGTTCTGGGCTAACGCCCCTTTGCGGTGAAAAGAAAAAAAAAAATCGCCAAAGAATTGAATTAATGGCGAATTATTTCTTAAATGAAAGATTTAAAATCTGAGCAATATAAAACCATTTACTGATAAACTTTCCGTAATGACTGTTCAAGAACATATGTGATATTTATGGAATGATGCATCCTTAACTTAAGATATTCACCAAGAAGAAAGAAAGGTTTTCCTCATGGTGCATCAGAAAGCAGAACTGCAATTAAACCCCTACCACGGAGATCAAATACCGGCATCGATAAGTTCTACTTGAGTTCCACCGAAACTAAGCTTGCGAAGGCGGGAAAAATCCAACCCATACCTG
>KK112989.1:475459-494252 GCA_000611955.2 Stegodyphus mimosarum | reverse complement strand
ACGGTATTTATAACATAATTATGTATCTACTATAAAAACGCACGTATATACTCAAATAACGCAGCCCCAAATAATGAATGTAAATAGGTCTAATGTATGTGTTACCGTAATCAAGCTGTCAAATACATATCTAATGTATTCATGTAACTCTGTAAGGTATCCAATGTATTAATGTATTTTATTGATGGATCATATTTCATGCACTTAAGAAGTATTACTATTGTAATTATTATTATTGTTATCAAGCTGTCAAGTGCATATCTAATGTATTACTATTGTTATCAAGCTGTCAAGTACATATCTAATGTATTCATGTAACTTTACCAGGTATCCAATGTATTAATGTATTTTATTGATGGATCATATTTCATGCACTTAAGAATATTATTACTATTGTTATTGTTATTAGTATCAGTATGATTATTATTAATATTAATATTAGCATTTGACATTTTATTATTATTTGTCTTATATATATGTATTATTCTGTATGTATATGTATTATTATTATTAGTATATGTCGATGTATCTAAGAATTATGTCAACGTGCGCCCAAGAGTTTCACCAACGCATTCTACAGCTAATATATTTTAACAGCTTATATATTATATTCACGCAGCTAATGTATTCATGAAACATCATCCAAGTCCGTGTTCGTTCATGCAACTTCACAGAGAAGCAAATGCATTCCCGAGGCAAGTCTCCTGGGACTCGATAGCTGCCGGTTCAAGATAGTGGAGGGCGTGGGACATATACCTGCTTACCTTTGTTAGACATCAGGTGTCCCCGTCCTCCGTCACCTATCACCTATCACCTATTTGAAAATTGATATGACCAAAATGTGAGGATCCCTATAACAGCAGCTCTGATAGCAACCACCCAAACAGACCTCACGGGTCCAAAATATCTCTGTTTTCTGTAAAGCTGGTCGCCTTAAAGAATATAACTATCAGTGATGTTTAGCACCAATGTGCATTTTATGTTCTCAGAAATATTTTCCACTTTTAGAGGTGGGGAGAAGTTTCACCGTATTTATTATCGAAATATACGTTACGTTGCTGCAGTTGTTCCCCGTAAGCGAAGTCTAGTTATTAATTTTATGAATTTGAAATAAAAATGATTTTATCTAATCATCGGAAAACCTTTCTTTAGTTCGCGAAACACTATTGGACTAGAAATACAGAATTCTTTCATAAGGACTCTTTTTGCAAGCCTTGAGAGTTCCCTGCAATGTATACCTAGAAAGCACAATTATTGATCATAGAATATATTTTTTATGACACAAAATCCTCATCTTGACCATGGAGGCACTAACAAATTTCAAGTTAACTACGTTTTCAAAATCCAAGATTTGCAGAATGCGTCACCTTTTCCGGGAACAAGGCCGTACACTGAAATGCAGTAGTGTCCCGCTTTGTCCAGAACGCCTATTCATTTTAGGCAAGACTTTCCCGTTAACGACAGAGGAGATACTTTATGCCACGGCGAAACTGTTTAAAGGTTCCAATGAGGGACAAATAATTAAAATGCTTTTCGTCACTTTATTCTAAGGCTTTGCTTGAAATTACTTTCAGATAAGTTTTGTCGGTTATAAGAGTTAATAGCTGTATTCTTAAAAAAAAAAAAAAAAATTCCATTACTTGGGTCATTATGTTTTATTTATACTTTTAATTGTGTCATAAGGCATTTTCTCCTTCTTTTCAGCATGCCTTCGTGGTGTAACTGGAAGCATACGCGACGCGTATTCGAGAGGTCCAGGGTTCGAGTCCTGGCGAGGACATTGCACATTTTACACGTCTCCTGCTGCAAAGAAACATAATGACTCTCCAGTGGCGCCCGAACTAAAAGGAGGGAACGATAATTCGTCACTGCTAGGATTTGGCGATTGGGTCCCCTAATCCCCGGACGCCCTTTAAAAGGGAGAGTATATAAGTTATTTTCTCTCTCCTTTCCTCATGTCTTCGTGCAAGCATACTCGATGCGTATTCAAGAGGTCCAGGGTTCGAGTTCAGGCGAGAGAACTGTGCATTTTTCAGGTCTCCTGCTTCAAAAAAACCTAATGACTTTGCAGCGTTTTAACAGCTTATTTTCCCTTTCACCAAAGTAACAACTTAAATGCAATAAATCTGTTTCGTCGACTTAAAACATTACCTCTTTTTCAGGGGTATTTACTTCTTCCACTGTTTTTGCGTTATTATGTTTCTTTTACTATATTATCTGTGACAACTGTGTTTTTCGTTTCGCAAACGCTAACAGCACAAACTTTCGTTTCGTGAAAACTTTCATTAATAGTAGCTGCTGAAATTAGAGTAAATAACTTTCACCGATACAAAATGTTCTCATTTTTTTAAGCGCCGTTGATATGTTTTTATTTCTGAAGATTTATTACATTTTAACATTTGGGTATTAGAGATCACAAACATAACTCTTTCATTTGACTGCGGTATAAACTGGGCAGTGCTCGAAAAATATTTTTTAACGTAATAAAAGTTACATGAATAAAAACAATTTTTCAAACAATATTTCCTATTAGGATTACTTTGGGAGGCAGTTTCGTGGTGAATAAATAACTGACTTTCGTGGAAGAGGGAGAACATTCCATACAGAGTGCAATTTATTGTCTCATATTATTTATGTTTTGCCTTCCTTTATTAAACGTTAAGCTTTTAACGTATTCGCTAAAAATCGTTAATATGTTCTAGAACTTTTTTTATAGCCAAGAATATAGGTGATCGATATTACTTAAGCTAAAGTGACTAGACATGTTAACTGTACAGGTCAGTCTCAGATTTTAGGGCAATGTTTCGCTTCAAGATACGTCACGAAATATGTCCCGGATTCTATACATAACTGTTACGAGTTTTTTAGTTCTGCTCAGTGTAATTATGGGGGTATTAGAAGGGATTAGAATATAACTTTCAATGGACTAATAATCATGCGTTCTGGATGTACAGCATTACAGAACTTGCTTGGTCTATTGAACGAATGGTTTATGAAAGAATTTTTAGATTTCTGTTCTAACTATGCTTTGTGCTTAGAAATATGGGCAGTGCAATTAAATCATTTGTCATCTACAGTGACAATATGCTATGTAAAGGCTTCACTATCAGCCTCATAACAATGGAGAGGCTTTTACGAAGCACCGACATGTCTTTCATTCGTTTCAGGTGTCAAGTCCTTGCTTATTCAACTTACTCACAATTTTTGTCATGAATGATGTGATTTAACATTTTAGTCAAAAAGTGGTGTAACCGTTTCAATTGTGATACACCAAATGTTCTGTATTACTTTGTCCACGGCTGCAATATTGTCTTCGCTAACTGCTGCACGCGGAGTTTCCTCCACACTTTTGATTCTAGGCTTCCTCAGTCCTTTCATACAGTTCTGTATGGCTCATACATCTGTAATCGTATTGAATTCTCATTAGACGATCAGCCTCTACAAGTTTCACTCTTTAGCATAACAAAACTAGCGAAACACTTCTTTGTTCTTGCTTGGTGCTTTCTTACGAAGGCATTTCGTAAGAAAGTATAGCCTTCGTAAGAAAGCTTGTTTCTCGTGAACTTTTCTTGTGTTCTCATGCTGACTCCAAAGCAACTCAAGATCGCTGCCTTTCGTGTCCTGTGAGATAATAATACCGATTTTACATGTGATTTACAAAACAACTTTTTTGATTTCGTACTGAACGGCCAAATAAATTCGATAATCTAGATGGTGACCACATAAAACGACACCAAACGTGTTAATTTTGACATGTTTCCAAACGAAATTTTGTAATTTGTCTAAGCCGATAAATTTTACTAGCCCCACAGAGCTAGAAAAACGAAAATAGGTTTGAAATTGCGAAGCTTATCTTCAAATGAAGAAAAATATGTAACTATTTAAGTAAGCCAGGAAAGTGTTATTGCGCCTCAGATTTAAATAAGCGCTTTTAGCTATAAAATTGAAAACTCTACTAGAACTGTTTAAATTAAGCTTCATATTTCTCAAGATACTTGAATTGTAGAGAATAATCTGCAGTTTCCTTGCTTGTCAAGCAAATGGGCATTAGTGTGCTAATCAGTAGCATTCAAATCTAAGTACATACATGCTTATATTTTCTGAAGCTTGGAAACTGGCATAAGACTACTGAGGATTTTAATGCTCGGATACGGAATATACTCTTTCTGTCATGTGCTGATCGAATTGTCGTCTGTAAGACAACAGGCCCATCTGGGAAAAAAAGAGGGGAAAATTTAGTTGAACAGCTCGGCATAGCTTTAAAGCAAGAGCATCATAACTAAGAAATCAATCACTAAAATTTTATAGGATGAAACACATAACTAACTGATGACGGAAACTGTGACGAGAACAGCAAAAGGAGCGCTCATCCGTTTCGGAATAAAAAAATTTAAGTTCCGGAAGTCTTAAGAACTGAAAGCTGCAGGTCGAAAAGTTCTTGATACTGCCAACTTCTTGTGATATGCTACTTAGTAGAGATGTAGAACTGAATACAAAATTATTAGAAACATAAGAAATTTTTGTGTATATTGAAGCGAATGTAATTTTCGCATCAGCTGAGAATAAAATCGGATATTTTGAAGGCTAGACAGGAAGCTTTAAAAGTATAGAAATAAAAAATCTTTAGTGAACGTGACCTAAGATTAAAATCAGATAAAATTTAGAGTGGAAGCGCATTTGTTTAAATTTAACAATATTTTTGATTTGAATTTTGCTTAAGGTTAATAAAAAAAGAAAAGGAATAAAATGGAAAGAAAGAAGAAAATCTTTTATATTTGTAAAGAGAAAAACAGAAATCTTTCATATTTATAATAGTTCATATTTATAATATATAATAGTTTCATATTTATAATTATTAATGACTATTGAGTTTTAATTAATCATAGAGGCTTGTTAATTTAAGTGAAACTTTTGAACCCACTCATTAAACCAACCACGCTGAAATTGCCAGTTTTATATCTTCGTGAAAGATTGTTTGGGCCGCTCAGCTCGACGCTATCTGCCGTACCGAAGGGCCTTGGTTCGAATCCCGGATAAGGCATGGTGCTTGTAAAAGTATAGTGTTTGTGCGCCATGCGGGCACTCCAAGTACGCAGCGAGCCGAAAATCCTTTCGAGAGGTTGAAGGTATGGGGGGACGGGTGAGATACTTCGGACCCGTCGCTCCGGGGTGCTCTCCATCAAAATTGGAGGCGAAACTGAGCAAAGTCGTGCTGTCACCTGTATGCTGCTCAAGACTCTTGCCAACGACAGGCGCAATCTTGCATTCCTTGTCACGATGAATTTGGTGGACTTGTTCTTATATTACTGCCAAACAAGTGAGATAAGTCACAACAACAACTAAACAGATTGTTTGGAGAATATTTATAGATATTGATATCAGCAGTGAGTTGGTAGAAACCCGTCGCTACATTATAACTACCAAATATTTTTAATGCTGTATATCTATTAATTTATTATAATTTTTTTATATTGACAATTTTAAGAAAAAATAGGATCCGATTAAGAATTTTCACCAGAAGTTTCTATAATATTAGGAATATTCTGACATAAAAAGGTCGAATTATGTTACTAGAATACAAGCTTATACAGAATAACTGACTTGGATTTCAGATTAGCATAATTTTGTGCTTATTAACCGTCTTTGTTATACAGCGAATAAAAAACGAAAATTTTCCGAGTCTTAGAATGACACCAAAATATTTACTTAAGATATCTTGTTCTTTTTAAAAGAAATACTGCAGTAGTATTGGATCAGTTACAGACTCCTTGTGTTTCACAGGCGTAAAACTCTGTCACGGGCGGTGTTTCACAGGTGACCTTCTGGGCTAACAGATCTTAGCATGTGATCTCATTATGCGACGTTTTCTTTCGGGAAGGCATGAAAAATATTAGGCTTGAGTCGAATTTTCTGAGAATCCTATATAATCTCAAATCTTAATTGTTACAGATGGGAAGACATTATGAAAGAACATGCTAGAGTAAATTTGTTTTTTATTTGTCGCTTTTCGTGCGACTCAGGAAAATCATATGCAACATTTATAACTTGGAAAAGTTTTCCATTTCATGTATTGGTGTTACGTTAGGTCTATAAACTTAAAAAATATGCTCATTCAAAAAGGTAAATAATTCAGAAAACCCTGGCGTAAAATACATGGCTCGCTAATCCTCATTTCAACAAAATAGCTTTCCCAGTTAGACGCACAATTTGCAACTACTTTCAGTTATTTCAATTCTTGGATGCGAAATATTTATAGAAAATGTTTAAAATGGGGTCAGTTCCTATCCACATGTAATTCTGGATTTCATATTATGAGCAAAACTTGCATGCTTTAGCTTAAAATGGAAAGGTAACCCGATTTTCCTTTCCTAAAACGTCAGTTTGTTTTAAATTTTAGCGAATGCTGCAGAATTTACTAATTTACAAATTAGTTGGCTATTTTACTATGAAATGAGCAACCTTTCAAAAGTACAAAAAGCCGAGAAAAGCAAATTCAAAAGGAAATTTCTGAAAGCAAATCGAACTTTTATGAGTGAGGTTGTATGAAACATCACGGCGTTAATTGCTTTGATAATATTGCAAAAATAAATAAAATATTTATTCTTACTTTTAGCTGTAAATTTTTTAGCTTCACTTTTTCAGATTTCCTTATGCAATTTTACTGGATTATTGAGCTTTCTACATGATTATTATATTGTCTGAATATAAGACAATCTCAAATCCAAATCGATCTAGCATTTTTGACTGTGCTTTGTAAGCAAAGGAAGAAAGAGCTGACATATGCGAGTGCCTCACGTAAATTGAGCTAGATGTGTTGAACATTTCCTAAACGAACAATAATTAAAATGATTCAAAAACCATACTTTCAGGTAAAACTAAATAAACGTATTTTTTTTTCAACTTAGAAGGAGTATATGAAAGATTCCATAATTAAACTACATTTTTAAATATTAGGCTATATTCAGGCTAACACGTACTTCGTAGCTTCAGATTCCAAGTGTTAGTTTTAGGTCTTGGAATAATTAAGGTGCAAATTTTTATTTACAGTACTTTAAATATCATGACATAAATAGTGCCAGCATTATCAATTAAACTGGCAAATAACATCAAAATTTTTAACAATTAAATCGTAAGAACTATTCATTTAGTACCGCAGTTATACAAGAATTCTGTAGTGTCAGATTACTCTGTTGCAAAAAATAAATCCTTTTCAGCTGTATAATGTACTTAATTAAGTCACACCTTCTCTGAATTATTGATGATTGACATTAGATGTCTATTCTTCCAAGGTATGCAATAAAAGGATTGAGAAAAATCAGTTTATAAATAAACGTTTCGACTGCACATTGAAAAATAATGCAGATTCGTTTAATTTTAAAAAATGAATATATAGTTTTAAGATTGGGAAAACACTAGACATTCGTTTGCCTAGAGAGAACCATCTGCAGAACTTTTAAAGTGAATTGATACATATCTTGAAAATTTCTTCTGGGAAAACAATCAACAGCTGATGTTTTACCTTACAGTAAGCATTTGGAAATATCTAACTTTAGCGAAACAATAAATATTGAAATAGCAACGGTTACATTTATGCAATATTTTATTTTAGGGAGGAAGGAGTTTAGGAAATGGATCGGTTGAGTAAAGATATTTTCTTTAAGATCCTATATCCAAAGTGGTGGAGAGGGTTTTGCGGTTTCTTTGATACCATATGCAAATATGAACCATAGAAACCGCATAAAATTATCTATGAAAATATTTCTCCCGAAGCAGCCACACTTCATGTGGCTTTGCTTTGAGTCAGATAAAGGAATTTTCTTTAAGAGTTTTAGTAGCCTTTTTCCCGACACAATGTGTAGTTGCAATTACCACTTTACAAAAAAGGAGAGAAAGATATTATCTTTTAGTTTGCTATAAATTTTATTTTAATACTTTCATGTGCAATGAACACTTAACTTTTATGCAAGAGAATGCACAGTCGACTCTCTGTTAAGAGAGCTGAAGAGGATTAAATTTTTTTTTATTGCAGAAGTAGTTTCAAAATAGATAAAACAATGGGTATTTTTTTTCGTGTGAGCTATGGTGAAGGACTGCTACGAAATCTTTCGCTAAGCTTTAGGTTTTTATGGGCTGACAGAGTTTTACGCTTATTGTATGCACGTGCAAAACTTTGGCTAGACATAGGAAGGGATGAAACTCCTTCTGTCCTGAAATTTTTGGCTGTAAGAAAAAGAAAAAAAAAATCTTAAAGTTTTCAGATTTTATATTCCGCCCAAAGGGGCGTTTTGTTAACGTTTTGTGAAATAAAGGTAACGCACATGTTCTTCTCACTTAAGCCATAAAATTCAATTCGACAGCAATGTCACAAGATATTTAAAAGAGCGTATCTTTAGAATTTCCGATACACAGTCTTACTCACTGCAGATAAAAAAAAAATTTTTTTTGTACAGTTTTACCATTGCTCGCTTTGAAATCGTAGAGTTTCTTACTCAAAAACTTATAAATGCTTTACAAAGTATGAAATAGATAATAAAGCAAATTTCAAATTTGGGCTTCCAGATACCCATATTCGGGTGGAGACGTACATTATTAAAAATTTGAGGGCTTTAGGTATCGCTGCCTTATCACAATGCGAGAAACATACATGCATTTATGCAGGTTCTTCATTATTTAATTTCTTTAAATATAATACAGGGTTCTAATATTTGGTGGCAACAATTTAAAAAGTGATTCACCATTTATAGTGAATCAACGCAAAATCCCAAAACGAAATTAATAGCTTTTGTGGGCAAACTGCCCCTTTAGGCTCATTATTTTATTTAATTGAATTTATTATGAGTATTCTTTGAGTATTTATTTGACTGTAGAGTCAAACACGGTTTTTCAGGGAACGAACATAACAGGATCATGTTTCTAATGGACAAAAAAGTTATTAAGTATATTTCACAGACTTTGAAATCTATAAGGATATAAAAAATAGACAATATGTATAAATGCCTTACGACGGATAAATTTAGATTTTATTTGAATTTACATCTGAATACGTACAGCCAAATTTAAACATTTCTTACATTGTTGTAAATATAAAATGGTTTTACATTTTAAATTTTCCCAACCAAAATTTTCTTTTTTTTTTCTTCTTTTTTTTTTCCTTCTTGTAATTAATTTTTTTTATGTATGTATTCGAGTTTCTTAAATCGGAGGTCGACTGTAGAGCTGAATTTGATGGTGGTGAAAAGAACGAGCATAACAATATCAGGACTGCAATGAGCGAGAAAACTATAATTATTTTAATTTACACTGGTTATCATAAGTTAAAGAAAAATGACAAAAGTCAAGATTACTCAAAAAGTTACATGTAGAATTTTATGAAACTTACCCACAATATACAACACATAGTAAGGTATCAACTAACATAAAAAGAAATTACCAGACAATTATGGTAGTATAGAAATTAGCACGTGTATAAAATGAACAAATCGAAGGTGTCAGTTTGCTATAGGAAAAGTACCTTCAATATGGAATATGATCGCCTCTAGAAGCAACACAGCACATACAGCGATGTGTGATGCCTTCAATTATGCAGTCTACTAGTTCTATAGGAAGCGGGAGCCATAGCTCTTGCAAAGCAGTTGCAAGTTCGGCAAGGGTCTGAGGGGGCGGAGTGAGACCAGCTAGACGTCTCCCTAAAGCATCCCAAACGTGCTCGATAGGATTCAGTTCGGGGATCGAGCTGGCCACTCCATGCGCATAATTGTTTCCTGTTGAAGATAATCATCTACGATGCGAGCCCTGTGTGGTCTTGCGTTGTCGTTCTGTAACAGGAAAGCAACACCTATTGCCCCGGCATATGGGCGCACATAAGCATCAAGGATGTTATCTCTATAAACCTGACCATTCACGGTTCCCCTTGGAAAGACATGGAGGTCTGTGCATCCACCCAAAGAGATGCCACCCCAAACACTGACACTGCCTCTTCCGTATGCATCTCTTTCACGGATGTTTGACGAATGATAACGGGCTCCAGGTTCTCTCCATATCAAATAAGTCTACTATCACTTTGTAGACTAAATCTGACTCATTCCTCCATTGATCAGGCGCCCAGTGGACATGTTGTCGTGACCACTGAAAACGGTCCCTCCAATGGCGTGACGTGAGCGGCACGCAAATGGCTGGTCGCCTCGCATACAGACCATCTTCGTGAAGCCTTCTACGCACAGTTGACGTTGACGCGAACCTTCCGGTGGCTGCAGTAAGGCAGGATCTAAGAAGAGTTGGAGTAGCGGCTCTATTCCTGTGTGCACATAATGTCAAATATCGGTCATCGGCGCTCGTCGTAGCAGTTAGCCGTCTTTGGCTGAACTTCCTAAATGCCGAATCTGTGGTTTGAAATTGCCTCCAAAGTTTATGAACCACAGAAAAACTCACATTTAGCCATCTGGCCACTTCTGTTTGACTTTGTCCAGGCTCTAGTCTCCCAATGGCTCCCCATCGTAGTTCTGCAGGCAAATGATGCCTGGAGGTCATTTTTACGAATTGGCTATATCAGCTCAGATTTCTGATGTCACTATCAGAGTGAAATATGTGGGCTTGCTCTCAAACATGTACTCTTATGCTCCTCGCAGATGACGTATTCCGAGTGCAGCGCCACTAGTTTGCATATTGCAGTTTTACTCAGCTACTCTTACTTGGCAACATATTCAAATATTACAGGATTTGGGTTATTTTTGAGGAAGTTATCTCTATTTTTGTGATTTTTCCTTGATTTATGGTAACCAGTGTATATGGATTTCCGAACAGATCTAATTGACATGAATATTGCGAGAACAGGGAAAAACCACAATAATTTTATACTGCCGTGCAGATTTAATTCATCAGGGTTGCAGTGAATAATGATTATAACGACGGAAAAACTACACAGTCCAGTCACATTAATGTGACCATCTGTCAAAAGCCAGAATAACCACCTTTCGCAGAGCGGACTGCTGCGAGACGTGCAGGAAGAGAGTCACATAGGTCCCTGAAGGTGTTCTCTGGGATGTTGAGCCATGCCGACTCTAATGCCGTGGCCAGCTGCGCTAGATTACGCGGTTGAGGATCCATGGCGCGAACAACTCGATCGAGATGGTCCCACAGATGCTCGATTGGGTTTAAGTCAGGTGAGTTTGCTGGCCAGGGGAGGACGGTAAACTCATCCTGGTGCTCTTCGAACCACGCACGTACACTGGCAGCTGTATGGCACCTCGCATTGTCCTGCTGGAAGATGCCATCATCCTGAGAAAAAACAATGCGCATGTAGGGGTGAACATGGTCCGCAAGGACAGATGCGTACTTGTATTGATCCATTGTGCCTTCCACAATGATCAGTGAACCTAGAGAATGCCAGGAAAACATTCCCCAGACCATAATGCTCCCGCCTCCAGCTTGGACCGTTCCGGCAATGGTTGCAGGGTGGTTCCTTTCAGAGGTTTCACGCCTTATACGCCAACGTCCATCTGTCCGATGGAGCATAAAACGCGATTCATCCGAAAACGCAACCTGTCGCCACTCAGTGGACGTCCAGCTGCTGTACTGGCGTGCAAATTCTAGCCTTCGCCGTCGATGAACAGCAGTCAGCATAGGTGCACGAACCAGGCGTCTGCTTCGGAGGCCCAGACGCAGCAATGTTCGCTGAATAGTACTTTGGGAGACACTTTTGGTAGCCCCTTGGTTCATTTTGGTGGTCAGTTGCTCAACGGTAGCCCGTCTATCTGCCCGAACGCATCTCCGCAACCGTCGTTCGCCTCTGTCATCTATGGCCCATGGTGCACCACATTTGCCACGTCGCTGATTTTGGACAGTCCCATTTTGCCATGCACGGTACACTTTTACCACGGCGGCACGCGAACAGTTCACAATTCAGCCGTTTCGGAAATGCTTCCACCCTTGGCCCGAAAGCCAACGATCATGCCCTTTTGGAAGTCGGATAAATCGCTTCGTTTCTGCATTAAGCCAACGATTGAAATGTTTTCCGAAGCCCAAACACACCCTTTATATACGCTCAACTGCACTGTGCTGCCACTTGCCTTCTGTGATTGGTTATTTAACTCTGACATGGAAAGTACGTGGTGGTCACATTAATGTGACTGGACTGTGTATAATAATTTTAATTCCTTGGTATTGCTTTAGATTTAACTTATCGCTGATATAGCTAGTAATGTTCAGATTAAGAAAATTTTGCTGCTACTGTTGTGGATTTTATAAACAAGTTTATCTGAATTTTGGAAAACTGATATCACGTTTCCTTACAGAGCAATGCAAAGAATATTATGTTTTTACGATTTTTAAATTGATTTAAATACGCCATTCATGACATTATTATTATTTTTCAAATGTAAATGACGCAATCGGTTATTATGTAATTCCTTTTTGTTTTGACACATAAGCCCTAACTACGCTTTCATTTTTTTCTTGTATGGTACGTATTCTGCTATCTGACGTTTTTCTAAAAGTATCCTCTTTCTGATGCTAATGTGTTACATTGTATTTCTTTGCTTGCATTTTGACATATGATAGATACGTCATCTAAATGAGACATTATAAATTACCATTTTCATTCTTCGACTACAGCACCAGATAACTACCTTGGATTGCAGTATTAAATTACGTGCATTATCTATCATTAGCATTTATGTTCTTAGTACTTGCCAAATGTTAAATGCCGTGTTTAAGTTAAAGTTCCCTTGAGAGATTTTATTAATTTCAAGTTATGCGATATACCTTCTGGTATTAGAAATAAGCCTCCGATATTTTATTATGAGAGTCTCAGAGTAATGCAATCGCCTATCAAAAAGCTCTCTAAACATAGTATGAAATAAAAAAAGAACTTTTTAAAATAATTCGTCATATTACTCTTGTGACGAATCTATTATTTTTTTGCTTTGTTGTTCTTGTTGTGACTTATCTCACTTGTCTGACAGTAACATCAGAAAAAACTCACGAAATTCATCTTGGCAAGGATAGCAAGATTGCACCTGTCGCTGGCACCATACACCTTGAGCACCATACAGGTGACAGTACGACTTCTCTTAGTTCCGCCCCCAATTTTGAAGGACAGCATCCCGGGGGGATGGGTCCGAGGTTCCCACCCCTCTTCCCTACCTTCAACCTCTCTAGAGGACTTTCGGCTCAACATAAATTTAGAGCGCTTCCATGCCGCAAAGACACTATACATTTACAAACATCCATGCCTTCTCCAGCTTGCATCCAAGAGAGTTAATTTTACCATTTTAGTTTCGTTCTTGTTCGATTCCATGTAAAACTGGGCAAATTTTGGTTCTGGGTAAAAAAAAAAAAGGTGCATCATGAAAGCGGGAAATAAATCAGATATTAGTTTATTACGTCTATTACTACTTTAAAATATATACATATCTGTTATAAAAACTTTTCAAGTATTTTTATGTTATTTATGGCGGTGTTAGTTAATACTAATGTAAAAACAAACAGATTATTCGTCTTAGAAACGCAGACCATAAACTTAAATATCGATAAATGCATTACAATATTCTAAAAGTCCATACTTTTTCTTCTAAATTTTTTCAATAACATTTTCTTTTCTCTAGGTTACTTTCTTGTAAGAATGTGGTATATTATCCGTTAGGTTATTTTCTTCTAAGAATGTAGAATATAATATACATAACTCACAAAATACAAGTTTATCGACAGCTTATGCTTATGTGGTTCCAGTCAGCCGCAAGTTATTAGTAACTATACGTACATGTAACTGTATGTAAGTGTAAATAAATTAAATAATGAGGAAGGGAACTGCATGCAATAAATAAAACTATAAATGTAACTATATGTTTTTACTACAGGTAAATACTATTAGCAGTTAAATTTTCATGAAATCAAATTATATGTCGATTTCTGACAGCTCGGGAAACTGGCGTTCTTTAAGAGTTGCTTGTAAGTCTGATATTCTTAATTTTGATCTGATTTCCTTGAGCCGGTTCACAAGAGTTTTATAATAAAATATTTTCTGTTACAAGTTTGCTTTCTTGATTTAGTTCTCGGGGAGAACGGAGGTTCATTTTTAGTATGATATTTCGAAATTTGTATATTAATAATGAGAACTGGCTCTGTAATAAAGATTTAGAAAAACATCTGCATCCGAAAGATGAAACAAAAGCTATGTTTTTGTTTAAATAAGACATGCAAGATTAATGTTTGGGAGATCTATCGCTTGCATTTGGTTTAAGACGCAGAAGAGACTTCGCTTTACCGAGAGGCAAAAATAAATTTCTACTAGGATGCAATTTTTTTCTTTCTTTCTTATGAACAAGCTTTGTTTCTATGCATTCTCAATTATTCTCTGGATTGTCCACTGTTCTTAGAATCACAAGAGAAGAGGCAGTACCCGTGTCTAAAGATGAGTCCAGAAAATTCACACGCGCGTTGGAAGTCTAGTAAAGAATAAGCTTGCGGAACTAATAACTGAAAACGACTCTAGATCAAAAAGCTGTAGGAAGGCCACCGTGAATATGGAGCAGCATACTGTAAAATAATTCGGAACACCACAGTACGCTAGGGATCTCTCTTTTATCTTTTTTAGTTTTTTAGTTTTTAGAGCTACAAATATATTTTTGTTAATCCATTCTTTTTTTTTTTTTTCTCCCTCCTTTACTTCGGTCATTTCAAGGTGGAAAACAGAGAAGTTCCCGATAGGCTTGCAACAGTTGTCAGTTTGCTTTATTGATGTGCAACTGGCACAGCATTATTGATATACAAACTGCTTACACATGCAAATGTGTATTATGGGTTAGGGCAGTTTACTTAATTGTCTAACGCGTAGATGTCCACCAGTTCTTAAAAGTATAGACACACTGCTTCTTTCTCTGAAGTTGTATTTCTGGCTCGGAAACAGGATGCTGTACTAGGTTTTTATGATTTTCTCGATCACTTGAATCCTGCTATAGCGAGCTTCAAGGGATCGAAAATTTCGCTATACCGGTGATTCGATATAGCCTATCTGATAAAAATTAATCGCATCACAAAATAGCTTAAAAATTGGTCGATAATAAAAACAATAATATTGATACTAACTTTGATGTTAGTTTAACAAGAATTTTTTTTTACATTCAAAAAATATTAATTTAGTATATATATATGTTAAAAGTTAATTTGCAATTTCTAAATTTTTACCGTACTTTAATAATATTGCACCAAACATTACTAGAAGTCATAGTTTTGACCCATTCCTCCAGTTACATATTTCCATCTGGAATATGCATTTACAATTATTATCAGTGCATCATCTCTGAACAGAGTGCTGTCTGACAACTCAAAGAGCTCGAATGGAATCAGAACTGCCTCAATGGATATCGACAGTTATTTTGCTCAATGCGTGGCAGAATAGGATCTTAACGTATGTTTCTTATGTGTTCTGGTTTTCCAATAGTTAATTGCTACACCTACTCTGCATAGCCTTTTATTTCGAACATAGAGAAAAGGGGGGTGATAAAAGTAAATTAAAGGTATTTTTCGTTATTTCAATACTCTGAACAGGATGCATTTCAGAGTCAGTAATTTTTCAGTTGAAAGTTGCAGATATTCAGCAAAAGGTTTGTAAAATATAAAAAAATTTCAAACACAAAGTTCGTTATGTCCGATTTTGATACATTTTGAAGTTCGCTATAGCCCTGTGAAATACCTTAAATGGGATAAACTTATCTGTTAATATTTACTCGGTTAAAAATTGCAGTAATTCTGAAAAAATGCTTGAAAAATACAAATTACTTACAATCCAAAACGTCAGGAAACATCGTTATATCCAATTTTTATGCATTTGAGAGTTCGGTATACCCGTATAAAGTAATGTTAAGTATACAAGAAATCGGATGGGTTCAAAATGTTCATTCGTTATATCAAGAGATTCGTTACAAGCCGGGTTAGCTATAGTGGGGTCTGATTGTATCACATAAATATCAATTGATTTTCTATAGAAACAACTTCATAATGTTAGATAAATAATTCTTGCTCGAAGGCTTCGTTAAGTCTATTATTTTGATGCTGGAGACGTGGAAAATGAGCAATATCTTCGCCGGGACTCGAACTCGCCTCTCGAATACGCGTCGAGTGTGCTACCGTTACAGCACGAAGGCATGCAGAAAGCAGGGAGAAAATACCTTACATACTAGTCCTTTTAAAAGGCGACCGGAAATTAAGGAGCCCATTCGCCAAATCTTGGTCGTGAAGAATCACCATCCACCACCTTTTTTAGTTCGGGCGCTTCTGTAAAATTTAGTTTTTTTTTTAAGTAGGAGACATGAGAAATGAGCAATATCCCCGCCGGGACTCGAACCTGCACCTCTCGAAAACGCACCGAGTGTGCTAACCGTTACACCCCGAAGGGATGCTGAAAGGAGGGAGAAAATACCTACTGATGCCCAGATTTTAAGGATGGCAGAATATTTGAAACAAATTATATAGGAAAGAACAGAATTTTAAAGCAAGTTCTCAGAAGTCCCAAAGCTTATTTTATTAGGAATTATCAATTCCCCAGTGCACGCTTTAGTGGTGAAAGTACTTATTATATCCAGCTAGTATTGGAAAATCCGCGGTTCGAATCTCGGAGAAGGCATAGTTGATTTCCCGTGTTTTTCGCTTCGAAATGTCTAGTTATTATTTAATTAACTTAAAACCATTATGACAGATTATCAAGCTGACATTTACTGATGTCGAAGTTTACTTCACTTTCAATTCAACAACAGCGTTAAGAAAATATAGTTGTATGATATGATAAAAATTTCTTAAAAAAAGTTAAAAAGATACTTCGATTTTTGAAATAATTTTAATTTTGTACCTTTCTGTGAAACAAAGTTTGATGAAGATGATAAAAAATAACTTAAAAAATTAATTTTGACCAGAACTACGCTGGTTAACATGAAAATGAGATGTTCTAAAACAACTGCAACAAAATTTTGAGAATTTTCAGAAATAATCCTCGCAAAGTATAAATCAAAAATTACATGTATATCAGTACAACCAGTGTATAACTTTCTTCATCTAAAATTATCGATATAGTAGTTAGTAATGCTTGAATGCAACATTGCCTTAAAATGCATAGCAATTATATAAATCCTACAGTTGAATTCTATTAAAAAAACAGTCCTTTATTTAAATACATTCGGTAAAAAATGTTTGCATGAAAATATATCATAGATTTTATATAAAATTAGTTTCGTGTTAGTTTAACAAGAAATTCTTCTTTTTTCGTTGAAAAAATATTAAGTCGTTGAAATACTGAAAAAAAATTTAAATCTATTAATAGAAGTCTGAATGTATGCGCCTTGAGAATCTGAAGGAGTATCTGAATTACCGAGTGAAATTCAGACAAAAAATATTTATATATCTGATTCAGTTAAAGTGAATTATATGAGTAAAAATCAGACTGAATTTATTTCACACAAATACACAAAATCGGGGAAAAAGTTCATATGAAAGCAATAATTTTGTACGAAAACAATTAGTGTTTTCACACAGAATTCTTTCTCAAGAAACGTAAAGCTTTTGATTTTTCAACTTCCGAAAAGCTGTGCGCGGTTTTTCAAGAATTATTCTGAAAAAGAGCCTTTACACTTTATAAAAACTAAAGTAAATTTTTTCTTTCACAAATAAGAAAAAGATAATCAAAATTAATTACCATATTATGAATTTGAGTTTTGCTTTGGAACAGTAGGGATTAAGTATGCTTAGATGTGAAAAGAGTTGAAGAAACAAAAACAAGTACATAACATAAAACTAAACACATTTTAACCTTTACCGGCTAGTAATATTATTTCGAAAGTTGCTTAAAGTTAACAGTAAGCATTATCATTCTTTTTAAATTATAAGCAAAGTAGAATATTATGAAGGCAACGAATAAATGATGACTTGGAACAAAAACCTTAATTAGAAAGCCCTAAGTGATCAGAATATGGATATATGGAAAGAGATTTTCGTGAAAAGTACTGAAATGTTATAGACGAATATTAAAAACTGTCAGGAAAACCATCAGCTGTTTAAGCAGACGACATTCAGCCCGCTTAGCCGTGCAAATGGTACTGAAATTTTCGTTTAAAAAATTTTAAAAAATATAAAACATTAGCTACCTAAACTATAAATTAAATCAAATTAAACATGCGATCAAAAATCAATACATTGTTTTATGAATTTCTTCAAAATTCAGATTATTACTAAAAAGGCAGTTTTGAAGTTGATCGCAAAAAAGAAATCTGGAGAGCAAGGGGGGTTAAACAGACTCTTTAGAAGCGGCTAAAATAATTCCAGTGATGTCGGTAATGAAAATGGTGTTGCGTAAATTCTATCTAACACAGGAGGAGAGTTTTTTCTTCAAAATCAATTACCTGCATTTGTCTGTAATATGAAGCATAAGACAAATGAAATCTTGTGGTTAAATACTGGTCTGTCTCTTTCAGAGTGCAATGTTACCGAAAATGCCGACAGAAATAAGCAAACCTGGAACATGCGATGCCTACGATTAAATTCACTTGAACGGAAATAAATACAGATTCAGGTTACTAATAATTTTATTTAAAAAAAACCCTCGAATAGCCAACTCTTTTTTAAGATTTATCGCACTTTTTAAAAATTATTTTAAAATGAAAAATCCACCTCAGACTAAGATTCCATGTGCATTAATTTACACAGAACAGCAGAAACTATTTTTCTTTATTTCTTGTATAAAATTTAACGCCAAGCAGCTGTAAATAATTAATTTCTGGATCTTTTTAGTTATGAGTTTTTTCCTTTAAGA
>KK112989.1:458663-475413 GCA_000611955.2 Stegodyphus mimosarum | reverse complement strand
ATAAAATTGAACAAAATATGTGTATAATTTAGTAACAATGTATTTTAAGAGCAAAACAACTGTAATAATTTACATATATGTGTATATATATGTATTTATAATATTAAAAGAAACATGTACCAGTGTTTTGCTACTAGTGCTTTTATTTTCTTCTTTATTTATATTAATACGTAATTGTAATTTTTACTTTAAAAATTAGGTAAAAAGGCATAAAAAACATTACGTGTTTTTACACACAGTTAAAGAGATTTCACTATTTACAAGCAGGTAAATGCAAAAAGAACCACAGCCATATGATCACACTTTCGCAGCTGTATGATAGACCTTAGTCTAACAGTTCGGCAAAATGCTATTTACTTTATCTCCTTATCGGTGGATCCCTTGAGATTATGCGTTCTCTTTAGCCCTGCTACGCTTATCTCTTTTATTAACACCAACGGCCTAGGAAAAATTTTTTAATTTATACAGGTTCAAATTTCTAATGGTAACAGTGCCTGCAGGACAAACCAAGTTCAATCTGTCGAATATTGTCATTACCCGAATACCCACTCTCTGTCACAAATTATTGCAGTTAGCAGCTGCGCTTTTGCGATCCCTCAGTCAGTTCAGGGATGTGAGACATGGTAAAAGATTAATGATTATCGCAGGATTGAAGAAGATAATAAAAAGTTTCTGGCAGTTGGTTCTTTGAATAATATTCCACAAAGCGTAAGACCAGAGATTAAGACTGCAGCTGAAGAACTGATTATTCTGTCGACGTCATCAACAAATGGAAAAGGAAACTGTCGCGAAATTCCGCCTCAAACTGGCATTTCAAACTGAGACTGTCTGAAGAGTTGAAAGTTTGATTCTTTTGTAAATAGACCTAGAGTTTGTTTAAGACGGTGTAGGACTCTAGGCACAGCATTGGAGGTCTCCAAAGCTATTTTTTTCATTTCTTAGTCACATGTCATAGAGTTATCTCGAACCTCCAAAAAGAAAAATTAATAATATAGATGGCAATCGCCTCAAATGAACGTCGGGATCGATCGGTAGCTCGCTATCAACGGGTTAGCCAGCTTCAGTGTCTGCTCATCTCTGCTAAAATAAACGTAAAGACACTGGAACAATAAAGAAATTTTACTTTTCTTCCTGCATCTGCAGTTTGATAGTAAAATAATAAAATACCGTATGCGGTAGCATAATGGCCTCACGTTTTATTCAGAAACTTCTAGGTATAGACGTTTATCCCCTCCCATGGTCGGGCAATTTTCTTCAAGCATTGGTCGGGAATGGCTGAATACACTGGTCATTTAGCTCTCTCATCACCGAAAACATTTCTACGGTGTACAACAGAGAGAAGACCGATATTACACCAGCAGAAAGGAGAAGACAACTACAAACATCCATTCCAACTTCAAGATTCGAACCCATGTTCATATTAACAACAGCCGTCTCCCTATCCATAATGCCAACAAGACGTCTCAAGTGCAGACATTTCATGGGTCTTTCAGCTTTTAAGTTCGACTAATTTCACTTATTCTCTCACGGACAAGGCCGATGCCAGAGCCAGTGCAATCCGTGGAATCTCAACGGGCGGCAAAACTTTTACAATTTTTAAAGAAACCGGACGGCATAAAAGGTCGCATAGTTTGCACCGGGCGGCGAAAAGCCTATCACCGGCCTTATTCGCGGAAAGCCTATGATAACAATTGAAGGATAAAACTGTATTAAAAAATATAAATGAAAATAATCGTCATTTAATGGTTTTAATTACTGCCAAATTTAAGATTAATACATGTATAACATGCAGCTTTGAGTCACTTTTCGAAATAAGCAGGAAACACATATATTCAGCAGCAGTTCCTTTTTTTTTAACAATTATTTTTAAATGCTTCATCTAAAACGAATTTTACTCTTTATACCGTCCCGAAAACGCATAAACTCAAGCTGCTCACCACATGGACGACGACAATTAATATTATCCGCCCACTCATCTTCTGACGAACTACCGGTTTCATTAGCTCTTTAGCTATCGTGATCGGTAATAGTAAATCATCACCCCCAACAGTAAATCACCTTTATTTCTACCCATTCCATTTGAAATGTCCGTTATTTAAAAAACTTCCAATTAATGTCGTGAAACATATTTCCCCACGTTGACAATTCTCAAGGATTTTTACCTGTCTACAACAAATATCGTAGTTCATCCGTCCGTTTTCCTGCACTCCCCACAGTCATTCCATGTTGTAATTTTATCTTCACAAAAACGCCAATGCGCATTTTATACTAATTCCCCGCCCCTTCCTTGCTGCAAATCAAGTTGCAGACATTAGACAAGCGTATACGGTATTTGCCTTTATAGTTCTTAAAACCATTTTATGCACTGTTATACAAATGAGAGAATCTCGCCGGCTTCCATTGTCTGTTTAATTATTATAACCATACTTTTGAGTTTAGCTAGTATCGTATAAAAAAAAGTGTCTTAATGAAATATCTGAACACGATATGTAAAGCTGTCTAAAACAGCTAATCGCATATGAAATAATTATAGGAACATTTACAAAAAACAACAAAAACGGGGGGGAGGGGGAGATCTGATGTGCAGGTAGGTGAAAGTAGTTATGCAGAGAGTGTTGGGATGCTTTTCTAACGCAATATTCCATTAATAGCTATATATTTCGAAATGAAGCAATATATAACTATTAATGGAATATCGCTATAACATTCATAGCTATATATTGCGAAATGAAGAAGTTTCCCTAATCAGTTGACAGTATCTCTGTAGAGACTTTTGAGCTTTTTTAAAGCTGGAAAACGTCAGAAAACTGTGTCCTTGAACCACTGATTTTTCAGCTACCACCTGGGCATACTAATTAGTTACACTTCGAGAAGACGCACGGAGCACGCGATAGTTCATTTCATTCTTCTCTAAAGACCGACTGGAGAAGGGTACGAGACCCAATCGACAAAATCTAGGTGGTAAAGAAATATCGTCGCCTACATTTTTTTGTTCGTCCGCCATAATACAGACCGCTAGAATTTGAGCCAAAAAACGTGAAGATCAGTAGTGCCATCACCGAGTTTCAAACCAGGGATCTTCCAATTGGTACCTGGGCATGCTAATTACTTGAGCACGCATGGTTGAGTGCGATAATTTGTTATTTGTTAATGTTGTCAGGACTGAGTGTTCTGTGCATGTTCTTGGCAAACATCTTAAAGTAACTCCTTAAAGTCCTTAAGTCCTGATCTGGAACAGGGAGCTGAAATCAGCTATGTTCTGGTGTAGATACTATGCTGAAGTAGTATAATAACTGCACTTGAAAGGGATTTAAAATCCTCTTTTATTAAATCAATATTATTTACAAATCACTTCCCAACTCGGGTGGGATACAAAAAGTAAAAGACCACACTTTGGTCTAAATGAACAATCAGATAAATTTAAATTAAAGCTAAATAGAAATTTAATTAATCTTTGCTCACAGAGCTAATCGCGGAGTTGGCCTCTAACTAAATGGTGCGTAGCAAGAATTGCTAATACTAGCGCACTTGGATTTATTTCAATAAGCAATCACGTAGTAAGCACTATGGCTTAGAATTTATCTGCTAGCTGGTCAGGCGAACGTCGAACAGAATGACCGTGATCTGAGACTAAAAGCTCTCTCACGCTGAGAGGTTTCTACCTCTGGTTTAAATAGTACTTAGCTCCACTTCAAAATTAGCATACGCTGAAAACGCGCGCTTCTTCTGACGGGAAGTTGAAACTGAGAAGAGATAGAAAGATTTAAATTAAAATAAAACTTTTAGATTAACTAAAACCTTGCATACTTCCCTCCAGAATTGCGGTAGTTAAACTACTGTGGTCCAAACGGACCATGTTGAAACTCGCAATTCTAAACAAATAGTCAAAATTAAACTCTTCTAAACTTAGGTCAACTCTTACAAGGCAATATCTGTTTGTGAAAACTGTTTACAGACGAAAGTTGCTTTGCACATCATTCTTAAAAAAAAATTGTTTTTTTCATCTAAGTCTTACTCCTTCCAGCAAAATCTGGAAGGAAAGGAATTTTAGTACAACATAATAACAGTAAATTTCTAGGTAACATTCTTTATTCTTAGCCGCGTAAATTCTCACACACACATTATCATTCAAGCACAGTTAAATTCTTCCCCCAATGCTCTCTCACCGGTGTTGGATGAAAAGCAAACCGCCATTGCGGGTTTTCTGTGTTCGGGGATGTTCAAATCTCCCACCTACGATCGACTAACATCAGTTAGAACTTGACATACGAAACCTCAAAAGACACCCTACAACCAGCTAAACCTGAGGTTCTCACTAGCTTTATGTCTAACACTTTAAGTGTATTTCGTGGAGAGCCTATTTAACACTTGCATTCTAAATTTACTCAAACTTTAACTTTTCGTGCATACAATTCTCAGTTTGCACATAGAATGCTTCATTCACATTGATATTGCACCTAACGTGCATTGCTAGCATAATTTACATTTTATGAAACTTTAAAAATTTCATAGCAATCATGAAATACAAATGTAGGTTAAATTTCTAAGTTTACAGTAAGTGCTTCCTATTCTTTTCTCAAAGGTACTTTTCTGAAACATCACATTACACTGAAATAATAGTCCATAGACTAAATCGTGTTCTTCCATTTTCCGACTTTTCATTCTAGAAATTTTACAAGTCTTTCGACAAAGCATAATACAAAATCATTTAGTTAACATTTTTTTTCAGCAATTCATTGCTTTTACAAAATTAATCTATTTACAATGCTTCAGAATCTACTTTACAAACATTAAGTAATTTTAAGTCTTTGCAGAATTACAATTTTTAAACAAAAACATTTTTCTTTCAAGATAAGTGCTTCACTTGGCGTAAAACTCAACCTCGCTTGAGGTAAAATCGACCCTGCAACTTGCAGTACACTCGAAAATTAACTAAACTTTGGAATAAGAAATACTACTTATCTTGTTGTGGTCAGCCATCCTTTTCTTGGCCCAATCCTTGAAAGTTGAGTACGTTGAAGCTTGGGCCAGTTTCCTTGACTTTGGTTGTTGGTCCTTGCCAGCTTGTTCATCTCTTTTTCTTTTACAATTCCGTCGTTGTATCCTGGGGTACTTGCGCTGGGGAGGAGGTTGCTCTGCTGGGCGTTTGCTGGACTGGGCCCTTCGCTCCTGGTTCCTGCTGCATTCGGGACGTTGCTCCTCAGGCTGCAACCGAGGCTGCTTGCTTCTTAGGCACCTCTCCGATGTTTCCGCACTTCTCTTGGCTACATTGGGCTTTCCTTGCCCATTCTGCTTTCGTCTCTTGGTCTGCTCGTAGGTCCGTTCGTAGGTATGCTCACCTGTCATGTAGGTATGCTCACCATCGTCAGTCTTTCTTTTGAATCCGCATTTTTGGTTCTTACTTCTACTTTGTTGAGGAGGAGCTTTCTTTTTCTGTCTTTTTGATGCCATTGTAGCTGGTTCTTGCTGTTTTCGCTGAGGTAGATCTTCCGTGATATTAGATTGCCTCGGATCCTGGAAAAAATCTTTAAATATAGCCATTTTGTTTCGATTATAAAATGGCTTAATCTGATCCACATTCGCAGTAATTCTTTGCCCATCATTTTTTTTAATATAACAACTGCCTGTGTAACTTTCTCAATTATGAAAGGGCCTTCAAAACGCGGAAAAAGTTTTCCCACTTTTTCTTCTGGGGCATTTGACAAGTTATGCTTAATTTTTACTACTTCATCTCCCACATTGTACTTGACCCCTCTTCGTTTTTCGTCATAGTATAATTTTTGTTTTCTCTGGGCCATTTCTATATTTCCCGTCGCTTCTCGTATCAAATTTTTAATGTCACTCATTTTAAATTCTTCTGCCCTTTCATGGACAAAGAAAAGTTTATCTAAAGGTGTCAAAATTTTTCTTCCAAGAAACAGTTCAGCGGGTGTTTTTTGTGTAGTATCGTGTTTGGCGGTCCTAAGGGCAAATGCAAATTCATTTATATGGCTATCCCAGGTAGAGTGATAATTCTTCACGTAACTTCGAATTATTTTCACTACATTTCTATTAACCCGTTCCGCTATGTTTGACTGCGGACGATACGGGACCATCTTTAGATGACGTATGCCCAGTTTTGCACACATTTCCTCAAAAATATTACTAACAAACTGGGGACCATTATCGGAAATAACTTTTAGGGGCGCCCCGTATTTTAAAATATACTTATTTAGAATTGAATCTACTACAATTTTTGCAGACGCGCGTTTTAACGGAATCAACTCTAACCATTTGCTAAAATGATCCACTATAACTAAAAGATATCGGCTTTTGTTAACTTTACTTCGAGGGTAAGGTCCAAGTAAATCGATGCCTATTATTTGATTTGGGAATTCTGATTTAATACTATTTAGGAACCCGGCCGGGCGGAAATTAACATAATTATTTAATTGACATGTTGGGCACGACTGGACATACGCCCTAGTAAACTTTTGCAGTTCTGGAAAGAAAACTGCCTCGCGAACTCTCTGAACAGTTTTTCTTATACCTAAATGAGCCGAAATGGCACAATCATGCAACTCTTCTAATACATTCAACCTCATGCTAGCTGGGATAACCGGTCTATATTCATGATTCTCATTAGTAGCTTTCGTATAGAATAACAGTCCGTCAATTAATTCGTAATTTTCGGCCCTATTTCTTATCGGCACAATATCCGGATGATTGAAATTCTCAGGGTCGGCCAAATAATTGTATATATTTTTGAACTCCGGATCTTTTTTGAGTTCGGCTATTACTGTTTCACGAGAATCTAATACTTTGGATGTTAACATGGCTATCTTAATTACACTTCCATTTTCATCTAAGTTAATTCTGCTTAAAGCATCTGCCACAACATTTTCTTTTCCCGGCGTATGTTTAATTATTAGGTTATATTCCTGTAATTTGAGAGCCCACCTTATTAATCTGGGTGATAAATTTTTTCCAGAATAGAGTCTAGTGACCGCCGCGTGGTCGGTATATACAGTTACTGGAGAACTTCCAAAGAACACACGAAATTTATGTACTGCTGATAACACTGCGAGAGTTTCTCTTTCCGTTGCCGAATAGTTTCTCTGGGTTTCATTTAATGTTCGACTGAAAAAGGCCACGGGTTGACCATTTTGGGAAAGCACTGCTCTAATCGCAAAGTCTGAAGCGTGCGCTGAAATCTCTAATCCTTTATCCCCCTCTGGAAATTTTAAGATGGGAGCTTGAGTCAATGCGTCTTTCAATTTTTTAAACGCCAAGTTGGCTTCTGCTGACCACGAAAACCTAGCTTTCTTTCTTTTCAACTTTAGCAGTGGCTCAGCTATTTTTGCAAAGTCTTTAATGAAGGACCGATAGTATGAACACATCCCAAGAAACGACGATAACTTCTTCGCTGTTTTAGGAACAGGATAATTTTTAATAGCTATTATTTTTGATTGATCCGTTTCGATTCCATTTTGGGAAATTTTAAATCCTAAATAGCGTAACTCTTTTGCGGCAAATTTACATTTGGACGCATTTATCTTTAAACCAACTTCATTTAACAATGAAAACACTTTTCTTAAATCTTGTAAGTGTTGTTCTAGATTACTACTCGTAATTATAATATCGTCTAAATATATGAACGTGCTTTTACCAAGGACCGGTCTTAAGACGATGTCCATACATCTTTGGAACGTTGCCGGCGCGCCGGATAAACCAAAAGGCATTCTAAGAAATGCGTACGTGCCAGACTTAGTTATGAACGCGGTTTTGTGGGCGTCTTCGGGTTTTACCCCAATCTGAAAATAGCCACTCGTAAGATCTAACGTAGTCATGTATTTTGTAGACGAAATATTTCGAATTATCTCTTCGATTATCGGCAACGGATATACGGGATATTTTATGACGGAATTTAACTTGCGATAATCTATAGCAAAACGCCACCGCTTCGGGTGCGTAATCGGGTAATCATTATTTTTCCTGCACAGGACTACGGGGCTAGCATAACTGCTTGAAATTGGCTTGATGATTTTATTCCTTAACATCTCTTTGATATGATATTCAATTATTTCTTCTTTGACTTTATCATATCTATATGGCTTTTGCCTAACTGGCTGAGCATCCCCCGTTTCAATATTATGATTTACGACCTGTGTGAAACCCGGTACATCACTGAATAAATTCGAAAAGTCACTTACCAGGCCCTGGAGTTTTTCTTTTTCTTCTTCCGATAGATGCTGCGGGGGCTTATCATTCTTGGTTTCTATTGGTTTCATATTTAACGTCAACTCTGCCCCTTTGAAATCAAGTTTCGCTTCTGCCAAACTAAAAAAGTCCACACCTAGAATAATACACGTTTGCAGGTTTCGCACAATATAAAATAAAAAAGTTTTACCTGCTCGTCGTTGATACGCACAAACAACGGTACTTTGCCTAAACAGCTACACTTCTCTCCTTGGGCCGCTGTGACATCCGTGTCTCTTGCACTAAAAATTCTGTAACGGCGGCTTCATGGCTGCTCGCATGGTTTGTACGATGTAGCCAAATCCTTCTAGGCCAGGAGGTGCTATCTCAGGATTCTGGACAGGTACAGCAGGTATCTCAAGTTCGTCTTCTCGTCTTTCAGGTCATCCTCTTATTTTTCTTCGGGCGCCAGTGTCAGGACTGAGTGTTCTGTGCATGTTCTTGGCAAACATTTTAAAGTAACTCCTTAAAGTCCTTAAGTCCTGATCTGGAACAGGGAGCTGAAATCAGCTATGTTCTGGTGTAGATACTGTGCTGAAGTAGTATAATAACTGCACTTGAAAGGGATTTAAAATCCTCTTTTATTAAATCAATATTATTTACAAATCACTTCCCAACTCGGGAGGGATACAGAAAGTAAAAGACCATACTTTGGTCTAAATGAACAATCAGATAAATTTAAACTAAAGCTAAATAGAAATTTAATTAATCTTTGCTCACAGAGCTAATCGCGGAGTTGGCCTCTAACTAAATGGTCCGTAGCAAGAATTGCTAATACTAGCGCACTTGGATTTATTTCAATAAGCAGTCACGTAGTAAGCACTATGGCTTAGAATTTATCTGCTAGCTGGTCAGGCGAACGTCGAACAGAATGACCGTGATCTGAGACTAAAAGCTCTCTCACGCTGAGAGGTTTCTACCTCTTGTTTAAATAATACTTGGCGCCACTTCAAAATTAGCATACGCTGAAAACGCGCGCTTCTTCTGACGGGAAGTTGAAACTGAGAAGAGATAGAAAGATTTAAATTAAAATAAAACTTTGTTAGTTTAACTAAAACCTTACAATGTTAGATAGGAATTTTACCGAGAAATCCAAAATTTTTTTAAATACCTTTTCAAAAGTAGATCCTGTTATGCAAATAAATTACTGGTTATGTTGACTATTCAAAATGGGCAAATATGCTTGGAATTTTATAGCAAGTAAAGGGACTTCAGATTTCCCATCTGTGTGGTGCCGCGAAGCATATAAAAGAAAGGTTTAGTTTAAATATTAAAAAAAAATCTGCCTGTAATTATTCGTAAAACAGAAGCCCGTTGTTTCTTTATTGAACTAGTTGAATTTTTTACGCTGTAACGTTTTTATCTAGGCAATGTAACACGTGAGGCTTCGGAGACTTCCCTATTTTACCCGTCTGGCGTACTGGTAATTTAGTTTCTTCCGTTTGTTTTTATATTTTACCCTAATTGTTTTAATTTTGTTTTGTTTACAGCAATTATATCTACTGCGTTTGTAGTTCAAAAAAAATTGCAAAAGCAGTTTTCCTGGTTTTTTTTGGTGTTTTCTAATTGTTTTTCGGAGAGCATGCTCAATGAAATTCTCACGTTCAGCTTAGCGATACATTTTGTTCTCAGGATTGTACGTACTTTTCTTTTATTTTAACAAATAAATTTAAAACTCTATTGTATCAGTAGTATAAAAAAATTAATTAATAAATAACATCAAGTGCATGCACATTCTTTGATGATTATTCAGAATAAAAAATCTGAAACTTTTTTTAACGATTCCAATAAATATGAAAATTCTCTCGACAATGGTTCTAAAGATGATGTAATTTCAGATGATTAAGGAAAACAAAAGGTGTATAGAATTATTTGAAGACCAGGCAAGAAAAGTTTATAGAATTGCATGGGAAGGTTTTCAATCTCTTGCACTTTAATTTCCCATTACAACCAGTTTTGCAGTACATATAGACATTGAAGTGAGTAAATGCGGGAAGATTTTGCTTTTAATGATGCATTTCTTGACTTTTATTTGTGTGCTGATATTCTTTTGGAAACAAATAGAGATGCTGAAAAAATAGTTCAAAATAGTTTTGTCTGAAAAAAATTCAACGTTGAAAGATGAGGGAAAAAATGATCCAATAGGAAAGAGAATATTATATCCCTGACATGAATACTGGATTAGCATTTCAATTTGCTCCAAATTAGATGAGACGAGAACTAATCTTCAAAAATAAAGAAGATTTATATAAGTTTTAAATTCTTTTTCTCATACCTATCACTGTAAAATATACATTTTTGTTTGACACATCTCTTTAAAGGCTAAAAATTTAAAATTTAAAAAAAATAACTAAAATTTAATTTAGAAATAAAAATTTCATTATTTCATTTTAAATAAAAAAATTACTGTAAAAGATTCAAATTGAGTTTCAGTTTTATAATAGTGGAGCTAATTAAAGCTTAGAGGAGAAAGAAGAAAGTGAGAAATTTTGTTAAAAATTTGGAGAGAGCGCTTCATAACGGTACCCTTATAAGGTATTTTCTCCACTTTTTCAGCATGCCTTCGTGATGTAACCGTTAGCACACTCGGCGCGTATTCGAGAGGTCGAGATTCGAGTCCCGGCGAGAGCATTGTACATTTTTCACGCTTTCAGCATCAAAATAACCTAATGACTCTACATCCTGACATAATGGTGCCGCCTCCTTACGCAAGTTGGCTGCTGATAGAAATCTTCATAATGGTGTCGCGACATAAATGAGCACGTATACATTGAAAAGCAATCTGTTGCTTAAAACTGATCGTTGGCATCCTTATGTCAGTATGGCATTTTTCATAAAGTTACGTATCTGCGTTCCTTTATAGAAATAGCCAATTCTGCTTTTTGGAAAAGCAGATTTCAAACGCTGAATGAACTGAAAATTTCCCAAAACTTGGACTGCGTCATGAAATAATTTTCGATGAATTAATGAACACTTTTTGTTTTATTTCACAGTTATGTGCATTTATTTAGCTCTTTATATTTATTTACTATTAATTATTTATAAAATCCTTTTATTCTGGATACTTTCTTTCTCTTACATAGAGCGAGACTTGAATTTCTAAAAAGCAACTTTCTTTTTTCTTGGAACTCAAAGATCACGATGTTAAAAAATTCGAAAAACAATGGGAGGGGCGCAGGAATGTGACGCTATTCGAAACATTCCATTACTAACGGTTAAAAGATTCTTTTTTATATTTGAAATAGCCATGTACGTGTACATTGATAGCTGAAAGAAAATTAGGCAGGATATTTTATTGATTAGATAGAACGTATGAAAAATTGAATATTTGATAGAATATGAAATATTTAGTATAAAACATTTTTATTAAATTTATGGTCTATATTCATTCGAGATAAAAAAAACTGAAAGTTTTCAGATTTTATATTACTCCCAAAGGGACTTTTTTTAATGTTTTTTGTGCTACCTTTATTTATTAAATATCATGCTCTTCGCACTTAAACCATAAATTTCAATTCAACAGCAATATCACAAAATATTTAAAAATATCATATCTTTAGAATTTTCGATACACAGTCTCGTTTTTTATCGGCACAGCTTTGCCATTGCTCGCTTTGAAACTGCTGAGTTTTTTACTGAAAAATTCGCTAAAGTTTTACAAAATATGAAATAGATAATAAAAAAAATTCCAAATTTGGGCATCCAGATGCCCATATTCGAGTAGTGAACCACGTTATTAAAAATTTCATGTCTCTAGGTGCATTTATTTTTTTCATAATTCGAGAAACATGCAAACATTCATGCAGATCCTTTATTATTTAATTTCTTTAAATATAATTCAGAGCTCTAATATTTGGTGGCAACAATTTGAAAACTGAAACGCCGTTTTATAGTGGACGACGCAAAATGCCAAAAGGAAACTAATAGCCCTTCTGGGAAAATTGCTCCTTTGAGCTAAAAAAAAAACAAAAAAAATTAAAAAAAAAACAAAAAAAAACTAGGTTTAAAAAAAAAAAAAAAAACTATATACATCCTTTTTACTCCTTACGTATCTAGCAGTTTGTCATTTGGATGAAATAAAAGTTTAATTTAATGAAATACCTAAGTCCAGTTCCAAGAAGCAGAACCTCGAAAATCATTCTGATTGACAAAATCTCCAGCATCTTTATGCGATCGGGCATTTTTTCATGAAAGTATATAACTATTCAGCGTTTTTCATGAGGGTACAGGCACATTTATGCCTGTACAAATTTATGCCCGTACAAGTCTTGTTTTTCATAAAGGTGCCGAAAATTTATTTCATCCCCTGATTAATTAGTTAATCAGTAACTGAAACGAAATCGGACCTTGCATAAGGGTGAGCGCACCTTCAAAAGAAACGCCGATACGGAATAAGGGTGCTGACGATCAGTTTGAAACGAGAAAATGAACATCAGTTTGTGCACGCTCCCTTATGCCGCTTCACTGTTATGAAGATTTCTGTCTTTTCGGACAGCGGTCGACTTGCATAAGGGTCACAGTTATGAAAAGGACACTTTCCCAGGGGCATGAAGAAAGCGGAAATAGTACTGTTCCTGAAACCAAACAAAGATCCAAGAGCAAGATGCTAGAGAACTTAATTATTTCTAGATTAAACTACCACCTAGGGGAACATGGGCGAATGCATCACAATCAATATGGTTTCTCTAAAGGAAAGTCAACGGACCAAGAATTTAACTATCTAATAAATACGGTCATAAACAACAGAAATCAAGATAAACATACAGTCATAGCTCAATAGATATTAAAGGAGCTTTTGATGCTTTACGGTGGCCAGATGTAATCAACTGTCTAAAGGAAGCAAACTGCCCACGACGTATTATATGTTTAATTAGAAGACAGACATATTCAATACACTTCGGATGAAGGCATCCTTACCAAGAAACTGATAAGAGGATGTCCTTAGGGTTCGTGCTTAGGGCCGACTCTGTGGAACATTGTTTCCAACACGGCATTTTCTCACTTTGAAGGTGTGGAACATACCAAAATTGTAGCCTTCTCTGATGGCTTTGTCCTCATTACGTCTAGGAGAAAAGATATTGAGCAAAACACACAGCAAAGTCTTGATATATTTACCATCTGGGTAAGAGACTCTGAATATTTTAGCATTTTAATATTTTAGCTCTGAATATTATCTAGGGGCTCTGAATTATATTAGAGCGCATAACCTCAAAATCTCTACCAGTAAAACTCAACGTACGCAAATAGGACGAAAGGGCGTCCTAAAACGCAACACAGTTGTAAAACTTCTGGGATGTGTCTGTCAAGTGTGTTTCAGAATTCACCTATCTTGGATTTACATTTGATAACAAACTTTCATGGATGCCTCATCTTCGTGCCATTAAAAAGAGGTTGCTCTACTTACTAATTCAATGAAAAGAACAACTTCTGTAAACATGGGGCATCCCTCCACACTACTTGAAATTGTGGAAGAAAGTTATAACAGAAAGAGTCATACTTTACGCAGCTTCAGTTTGGGGAATTACAACGCATGTGAGGAAACAGCTGATAGGGATGCAACGAGCCCAACTACTTTTAATATATAGAGCATATCGGACTTCAGCAACTTCAGCTCTTCAAGTATTAGCCGGGAATTCCTCCATTGGATCAGCAGAAAGGGAAACAACAATCACAAGAATCACGAGGCTAGAATGTAACGCAAAGCTTTGAGATGATATGTTTTTCAGCACGGATTTTGAGCCGCATAGCCATGTCATACTGAGACATCCAGCCCACATAGATCTGACAAAGAATGTATCTGGGATCTATAAACCTGTCTCACATAACAAAACTGTAATATATACGGACTGCTCACGCACCGAGCTAAGGACCGGAAGTGCTTACTACGCCATACAAAACAATCAGCTACTAAGTACTTGAACTAGACGACTGAATATCAAAAATTCGGTCTTTCAAGCTGAACTGAAGCAGTAAAAGCAGCCATCAAACTAGCTACCAACCTAAGAAACGACAGTGTAGTGATATATAGCATATAGCGATTCAGCCTCCAGACTTGCGGTAATACAAAATAATAAAAGCGAGCTAGTTAAAAGCATAAAACGCCTGCTAACAAACTGCCCCCTGCACCAAAGACCTATGCTCTGTTGGGTGCCAGCGCACGTTGGTATTCAGCACAATGAGCAAGCAGACGAATTAGCAAAACAGACTGCGAATAATATTTCACAACAGGAATACTCGATAAAACTACCAGTGCCTCATCTGAAAAAAAAAAGTCGCATCTGCAAAATTCAAAAGAATGTGGCAGAACAGATGGGCTGAGGCCACAACCAGACGCACAACATTTAAGTTTTATCCAAAAGTAAACTTCAAGCTTAAAACTCACAATTGCTACATGACTCAGTTTTTAACAGGGTACGGTTCTTTTCCGAGTTACCTTAAAGGATTTAATCTCCGTACTTCGGATAACTGCAGCTGCGGTGAAGTGGGAGATCCAGATCATTTTGTGTTTCACTGCGGTAACACATTTGGAAAAAAACGGCTGAAAATAACTGGCACATGTGGATTGAAAATTTATCAGAAAATAAAACCGCGTTTAACAAACTATTACAGACCATAAAATATTGTGCAGCATAATGTTGCCGGTTGGGGTTAAAATTTTCCTACCTTCCTTCTTCGTCAAACGTATAACGTTTATATCTAATTAGAAATTCTGTTGTAGCATCTTGGGGTCCTGAGGGAGTATTATTTTAGTATATATGCATAATATATTCTTAATAATGTTTACAATACTGTGTTTATGTCAACTGAATAATATCACTGTATTTTTGTTTCCCTAATTTTTGTATCCATAAAAAACACATCTAGTGTTATTAATCTAATACAGATGGTTGATTAATCCTGTCATCTCTATACTTTTTGTTTTAAAAAAAGTAGAAAGTAGATGTTATCCTCTGCAAGTCCTATAGGCAAATTTATTATTCTCTATTCAACAGATGTAATTTCTAATGTATGTAGCTATAGTTTTACAATAAGCGCATTTACTTTGGTCATTTGCGTATACTGATTTTTATCGAGTCTATTGTAAATGTTTATATAAAAGTGTGAATTTTGTATTTAATTCATAACGGGATATACTAACCTTGTGCAAGTGTAAATTTTGTATTTAATTAGTAATGTGGTCTGTTAACGTTTTTGCAAAGTAACCTTTTGAAGCTGTTTAGTAAAATGAATGTTTAGTAATATCCAACAAATAGGAAATGTAACTGCTAAGCTAGTTAAGTCATAACAAACAGCTACATTTAACATCTGAGATCGAAAATGTATAGTATTACACGTAAAATTATCTGTGTAAAACTGTATGTATATATGGCATTGTAACCTTTTGGAGAATTGTTAAAAATGCCATCCTGCCTGCTAGTTGTAACCACGGATAACGGGTATTAGATGGCATCTGCCAACATGATAATTACACCGAGAGACTCGTTCAGTCCTAGGGTCGGCCGTCATTTTGGGAGTGTTTCCGGGTAGAGTAGCTAACTATCTGTGCAACATTATTCCGAAAATATGCGTATATTATTATAGGAAAAAAACATATAATGGGTTTATATATTCAAAAGTATACGTGTACTTTCGAAACCATGTTGCCTCAGTGATGTTCTTCGACTGACTCAGAGAGATTATTTTAGCTGTATGGTGCATGATTATCCCTATGTGCAATGCAAGCAGGAAATACTTTTCTTTAGAACGTATTCCACAACAGAGTTCTTTCTAATGTACATAGACTCAGAGGACCTTACTATAACTAAATAGCTCAGGCTGTGTTTAATTTAATTTCACTTAAGAAAGTTTTGCCTAAAATCTAAAATAATAATATTAAAATTAAGATAAATTAAGGTTCCTTCTCTTTAATCGCTATTTAGGGAAGATTCCAAGAGAAGAATTTAAATGCAAATCTGTAATTCTTTGTAAGTTACAGTCTTCAAATTGCTGTGTTTGAAGTAAAATTAAGTCTAGGAAATAAATCTTAAAATATGACTTAAAATTTAAGTGTAATAGAATGGCATTATTTAAAAGGTAAAATAAAAAAAATAACCAAGGAAAATTCCATCCTCAAACTTAGATATCATGGATATGAAATCTTATCTGGAAATTCCCATCTCAAAACTGCAGTTTGAAATATTAATGGCAATAAATGTTTAAAACGGAAGCTTTTTTTTGAACAAAATGGTTATTTAAAGCGAAATTAGCAAACTTATTAAAAGCCATTATGCTGATAATTTTTTCGAATCAATTATTTAAATCCCAATAAGCTCGACTTTGATTTTTCCTCCTTTATGCTCTCGAGCTTGTGCACAACTGTGTAAACTAGTATGTAGGGTCCTGAACCGGACCTCGCGACTGCTAGACAGCTATGCTTCCAGTTACACTACGAAAGCGTGCGGTAAGGAGGAAAGTAGGGAAAATGAGAGTGCTCGGGATGCTTTGATACTGAACGTTAGGATGGTGTCAGCAG
>KK112989.1:438731-458635 GCA_000611955.2 Stegodyphus mimosarum | reverse complement strand
TCATCAAGCTATTATCAGCAGCTCAAGTGACGCCGGATAGAGGAAACCTCACATGAAAAACCTCAAAAAATACCGCAAATGGGGCAATTGCAGATATGTAGAAAAAAGACACAAGCTTGTGGGGGAGTAGTGTGCAGAGAAATGCGTACTTTAGTAAGCTGGCGATCTTGGGTAGATCATCATTGCTATTTGGTCTCAGCTACAAAGAGGTTTTACCAATCGATTTTTATTCGCAATAGGCCATTTGCGGCTGTTAAAAATTTAAGATGTACCTGTGTACATCTGTCACCCGGATGCGAGAACAAGTCTCTGATCGAACAAGTCAGTCAATTATTTGGTCTGGAAAAGGTGAAAACAGTCCACACAGAGGGAGAAATTCAATGCAAGTTTATGTATGTATTTAGGTAATCCTATGTATGTATGTTATGTCATATATATTTGTTTACTACCAGATATGTTCTCCCATGTAACCTGAAGGCATAGCACTGTAAGCCTATGTAAGCAACGCCATTATTTTACAACACACTCTGCCAGTAGCACTTGTATGGCCATGTATCTATTGACTGTGAACTCAATGCTGGGCTCGGGCAGTTGGGTGGGAGCGCAATCCCGAGGCATTTCTGGTCTATTCAACTAGGCACACAGGATATTTATAGTTATATCTTGGAATAGTACTTGTCTTTTTCTATCAACAAGCCTGAATGCGCACTATAAAGAATACATATTCAGTCATTTTTATTATACAGGCAATTTAGAATTGTGCTATAAAACTCCTTCGATTGTAATAACATGATAATATACTGCAATTTAGAAATTATATTATAATATAATTATTATTTAATTAGAATTTGTATTATAAATAGAAATTGTGTTGTTTGAATTGTAAAATATTAGCATTTTTCTCATATTTACTGTATAGGTGCATAGTTTTTTTTTAGATGTTTCTTAGAAAAGTATCACTTTTGTTATGTATTTTAGTATGTAAACCTAATACCTCTGTATTTTTCTTTTTATAGGTAATATGTAACTACATACTACTGTAAATTCTCCCCCTTGTATGGCCATGCATTTGTCGATTTATTTTGTCAATAAATACTGGGCCTGGGCTTTTGGTGCAGTGCTTTCCTGTGGGTGCTTTCGGTTGGTTGGACTGCTCACGGGATGGTTCAGGTGTTGGGTTTCGGTGCCGGGTGTGGGGCATGAATGTGGCCCCTTTTCGACTCTAGATAGGGGTGGACGTGATGCAATACCGATTAACCGTTATGGTAAAGGCGCAGTGCTCACGTCCTCCGTCACCTGTCACCTGCCCACCGGATGAACCAGTCTTGTGCATTTGTAAGTGCTGTACTGCAAGTGCCGCATCGGTGTATTGCAAGAATTTCTATACTAACATATTCTATATATTAGCACATTATTAGCGTCTGTAAGTAAATCGCATGCGTGTAATGCACTAGCATTTGCCTCTGTAAAGTGTATTATTCACATAATTAGATATCAAGGGCATGTCTCCCAAAACAGTATGTGCTGTTTATGTATGTTATGTTTGCGTAACTGTTATTGCTTTCGCTAGTGTATGTCCACCTGTTCTTTCTTAACGTCTCCTCTCTCTTCTAGTCTTCCTCACTTTCATTACTCTCAAACTTTTCTCCTCTTTCTCTACCCCTTTCTTTTCCTTCTCTCTCTCTGTTTCTCTCCTATGTTTCCTTATGTTTATATGTATTTATGTACAATCACAGCATTATGTAATTCTATCACCTATGCAAAGCTGAAACCGCCCCTGTACAGAACTGTAACCTCCATGTTTTAAATCATAAGGAACTCCCGGTGCAGTCTCTTTGGGGCTCCAGGCAGTTGTCGCTTCTAGATAGGGGAGGACGCGGGACACATGTCTGCTTACCTATGTTAGACACCAGTTGTCCCCGTCCTCCGTCACCTGTCACCTGCCCACCGGATGGTCCGGGAGCTGGGTCTGGGCGTCATGTGCGAGACCCACGTGTGGCCATACCATCTGGCCTGCTCTAGATAATGGTGGACGTGGTGCTGTACTGATTAACCGTTATGGTAAAGGGACAGTGCTCACATCCACCGTCACTTATCACTTCCTCTTTTTCTTCGCTTGAGTTTTCTAAGGCTTGGAAACGATTTTCAGGCGCTACTTCCATCGGCTCTGGAATAACTTTCACAGGATTTTTGGGAATGTTCCATTCCTTTTCTACATCAGTAGGAAAACATTGTTCTGCCCTAAGCTCCTTTTTCGCTTGATCATCACTTTCAGTCTTTCTTTTCTCAGGTTGCTCAGTACACAAGTACTCCAAGAACCTCTTCGACTCCATATTTTTTAATGAGTCTCGTTAATTCTTTTATCTTTGCATCCTCTTTATCCTTCTCTGGAGCAGGTATACTACTCTTTTAGGTGTCAGACATCGCTTTAGCAGGCTTTTTTACCTTTCCTTTCCTTGAGATTGCCGGGCTTATGAGGAACTTCTTTAGAATGTGCTGCAATCTTTATCAGATAAATAGGAATTCATGAAACTATTTTCTTAAAGCAATATTTTTAATAGTGTGTTAAAGATGAATCTGAAGCAATGATTTCTTTCGTATAGATTCAGAAGTTAAAACTTTGTTTAAAATGATGACTTTTATGAAAACAAACTGTTCAGAGCACAATAATTTTTAAGAATGTAAACTAATTATTTTTGGACATTATGTGAAATGCATGAATTAAAGTCGTAATTTTATTCTCATAATTAATTTCTTACTTTCGAATTTTAGTGCTGTTTTTGTTTCCTTTAAAATCTTTGCCTTTTGCTTTATTTTATTTAATGATTTATTTTGGGAATATCAATTTTTCTTATCAATCATTATTCAAAGGCCATATATTTTTCAATATTTACCTCCCATCTTCTAAATTTACTAATCCTCTTTTGGTACTTATTCTATTCCATATTATTAATATTATTCTTTGGCTTCTAATTTATATTATGTTTTTGTCCTTATATTCCATATTATTTCTTTCAGTTCTTATTTCCTTCTCCTTCGAATCTATTTTTATTTCTGTCCGTATTTCGCACTAAAATTTATATTATATACTTAAATAAAAGACCAATATTTGATTATTTTTCCGAAATGGAGACAAAATTTGGATTTTTCCTATTTTCAGGAACTGTTCCACAACATTTTTGCCTCTTAACATCTTACTCAAACTTTAATTTATGTCACCTGATAAATTAATCAGTAGTAGTACGCAATTACATTACTTGTACAGATTGCCCAAACTGTAACTGAACCGTTATAATACTTTGTATAAGATGTTCCAGCTTCTCTTACTTCTAATTCAATGTACGTAAACTAATATATTTTCCTTAAGGTAGAAGTTTATTATAAGGAATTCTCATTGTCACAAACATCTAAGTAGTTAGAAAATTAGCTCATAAAAATACAAGTTTTTTCCCCTTACAGTATTGAAAATCTGAAGTTTTCTAAAGTGCTGAATGTACCTCGATTTTAAGCGATGCAATCACAAAAATGCATGTAATTCTGCTTTTAAGTTAGAATTTATACAAATGAGATCGCTACGTATTATTTTATACTATTATAAATGAAAAATATCCCTAAACGTGCATTCATATTTTGCATTTTTGTTAAAAATTGTGCTTTAATTGTGGTTGAATGCAATTTTTCAAGACATCATTTTCCATTCATTAGACATTTATTTTTTATTTTTTGGACACTACTTTCCGTAAACCCTTCTCTGAAACAGTTTTTGCAGAATTATTTCCGATTCACAAGTTATGCATCTGATGGTTGTTTCGTGAATCTGACGGATGCTAATGGTTGTATCTGATAGTTGGAATAAAACATATGTATACAGGCCTTTCTGAAACAATCCCAATAAAATATTTTCCTTAAACTTTTCAATATTTGAATCAACATGTTAAGTTTAAGAGAATCAAGTACTAACCATTGCTCAGTGCTGCTTGTAAAATAAATCTAACGTTTAGATATGCCCTCTTTAAATTTTAAATCATATAGCTAAATATTGCGTAAACTAACTTTTATTTGAAAGGGTTAGCGATGAAGTCTTACCTTAAACCAAAGTTAGGCGCCTATGGTAAATTTCCAAAAATCTCCCATAGACCTGGAATAGGTCGTGCTTAGTACTATCATGTTCATGGGTAAAGCAGCTATCTAGAATTTAAAAGCCGAACAAGCAAATGAGCATCACTGTGCCTAGACAGATTCGATCCTCGCCACTGAGCACCAAAATAACACTAGCCAGTGAGCTTGGAATTGGTTTTGATAATGGTAAGGGCGACAGTAATTTTGCTCTTGGCGTGTGAGTTCTTAATTTTGTTTCTTAGAGGGGATTTCGAAATGTTCTGCTGCTCATAGCTGAATTTATATTGCAGTTCTAATTTACGTTACCACGGCCATTCTATTAGCAATTCTTTGTACTACATAACGACGCATACGTTCATTCATTCGCTCTTTTGTTCTAAACTGGCTCTCTTTTTCATCCTTGATACACTATGGCTAGATGTTCTTTCATCCGTTGGGCTATCTGGCGAAATAACCATTCTATATCTCTGTAACGCGATCCTATCAGATTCCTGTCAGTTGAGTAAACATTGCAAGCCTTCATTTCTCAGCCAGAGAATTCAGTATAATAAACATTTAAGCAATAATTGAGTGACATTAATAATTATTTCTGACCATTAAATACTGTAAGTAATTAAGTGTGCATCACATTCTGAGTCACTCCTATGCTCCTGTGTTCGCTTAATCTTTAATCTCTGATTGTAACATACCAGCAGATGAATCTGCTTTTAACTGCTTACCATAGTAAATTCTTTCCATAAATATCAGCTTACTTAGTATTGTTTTAACAGTTTCTTCTCTTATGCCCTCCAAAAATGGTGTTAAGTGACAGGCATCTTGCATATAAGATACTGGCAATGTGTTGTAATTAATAGGCAAAACTCGAATGCTTTACAGAGTCAGTTTCAATAGGAAAAGCTGAATGCACCTGGACAGGACCGGATTAAACAGTTAGAATCTTAAGCATTTAAAAGATTTTCTAAAAAAGGCAATGAGAAATTTTGCGGCATCCCCTTTTCTCGAGTCTTTTAGGATCCCCCTTTTTTTGTGATGCCTCCTCCCCTTGATACACTAAGTACATACTTATTTTGTTTAGTGGTTAATTCAGTTTAATATCTGGGTTAACAAATAACTTGTCTCCGTTCTTCAGGACTTACTAGTGGTCCAATGGGTAAGTTTGTGAAATATATGTATTTTCGTCTCGGATTCAGTTACTGACGGTGGAATGTGTTGATTACAACGGGTGTTTCTGTGATTTGTTTCGAGTGTAAAATAAACAAGAGGAAATATTTCTTACAATGAACTTTATATAGACCTTTCTTCCCTAGGCAAAGAGCTCGCAAAGTCTCTGCGATAATTAAAAATCGTAATTTCTTCGGAAGCGAACTGTTTTGAAGACTTGGACTTGGCTGAGGTCAAAGCTAGGATATGATGTGAATTTCCGATACGCTATAACCTTTTAAAAGGTGATAGTTAGTTACTACCTTTAATTTTGTGTGTTTTGCATTTACTCGCTGGCAGTTAGGTGGACGAACCACTGTAGTAGCTCATATGCAGGCAAAAAAATGGCATTAAAAGATACAAATCTTTAGCAGATGCTGAAGTCTATTCCGAAGAAAATAAGCATTAACCTGTGAATACAATATCATGGCAAATTGCACTCTGCGGAACACTGAAGCCCTCAAAAACTAATTTGGAATCCAAAGCTTGAAAAAATGCATTTTGCTTGGAAAGGTGTGAACTAAGTAAAAGAAAAAACTGTTAAAATGCTAAAGGAATTCTTTTCTCAGTTAAACCTTTCGACCAAACCTATACCATAATCTGATTGAAGTATTGAAAGAATTGTTAACTTTTAAAGCTCACTTCTGCTTCTTTTCACTGGCCTGCGTTGGAATTTGCGAATGGTAAGACGTCGCTTTCCAGACTTCACTTGAAAGAAATTATCATAGGTAAACTTGGAAATGCTAGAGTTATTAGAAATATGAGTTCTTGGAATAACTTTCTAATTACACAGCTAACTGAAATAAAATGCTGCTACGGTAAATCATGTAATACACATCCCTTAACAGATATTTTCAAGACTGAAATGAAATGCTGCTACGGTAAATTATGTAACATACATCCCTTAACAAATATTTTCAAGACTTAGACAGGATTTAATAACAGGGCCTGAAGCTTCTTTCTGAACATCGAAGACAAAAACAAAGAACACACATACCATGAGAAAGAATCACAGGGTCTAGCGCAGGCCTTTGATCAAAAGTAAGAATTGGCTTTTTGACTGGTTACAGGAATGATTGGAATTCTTAATTAAAGAAAGAACGTTTCTGCTTTAGTAATTTCTTTTGGCTTTGTTCTAACAATAACAGAAAAAGTATTTCCTGAATTATTATACAAAATGACGTGCTCTGTGAGCGTTTATTGCCTACAATAAGCAGTTGAAATTACATTTTATTCGGACGTAGAACAAGCCAAATAAATGTTTTTGTGGCTATGTGTAATGCAGCCATGAGAATAGATAATAAACAAAAATAACTTATGAATGTTACCTAAATATATTCCGATTTATACGCTACTTTAAGGTTTTCAAATCATAGTAGTATGACAACGAATCAAAGCAAAAGGCACCAAATCTATGGGCAAAGCATTTGAGGACTCTTTACCGAGGGAAAGCAATGCTTCCGTGCACGACATTATAAGGAAAACACTTACAATTCCCATTACAAATAGCGAAAGCCACAAGAAATCCCATACAGCCCAGGGTTCAATCACCGGGAACTTAGATGTACAGAAACATCTCAACTGTTTAAAGAAAATATTTTCGAAAAGTAAAATTCGAAAGAAAATCGACTGACTAGAGGAAGTACGTAAATGTACCAAAAGTTAAGAAAGGAAAGCAAATTTCAGTTATTTATGAGAAACTCAGGTGAACTACAATACTTCACAAAAGCTAAGAAATTTCCTATGAATATGCATAAGCTAACTGAAACGTTTCGAAACTTGATTCTCTTATTCTGAATAGGAGAGTCAGCTGACTGTAAAAACCTTTCGCCCCTCCAAATTTGAGTCCTTAACACTGAATTATATTTTCCACAGCATTGTGCAAGAGATTCAAAAATATGATACAGACTGTTTTTTTGTAACAGTTTCTTTAGCCCCCATAGAGTGGCTTGTTTCTTTTCCTCTTTTGAAGAGAACCTCGTCCAGTGTAGTTACATTTTCATTGTTGACAACGGTTAGAAATCACATGTATACTCTGGGTATGATGGTGATAGACTGAATTCAGACACTGTTGCTACGCTATATCAGTACGTGCAACCAGGTATTATCCTGATTGCATGTTGGAGCAAAAACACAAATCTTGGGCTAATTCGCTTTTTTCCCTCACGGCTCCATGCAAATGGTTTTCAAGATACTTACATAATAGTCCTGGAACGTACTTTGTTGGTAACTTGCGTGTTATCGTCTCGATAAGATTCTGTTATTGAAATACTGAAGCATGGTTGAATGTTTCATCACCATCCACGAAATTCTATCACGTTTATGTTTTATAGTTTGCCACGATAAAATACACTAGGTATTTCCACTCATTGGAACCAGGTATTGAAGGCCATGACTGTCCTCTTGCAAATTCGTATAGGTCTTTTCAATACCAAGTACAGGGTTGCCACGTCTAATACGGGGATAAAGAAACAGAGGGAGTTTCGAAATTTTTCATGAAGTCCTTCTGTATATGTGTGTACTGCTTTAATCAAACCCTTCCTGATAATTGCGGTGCTCAGGGGTAAAGTCGCTGAAGAATGACCGGGATTCGAATCCCGGCGACAAGGCGGCTGCATGCGCGTTTTCGTGGTTTTCCTCATGTGGAATGTGGATACGAGCCACTTTTTCTTAGAAAGTCCTCTTTCTCCTAAAGCAAAGCTCATATGCAGGCAGCAAAATGTAAAGACCTCAGTTGCTTTGCCGTAATAAGACAAATAAAACTATCTAATTGCATCATGTCATTGTGATCAGTCTATTCGACTAATATCGCTTCAAGATTTCCCTTTAATTTTCGAAATCTATTAATGTAAATATTAATTCATTATTTTTTTAAAATCTTTTTTTAAGTCTAAATTTGCGCCAAATATCACAAGACAAAATCTGCAATTCTTTGGCATTCAAATAAATGCATATTAAATGGAGCAGCATATTTATTTGCTACGCATTGCCTTTCGCATGGAATAGGATTCCCAAGTAGAATACATGTAATCTGTATTTATATAGTTAGTAGACACTTTTACTCTAGTAGGAAAGGATTCTATATCTTGGCGCGATAACCTACATACAGATGTCACGTAAGAAGAATGTAAGAGCTAAATTAATAGCGACAATTTTTACTATTCGTGTCCAAAATTTAATTTTAAAATAACTTTCTGAAATAATGCGGATTAAACTTTTTTTTTTCAGAAAAAGAAGTGGTAAATATTCAAACAAAATTTTTCTTTCTCTTACCAAAAAACGAAAATTAAGGTATTATGATATCCAGCTGCAAGGCTGATTCCCTGTAAAATTATTTACACTCAATCATGTTCAACAACTGAATCTTAAATTTGACACTAATGGTGTTCTGTATTTGTTCAGATCTGACTTATTGAGTTGGACAGCATTTGGAAGATTGAAAGCAAGAGTCTCAAGTTGAAGTATCCAGAAACCCGAATGTTTTTAATAAACTTATATTCATTCTCTGGAAACATAAGACAGTGAAATAATAATTATTAATCCATCTCCTCTAGCTGTTTTCAAACATAAAGTCCATATTATACATACCAGATATTGAAAATGCAACACCAAGAAGGAGTGGCCAGCAAGTGATGAAACTCGACAAACAGAGAGAGACAGCAATGAACAATAAATCATCTTTATTTCGAAATGATATACATAACACAGAGCGAGAACATCGTCTGCTCAGTAGGTTGTAGGACCACCTCGGACACCGATACACAAAGAAACACGTCTAGGCGCAGAGTCAATGAGATTACGTATGCTGTCCTGAGGAATTGCTTTCTATTCCTTGTCCACCATTTGCCACAGTTCGTTCTCTGAAAGCAGCAATGGCGTCCAATAACACCTCAAATGCGTTCGAGAAATGCGCGAGAAATCAGGCGAGAATGGTGGCCAGGGAAGTATTTGCACACCTTACAGAGAACGTTGACTGCGAGCAGTGTGTGGTCGGACGTTATCCTGCCGATAAAGGGCACTGAGCACTAAATGAAGGTAGGAGAGTGTCACCGGCCACAGCACATCATCTTACGCAATTGCGCCCTAAACCATGATGCCGCGTTGTCGCGCATCATGGTTTTGAAATGAGGAGCAGTGAGGCTTTCCAGCTGCTGGACTGGACCTGTCTCCACATCGACGCCACGCTCATACCCGGAGACTATCAATGGAGAAACAGAAGTATGCCTCATCTGAGAACATGGCCCTGTGCCATTCCGTCGTCCACGCCGCTTGAGCCCAGCACCATTAAAGACGTCGGCGTCTATGATGTAGGGTCAATGGCAGTCTTCTTAACAGACGCCACCAGTGCAGGCCACTAGCCACCAATCGACGGCAAATGGTTCTGGTCGATGTGGGGACATCTAGGGTGTCTTGAACATTCTGCAGAATGGAGGTAGAAGTAGCTTGCGTATTCACCGCCACTCGTCAGCAGATGCGTCGATCCACGAGTGTTGACGTCACTCTGGCTGCACCGGTATTCCTTGAACTTGCAACATTTCCTTGTTCCAACCATCATCGCTACAGCCGATACACTGTGGACGCGTCCAGGTGTGTCTCATCTAAGATTTGCCATATGAAGCAACCTGCCCTTCTCAGTCCGATCACCAGGCCCCTCTTAACTGTACCAACGAATAATGTACAACTGGGCGTGTATTACTGTATTTTCTGACTGTATGAATAATGTAGTGTGTAGAGTAACTGTAGCAGTAATGTAGCGCTTAGCAATGTCTATATATGTTTTATGCTGCTTAATGTCGTATTGTGTGTACTTTGTATCATGTACTGTTATGTTTCGTATAATGTGTTTACTCTATGTGTATTTATTGTGTATTAGTGCAGCGTCTAAATGTATTTACGCATATTATTGTATCAACTATAAATGTGCATTTCCTGTGTGTTTTATTTGTGTCTTAAGTGTGTTTTATATCTGTCTTAAATGTATTTTTATATGTGTTTTATATATGTATCATATGTGTTTACTTTATGTGTTTACTTATGCGTTTATGTATGTGCTAATGTATGTAATTTATGTTTTGCTAGTTTTTTTTTTCGTATTTGTGTTCATATGTGATGTATATGTACCTTTGTCAAGCAAACATCCTATGTAACCATCTGCCCTTGTATGGCCATGTCAATACTTTCAAGATCTTTACAGGCTCCCGGTGCGGCGTCCTGCGGCTCCAGGGAGCTGTTGCTTCTAAATAGGGGAGGGCGCGGGACACATGTCTGTTTGCCTATGTCACCTGTCACCAGGCCCCTCGTAAAATCGTCTTGCCTCTGTTGGCAACGGCCTTGCATTTTGTGCTATTACACGCGTCCTCCGAGACAAGAACAAATTTTTTACGATGATTTCCCTAGCATTAATAACAGGCACAAAAACTGAACATTCAACAGATTCCTTCCTCCCTTATATCTTATTCAACGTGCGCTGGAAAGATCCTGAAATTTGCATTATTTCCGGGCCACTTCTTGGCGTTGTATTTTCAATGACAGGTAGTGTATATAGGTCTAGACACTCACTTCAGACTACAGTTGGCAACCAGAGAATTTTCTCTCTGGAACTTGGATATCAAGGAAAATAGTATACAGAAGACCAGTGAGAGGTGTCTTAATGAGAAAAAACTAATGAGTTGCATTACATACGCTTGTTTTTACAGAAGCACACATATGGTATTGGTACAGACATCATAGTTTCGTCCTGAGATCAGTGGGTTTGTATGCTGTTTAGTAACGGGTCATTTTACTGATTCTCAACATGTTTACACCTGTAAAGGGGTGAAATACCTGAAATGTTCCGCATACCGTCGTAGAATAAGTACTAAATTGGTAGTATTATCAGGGATGGATGGATGCTGCTCTATATGCTTCCATAGCATTCTCTGATTGCTCTGAGATACAGGAATGAGACCGAAGACTCTTACGTAAGGCTTTTAATCGGAATTTCGGATTTTAGTTATTTTTTATGAATAATAACACTCTCACACATCATGCTGATGAATGACTACTTAAATATACGGGCATTCTGAGGATGGAGAAGTCATCAAGTCCTCAGATTTGAATACCATGCAGAATATCTACAGTCCTCCAGAAGGAGTATCTGGAGCACATCACATTGCAAAGCAAAATCTTATATGGGCTAAGAAACCCCTTGAAGAAAGAATGCAATCTGTAGCCCTTAACATTTTTTAACACCCACATAAAAAGTTGGGATGCGTTGCTATGAAATCTGCAAAGACGTTGAAGGCTGACATAATCCATATTAGCTCTTCTAAAATTGCACAACTTCCTCGTTCACATTTAGACTTAACTGCTTCCATGAGCACAAGTCAATAGTTTGATACTTCTTTCATTATTTTATGTTTATCAGGGATAAAATATGAATTTTTACACAAAATTTTATGAAACATTTTGTGCATTTTCTAATAAAATTTTCAAAAACGCAGAAAAACGAACTGTTAAAAAACTTAAGAGCTTTAAATATTCTTCTACGTTACTCATCAGTTAGTCATAAATTTTGTAAAATCAAATTTGGAAAACATTCGTTAGAATGAAACCTTTCATACTATGCCAGGTAACTAATGCACTATATCGGATTAAGATATAGTAAATCATTCGTTATATTGTTGTTGTGTATGAATTGTTTTTTAAATAGAAAAGAAAAAAAAGTAGGTACGGTAAGACATGATAACCAACAAAAATAAAACAGACACTATTATTTATCTATCACCACACTTTTATTTTTGCACACTATCACTTCACCACTAAGTGGCAGCATCGTACAAAGACAATACATTCCATACCGCAAACAATATTCCTTGAACTGAAGGCGACCAAATGAGGTGTGGAATGTACAGTGATGTCATATTGAGGTCCTGACTAGGCACATTTTGGGCAGATATGTAGCATGACTCCTCTAAAAAAATATGCAGCTAAAAACGACAAGCTCTAAATATAGAAACGATACATAAAAATTGCTTTGAAAGGCTACGCACAAACTGCTAGGAACGCACATAAGCTGACACGCCAATTGTCATATAAGGCACCCTACCCCACTTGCACTTACCTGTGGTACTATATTAAAGCATCGATCAACCAATCTATGCAGCTGGAACACTGCGCACACGGTGAAAGACTACACATTATAACAACAGAATGAAAATTTGAGCTAAATGATGTAATTACTCCAATAATTTTGAAAAACTGAGATTGCCTAAATTGGTGAACCAACTATCGAAAAAAGAGTTCGTCTCTTACAAATTAGTTCCTGAATAATTAATTAGCTCTCAACATCTAATATTTAATTTTAGTACCAAATGATTTTAACTGATGCTACGACTTTTGAATTAGCAATGAACATAAAAGAAAGAGGATTTACGCTTGATATAGAGTTTTAAATGTCTTAACGTACGTTTTTACAATACGCTTTACAGCCGCATTGTTTCAAATGTGAATTAAAGCAGAGACTATATAATCATACTTCTCTTGAAGAAGTTCATTTAAATTGGACGCAGCCGTTCATTCCTGTACCACAGAGTCAAGGATACAAAACTCAGAAAAGCAAATGCCAGACGCCTATTTCATAACAGTTCCAGATATAAACAGTTCTTTATTATGTTAATGAACTGATAATATCCACTTTGTGTAAAATTTTCTTTTCAGTAAATATTCAATATATATGCACGCAAGCACACAAAATACAAGAAAATCTATACATAAACAAAACATGAACCAAGTATCAGTTCACTTCAATATCAAATATCTACAAATAATTATATTAACCTTTCCATCTATGAATATAAATTCTATCAACTCAGTTCAGAACTGATTAAGTTTAGCATTTTGATAAAAATGTACAATAAAAATGATTTTTAACCACTCTTAGTGCTTTTAAATGAGATCTACATAAATTTAAAGATTAAATAATTGAAATCAGTCAAACTTCATGTACACACATAAAAGAATATATTTCTTTAACACTGTTAGTCGAATCTTTAAATTACAATAGAATTCATATCTTTTATACATAGAACAAGAATAACCATCCGCAACTATATAGACTTAGTTTGTTTACTCAGACAAAAACGTGTCACAGATAGTATTTGAATTTTTTTTTTACACAAAATCTTAATTACAACTTCAAAAATACATTGTAAATATCATACCATAAATAAAGTAATTCTGTAGATTCTTGGATGCAAAATGTGCAACATTCATATTTCACATGATCAACAAAAAGCGACTGTGATGCACAACAGCATTTTTCAATAAGAAAAGTATAACTGCATAAAAATTAGCATTTATTCTGCACAATTTCTCAGAATGAAAGGCTGAAAAGCAAGAACACAAGTAAAATCTATAGTTATTTCACGATGATTTAAAATTTATATTTCATGCAGTTACTTATACCAAACATCAATAATAGTAATCCATATTTCGCCTTCGAAAACTGCCGATATTTACTACTATTATGCTCATTCGGGTGAATAGATAAACGAAAGTATTTCCCTTAAAGAATGGCTTTCGAGATGAAATGCTTACTTATAAATGGGCAGAAGGTAGAGCTAAACTACGAATAAATAAATATTAATGGAATCTGACATTATATAAGATAAGTGCCAGATATAAAATTTTTGATCAATGAAATCTCTCCGTCATTTTTCTCTCAATTTAAATTATAAAATGTAACGAAATTAGAATCATCAAATGCTATAAAGACGAGAAAAGTTTAATTTATATGCCATGATCATTGGTTTAAAAATTGTTAATTTTTTATGCCTGCAAGCCTCAAGAAAAGCTTCAATAACATTGTGCGATTTTTGTAGTAAGTGTAACAGCGCTACATGTGTGTGCTAACTTCTTACGGGCATGTCAGTATGACTACCATTGAAGATAAATTTACGCATGAACTTTAGGAAATACATTAAATATTTATTTGTAATTTTAAATACATAGAAAAGAACGCATTTTTATATATGTAATAACCTGTAGCTAAATGTGGATTTAGTTTCTTATTTATAGCAAAACACAAGAGGTCAATCACAAGTAAATGTGAGAATTAATTACATCGTCTTAATGCTATGTAGTTTGTTCTTCGTGTTCTGTATTTAAGAAGACACAAATTTCTCTTTTGAGATATTTATTCACAATATAATGGACGTTGAATAAAAACTATTAAGGAAAATACTGCCTATGATTCTTGGATGGGTCAAGACAATGCTGTGATTGTAATGGATAACAGTATATTACCGAAAGAGGAATTCAGCTTACGTACGAGTAAATGGGTGTCTCGAGAAAAGGAAACAAGGAAATGCAAAACTGTGAATAAGCGTGTTAAAGTAGCATGCAGGAACTTTATTTTAACTTGATTTCCACCATGGAATGAATATAAGGGGAGAAAGCTCAATTTCATTGTTGAATTATATTCTCTTATCTCACGGAACCATTTACTTGCATTAGTTCTGGTATTAAATTGCTCATCGTCAAAGAAATCCAGGATGAAATTTGCAGGATAACCCGTGGTCTCTAGAAATCAAGTATCCACTTTAATAAATTCTATAGAATCCGAAATCTTCAATATTTTTCAAGCAACGACGCTTTAGATTTTACGCTGTGTTCGGTTTGCTTATCATTTACAACTATGCAGGAATTCATCATACTAATCTACAACCATACATATTGGCAAAAAAATTAAGAGAACTATTTTAGAAGATTACAAAATTCATTTCAATGACCGCATTTTCGCAAAGCTGGAAGACTTCATTATATATGCTACATATTAAAATCAATATCTATGGACCCGAGTGGGAAGAATTAGAGAGATGACTCGTGAAAAAAACAATGTTTAAAGATTCATACTAATATTAGTAAAAAATGAAAAAGTGGCTTTAAGGAGATAACGGAACAGTTTGAGGTAGAAATTTAGGCAGAGACCTAATTTGCTTTGTACCGTACTGTAAACTATATTTCATATGGCAATAATTAATGTTTGAGACTATGAAATAAACTATGACAAAGCTGCTCAAGGTAACAGATGAGAACTTACGCATTTAAATTCTCCAGGTAACTAACTAACTAAACACAGAACTAAAAATTCATATCTCATACTCTTAATAATTAGTATCAGCTAAAATGACCAATTTTAAATCTAGTGAAAGCTGTTTTATTACTTACTTTAATCACTTTCAAGAAAGATTAAATTCTCTTTCAGAAGAAAAAGCTTTATGTTACAACAAATATGTTCAAAATTAAGTTATTTTCTCAAATGGAATTTGAATTCGAATTAAAATATGATCTTTAATTAGCTTTTGCACAAAAAATATCAACCAGGGTAAAGCTTATCATTCATCAATTATACGGAAGTTTATATAACCTAAAAAACTTTAGTGATCAAAAGTCTCTATGATGGGCATTGACAATAGCATTAAAGTACTGAGCCGGTTCTTCGCAACGTATATTAAGCAAAAGCAATTTTCAAAAGTTACCATTTTTTTCATAACAAAGTAAGGGTCAGCTATAGTAGAGTTATGTTTATATGCTAGAACACCGATTCTTAAACTATGATTTAACGGGGGTTAAAACAGATTTTCCAAGCTAAAATTTTATTAGGTTTCATTATGAAAAATATAATAAAAATACCATGCAGTTTAACATTTAAGACTCAGGCAAAATTAATTTTTTGTTTATTGAACATCTTTTGAGGAGGTATCCCCAAACTCATAAAGAACTGCTGTTCTAGAGGACTATTAAAGTACTCTAAATACCATTCTAATCACTTTAATAGCATGGTCGTCTCAAGGAATTGATGGCACAAGTAAAAGCTATTAGCTATTTAATAGCATTTTGTCACATAAGACTACAGTAGTGTCCTATGCCAATGAATTTTAAGCTACAAGGCTTACAGAACCATTTTTTAACATGCAACAACACTGACTTATAATAGTGGGCTAGCTGTAAGGATCTTCTGGAGCGAAACAAAATTTGTGTTTATGAATGTTATCTTAATGGCACCTAGTGTTTATCAATTCAAATGATACTCTGATATTCATACAAAAATAAAAATAAAATATGAATGATAAAATGCACAAATGTGTAACTACAGGAAATGCTGGATAAAAAAGAGTAAAACTGCTCATTCAAAATTACATATGAAAATATAATTTAAACGCAACATTGGACATTTACAGTGCCAGTTAATTTAGTTCGTAAAATACACTGGACTTGCCAAATTCGGCGAAATTACGCATTTCTATTACAGTTCAACGACTTAGAACCAAGCCTCTCCTTCAGTATTTCATAACTGCCGCGAATAAAACAGTTCATTCAGAAAATTTTATTGTGCAAATAAACTATTGCAACTAGCGTAAAAAATACCGCAATATGACCAAAGTTTAACATTCATTTGCGTTTTAGATAACATATTTTTGACAAATATGCAGCATTATTAGCTATGAAATTATGTATGTCTAAATCTAATCAATAAAAATCAAGTCACAATGATATACAATACTTCAGAGACCAGAATTCATAAATACCGTATTCGGAACAGTTGCAGGTAGAAACTATTTACTTTTAAACGCTTTTATAAACATGTACACGCAGTTTTTTTATGCACATTATTTATGACTATCTAAATGCAAGTATAATAATTTCAGATAATAAATCTTTGCTTACTATTAGTAATATTAGTCAAATTTACATTTTTCTAACATTGCGTGCTAATTAATTTGACACAAAATGGTTTTGGTACTTTTTTACATTCTGACTTGCATTCAGTGCTTAGTAATTTATAGTATATCATTTATCTTTATTTTACTTTGATTTGATTTAAAGTATTCTCAAATCTTTGTTTCTGAGATATCTAGATTATGTCTTTAATGACAGAAAAATTCCTTGCCTAGAAATTTAAAATAAATACCTCAATTTATAGCTAATAAAATTTCTAAACTATATAATTCTCAGACTGAAGTTCATGAAACTTTCACAGTTTAATGCATTGAACAAGTTGATGCTTTCTTAAAAACGCATAAAAAAGATTAAAATAAAATAAAAAACTACCATTTACGACGACTTTATTTCTTTGATATATCTAGTTTCATGGTAAGACTTTGCAAAGTGATTCCACAACACTGACTAAAAATTCTGTTCTAGAAAAAATATATGAACTGAATGATATTCCATCAATGACTACAAAAACATAAAAGACATATGAGCAAAATGGTTTCCTAAATAAAATAAGGAGGAACGGCCTTGGATGACGAAAAGACATTTTGAAGAGACTTTCTTAAGGCACTAAAATAATGAAAAGCTAAATTTCAACACAGCCTTTCATAACTCAACATTAGTCGTTTTCGCCTCACGCTCCTGTTGGTCACGTACCTCGCAAGCAACATTGACCAGAATGTAAAGACGAGTGAATGAATTGTCGACTGTTGACGATGGAGGAGTCAGCGGAGGTGTATTGGAGGATGTCCACATGTCTTGAGTCGAATTGTCAGAGTTCCGGGAAACAGAAGAGTCCTCTCTAGAGGCGTTGAATGCCTTTGAGCTTTCGTCAAAACCATTTTGGTGAGATGCTTTCTCATTCACTGTAGGCGGACTATGCAGGACTGTACATTGGAGAGATGTTTCCGAAGGGGGCTGCACGAGCAGTTCCTGTTCGTGCGTCCTTTGCCATCGCTTAGTTAACTTGAGCGGACAAGCTTCCTGAGATGAACTGATCTGAGACGATGCTGTGGACGTAGTACTGTTATCAGAGTCCTCGCTATCGGCATCTACATCAGTAACACTGTCATCTGTTAAAGAAACTGGACTATTGTTCGAATCCATCGAACGAATGTAGTTGTTAGATCTGTTCATTGAGGCGGATGTTGGCATTGACCTGGGCATATTGACACCATTCTTTCTTGTAATTGTGTACTGCAAAGGATCCTGGCCCTCTTTACGGATAATATCGGGCAAGATACGACGTCGAGCATTTATGAACCAATTGCAAACTTGCAGCTGTGTTAATTTGGCGTCTTCAGCTAATTTAGCCTTTTCTTTTTCGGATGGATAAGCACTGTAGCGATGTTCGTATAACCACATACGCAGGATACGAACAGATTCTTTTGGAAGGTTGCCTCTCCTCTTGCGACGAACCTGTTCCCCGGCTAGGCGGGATTCCGGGCGCGGATAGGGCATGGCGTCGTCAGATAAGTGCATCGGGAGACTGTCCTTGGCTGAAAAGAGGAGAAAATTTCAATATTTCAGACAAATTCAATGTGGCTTGTTTGCCACAGAACTCATGTTATATGTACATACGCTATGAATAAAAAGAGTATTAAGTTTATGTAAAGAAAGTCAAATGCAGATTTAAAAAGAAATTAAAATTAATATAAAATAATGGTTATCAATATATCAGTTGGTATAAAAATGTATTAGACATATAAAATTCTAATCGCTCATCTCTCTAAGAGCTAGACAAAGTCGAATAATAAATATAAATATCGAAGAACATTGACATTATCACTTGACACTGAAAACATTTTATAAGTCATAAGAAGAAAACTTCATGATACAAGTCTGAAAATTTTTAATTTCAAGGCATTAGTTTTAAATATGTAAAGTATCAGATACCATAAAAGAACCGAATAAAGCAGAGTAAATTTTATAATCTTCATTTTTGTAACCCTCATTTTTAATGCAAAAATCTTTCATTATACGAGAATAAGAAATGCTGTTTTATAAATGACGAAAACAGTTATTTTAAAATAAAATAAATATTTTAAAAACAAATTTTGAAATTAACTGAAGCATTTAATGACATTATGTAAGACGTTATAAAATTTTACAATCAAATTATACTTTAATTCAGTTCTTTATCAGCATTAGAATAACCAGACCACTAGAATAACAGCCTTCCCTTTGTAGAAGAATATTATAAGTACTAATCATCATTAGTTCAGTTTAATATCACCCTTCGTTCAATGGCTATTTAAAAAACTGGAAAGCATGAAGTATGGAACACTCTCTCTCTTTTCGCACAGAAAAAGTACAAGTTTATAATTTATATAAAGAATATTCATTTATGAAATTACTGTACTATATGACCATATCTAAAAGATAAGCATTCTGTTTCATAAGATGTATATTTCTGACTTGAAAATATTTTTCCATCCTTAATGCAGAAGAGAAGTAAAAATTTAAAGGAAAATGAAATCAATGAAAGCGTCGAGGATATACTGCGCAAAGAGGTACATTTTGTCCCTCAGCCAGTAGAAAAACTTCAGTAGAATGAGTGGAAGAAGTGAAGTGAATGAGCATGGGAGGAATTCAAAATGCAAACGGTTCAGAATAGAAGTTTATTTACAATTTAGATATAACACACATTTAATATGAAGTCGCTATTAACTCTTTTGTAGGCGAATTTACAGTTTCTAAATATTTTTTTCACTTGCTCAGAAAAAGTGTCATATCTTGGCATTGATATCAATACATATTTATCATACTATGATTTGGATTTTAACTAGTTCTTGATCCTAAACGCAGAATCTTTGAAAAAACGCTGA
>KK112989.1:342076-437224 GCA_000611955.2 Stegodyphus mimosarum | reverse complement strand
TAACGTTTACCACTAGCAGATAACCACCGATAACCATACACGCCTCGCTACAGCCGTCTATTTATTCGGATCCATCAGCCGTTCAGAGGGCGCTGCTCAGCATACGCATGCGCTACGGATTTGCAATTCTAATCATTTGCATATCATGCGCTACTTTGCATTTCCTGAAAATTTCAGCTCACTCGCGTAAGTTCTTCATGGTGTTGCAATTTTCACAAACGTGAGTGTATTGTGGGCTGCAAATCCCAGGAGATCCCTGAGTTAATAAGCAGAGTTTTTTTTTAACTAAAATTTAATTTCTTGCTTAATTTGATGTTAAAATACATTATAGTAATATCAGACAAGTTTACGGTTAGAGGCCCGGCAAAATGCACATCATATAAAAGGGGTTCCCAAACACATTAAGCTTAAAAACCGATGCTGTAATGCATACTGCAGTAAATCAGTTTCATACATCGAGTAGCATTCTTATTACCTAATTTGACAACAAGCCTCACCATTATTTTTTGGATCACCGTAAGAAGATGATGCATGTGATGAAACTGATGTGTATATATAAACTGATTCCAGAAATATGGTGTCTGATAAAAAAATGGAAGCCTTGGTCATAATCCATTTTGGCATTCTATATCAAGATTTCAAAAATCTATCTCGATGAGCAGCGTATTATTAAAAAGACCGAAATTTTAGAAATGTTTAATTATAGCTACGTTTACAGACATAATTAATGAGCATAAACTAAATTTCATGTTAAATGTGTAATCATAGCATTAAAACATTTTGGATAATATTATTAGAAATAGCTTAGAATGTATCTAAATAATTAGTAGCTGAAACTACAAAGTCGCAAATATTTAAAATAATAAAAAACAATTTGTCTTACAGAACAGCAAAAAAGGACATAGATAAAATTACTTCAGCTAATGATTTAAGTTCTAGTATTGAAGTTCTCTGATTTTCTTTGGCGTGATAATTTTCTGTACCTTAAATAAATATGTAAAGAACTTTCCTAACGTTTTGGCCAGCATTGCGAGCAAAACATTTGTGTTTATTTTCTGAATTTTTGCATTAGCAGTTTTTGTTAGGTATACATTTTAAAATTTTCTCTTTATCAGTAAATAATTTGATTACAAATATTCCATGATATGCTTAACACAGCATTCTTAATCGCTCTTTTTCCTCTTCTTCAAAAAAATTTGCATTTTTGACCTATTTGCTGTGAGGCCATCATTATCTAAGGAAAGAATTTTCTTTGCAAACAGAACTAAAAGTTTACACGAACAAAATCATTATTATACGTCTTATAGTCATCTTGAAGTCACTGCGTTCTTCACTGTTACAAGAGGGCAGTAGAAGTATGTAATTTATATTTGAAAGAATCTTCTACTGTCAAACAATATTTTAGAAGTCTTCATTAAATATTCTGAACTTAATTGGATCTACATTTGGTTCTAAAGTTTTTGTAACGCTAAACATACAAAGCAAATAACTTTTTTATCAAGACAAGTTCGGAAACATGCTGCTAAGCAATGCATATTAAAAATTCGAATTAACAGAATTGGCCTTCGGATGTTTGTACGCAAATAACACGCATGTTAGATAGGATACTTAATCGGTAAGCTTATGAAGAAGAATAAATGGGAGAAATGGGTACATCTATTGTTGGTCGTAGATAATAGACTCCGAGTGCTGCAGTGATAAGTAATCACTAAGTTATATGAACCCGTTGCAAACATCCATCCAACATATTATCACAGGAAAATTACATCCCCTGAACGGGGGGGGAACTGAGTTTCCTAGTTCCATTATAAAAATTCTAATAGCTTTCGTTCCTTTTTTTTCTTCTTTAATATGAAAACTTTATATAACATTTCAGAAATTTCGTGGAACAAGTATTAAAATTTCTAGGAAACAAACCTCCCGGGTTGGGGGAATAGAATAGAATGGGAAACAGTAAAAGCAGTACTGAAAATTTTAATTTTGGCGCATTAAAGTAGCGCAAAAACTGCAGTCGCACTTGTTTGAATTATTGATAGCGTAGTCTTTGCAGAATAACTGCAGATGAAATTTGAAAAATGCAGCTGTAAATATTAAAAACTGAAATTACAGCGTAAACTGCAACTGCGAAATTTTAAATCACAAGAAAAACTGCAGTCAGAGGAATTAATTGTATATTACATCACCATTTGGCTACTGTTTGTTTGTCTAGTTTGGGTATATTCATGTAAATCTTACAGAAAAACGTTGCAAACTGCCCAGTACCAGTGTTCGGAGGCAGATTACGGAAGCACCACGGTACAACCGTAATAACACTGTTTATGAGGATTGCCAAGCTGATATTCATGAAGACTGCCATTGCCAAGCTCAGAACCTTTTACTACCATCTTGCTAAAAGTTTCCATTGTCATATGAAAAACAGCAACAACACTGAACTGCAAACTTACAATAACGATTATAATGATGTGCAAAATATAAGACGGCCTATGGCTATTCTTAATCCTGGGATTATCATGGGAAATTATCTTTTCTTACTTATGTTGTACGCTTGTGTATTTTTATATGTAATTTTTATTCTACTTTTCCACTGTTGGTCCGACATTTCGCACTTGCTCACCATTGCTTATTGTACCAGCTCGACGGCTTTCGGATGCTTTTTCCCATATATCAATTTTCTAGTACAAATTTTACAAATTTTAATACTTTTATATTATTAGAAAGAGAAAAAATATTAGTATATCTCTACATATATAATTTTATTCTAATCAATCTTAAGTTAGTTGAGATACTATTTCAAAGCTTTGTACTTTTCTATTCGGGGTAGGGTTCGCCCAGGTATCCAGGTATCTTAAGCACCGTTCTGCAAGAACTACAAGTTTTATGCATGAAGTGAATGCACATTATAACTAACATTCTAATGCTAATCTTAGTTTAAAACTAATGAGACCACCTATGTAATAATCTGTCGTATTAGATGCTTACCTTAGACATAATAAAACCTTTTTTTTGGGGGGGGGAAAGAAGGGGGCGACATAATAACGTCTTTTTTACATGCTTCAAGTTTGACCATTAAGACTGAACAAAATTTGCTAAAGAGTTAATATTAATTTCTGCAACGACACACTCGATGGTACAGTTGATATATTAAGCTCTCAATAAACTTTGTTTCATAGGTACATTTTGTCGTACTTGTAAAGGCGGTGACATTAGACACGATGCTGATATATTTTAAAGTTACAAAACAACCAAACAAAAAACAACTTTTTGATTCATTGAAACACACTAAGTAATTTTGCGCACTTAAAATGCTGGCTTCATTTTGGATGTTTGACAAATAGCAGCCATCAGGACAATCGAAAGTCAAGAAATGGCATGCCTGCTTAGCTCTTAGGAACCCTTCCCCTGCTTTAATTAATCATTCTCAAAATTTTCCTTTTTTTAAGTATCAGGGGAATCTGGGTGCCTTGAAAGACTTAGATTTCACACACACAGCAGTGCCTACCACATGGCCTGATGAATACCTTCACATATATAACAACTAGCATTAAATCAATAAATACTTCTATCATCCGAGCAACTGTAAATTTCGCACTAAGAGCAAACCAGAAACATCAAAATCATGATGTGATTTAGGTTATACTCCATTTTATTTTTTGTTAATGCCGATTTACATGCTGAGTATATACAAACTGCTTCTAGAAAACGTTGCCTCGAAGCAATACTGAAGCGAATAATGCATGTGGCCTGCAGTATTACAATTATGTCTTTCATTCTACTGATATGAATTTAAATGACTTAAACAAATTCAAAAAGGAATATGAATAAGATTTTAGGCTACAGAACAAGTTAAAATTTTGTTACTTAGCAAGGTCAAGTAAATTCCCTTCGAAAATAAATACAAAATATTTGTTTCCGAAAACTAGGATTCATAGTGACAGGTTCTTCATTGTGACATCTTCTAGGTGTCACGTCTAATAAATCTGGATTAAAAAAAAAGTAAATGAAAATTTTCTAGTTAGTTAATATATATTTATAGGTCTATTCAGAAATTCATAGGTCACACATATCAATCATTTAAAACAGCTGCAGTTACGTTGACAATTGAATACTAAAAGTTCTTCGACTTTATAATTTATAAAGTTTTTAATGCAAAATCCAGTAATTATGATGCTATAAATTAATACCCCTTATTTTCTCATTAAACTTTATTATCTCAAAGAAAATGAATATTTAAACACAAGTCGTTAATTATTATACTATAAATAATTACTTCGAGTAACATGTTCTTATGCATGCTGTGTACAAAAACAAGTGTGAATGACAGCCTGTTAATCTCGCCATTTTATTTTGTGGATTTAAAAGTGAATTTTGAAATTTAATTTTATAAATGTTACAATTGATTTTTTCCAATCCTCTAGGTACTGCCGCGTTTCAGTTCCAAAGAACTTGCAGTTTTAACGCTGCTTAGTCTATTTACTCTATCTGTTTTGAAAATTTTTCTTGAAAGCATTTAAGTTCTGGAAACGGTCTCAGAGCCGGTGCAAAGATGCGGTCGCACCTAGCGGCAAACTTTTTAGAACTTCAACTACGACAGCAAAATTTAGGAATGATAAAATTTTTGGAATTTAGAGGGGGCATTAGTCAGCAGACTTTAGGGGAGGGGCAAACTGTTTTGAATTTAGGAATATGCAAGCTGTAGAATATGGGATTCGCAACTACTCCACCGGACGAAAACATGCCTAGCGCCGGCTCTAGCGGTTGGTTATCTGCCTCCAGAGCCTCTTACCCTGTCTATGAGAGAATTTTAACTTGCTCATACTTCAGGACAATTACAAACATCCATAAAACAATGGATTGAACAAATATACAAGCTATAAAATAATTACAAACACCCACAATAAGATAACCATAAACATGACAACTAAAGCATTATAGCCATTGAACCAGAACTTCGAAATCTACGCCATCGGCATAGTTCCAAAACTTTTTCAGCATCATTTTAGTTGTCAGTTGGAGTTTAGTTGTCAGTCCATCCATTATTTAAATCAGATATTTTTCAGATTTTAGGTAGAAATCTATTTACTTCAGTTGCTGTTTGAATAGTAATGATTTTTAAAATAATTTGTTTTGAAAAAAAAAAAAAGTATTGTACTATTTATTGTAAATGGGCGTTTTTGAGCATTTTCGATTTCTTTTAAATTCTCACGAAATTAAAATAATCACAGAATACACACTTTAAAATAGCCTCAGAAATTCAAAATAATTACATTAAAAACTTTAAGTAATTACTTCATAGTTACGTAATGACATTCTTAAGATTAAATCAATGAACATGCAGTATGAATAAATTCAGTGGTGACTTTCGGGCCTACAGAATTAAAATTTTCACAGAATAGAATTTTAAATAACCTCAAAAATTTTAAATAATTACTTTATGATATTCTAGAGATTAGATCCACGACTACGCAGTACAAATGATTCAGTGCTAACTTACGGATCCTCCCAGGTGTGTTACATGGTCCTTTTATAATAGTTATATTATAAAAGGAAAATTTCATTCTAACTAGATGGCAGCTGAACTGAAACTAAATAAACAAATGAACTAAAAAATAAAATTTAAAAACTTGCTAGCATTATTCTGTTCCGAAAGTCGTAATAGTTTAAGAGTACCGCAAACCGAGACTTCCGATTACTCCATATTCTGCGTAACTCGACGATCATATTTTTATAATTGCTAAATGATTTCTGCTGTTCGAACAGAACAATCTTTGAAATAATGTAGTGACTTATTAATAGCTAGACAGTAATAGTTGCTAACATCGTCTATACGGTGCAAACACTATAAATATATTTTAATGACAATATTATTGCAATTACAGTACATATTTATGTGTATGAATGCCTACATGTTTTCTTGTTCTGGTCATAGATTTGTTATGGTATTCTAATTTAAAAATCTTTGTCATTTTTTCTTTTTTTGATACTATTTTTTGGAACCTGTATAATGAAGTTAATGACAATTTTTTTAATTCTAATTCATTCCGTTCTTTCTGTATGTAACAAAGTGGCTGAAGAATGTCACTTGGCTGCTGTTAATCACCACTCACATGTCTCTCTGTTGCTAGTCTTTCCCAGACTTGCCTGAAAGTTTATGACGGTACGCTACCCTAAACTTTCAGGTCATTATTCATAGTTTCTCAGTTTATATCCAGGCTTACAGGGTTTCAAATGTCTGTTCAAGTGAAAATGTCAGTCGAGAAGAAAAGGATGCAAATTAACATGACAACAGAAATGAATTAAAAAAATTGCCATGGATTTAGGTTTTGGGTGAAATAATATCAGTTGTGAATAATCTATTCCTTTTTCCGTAAACTCGACATTTTCGGTAATTCATCACCTTGTCAGTCTACATTAGGTCGAATTTGCGGGTCTCTACTGCATATTGGCATTAGAAGCATATTTTATTGATTACACAGATGCTGCAATCATTGAGACATATTATAAATTACATTAAAATTTGCATCAGATAAAAATAATAAATTATTAAGAAGTACATACATTGCTTTTAAATCGCTCAGACTGCTAAGTAATGCAGTATTTTAATGTTGAAAATATATTAAAGATTTTATGTCACGACAAATGGCAACACGTCTGAGATACGACAATATGGTCAGTGGAAGATTTTATTTTATAAATGAAAAATGCTTTAGTATAGAGTAACATAATGAATCTCGAAAAATGAGAAGACTAAACTAGTAAAATTGTAAATGTAACTGAATTTGGCGGATTAAGGAGTAACATAAATATTTAGGTGTTACATAATTTTTTAACACTTGTAGCTCCATTCCTTTTTAAAATTCATCATGTGAAAAACTACGTTTTTAATACGCTTTGTTTTTTAATCCATAGTTTAGCAGAAGATTTCAAGTAAAAATGATAAAAGCGGATAATATCGAACAAACCATGAAGAGCCCGCTACACTCTAGTGGTAGTAAATAAACAGCAAAACCACTACAGATGAAAAACAAACACGAGAGACAAGAAACATACGTAAACTCCATAGTTTTAATTAAAAAGAAATATTCAGCAGTTTCTTCGAAGCAAGCAAGCGGAGAATCCGTATTTCCTTAACTTTTTTCCTAAATTATTTGTGCGGTTACGAAGTGAAACAGCAATTTTGAAGGACAAACTTCTAAACCTCGGAAGGAAAGTGACAGGTAAATCTTCGCTCGCCTCTGAGATGTTTATTTTTCATCCAAATATTCTTTTTCAAGAAGAGTTAAATAACATAGAATATCTAATGAACAATGATGAAGAGGAGCAAAAAATGGAAAAATGAAAAGTGGATTTAAGAAACCAGTTAGGCTTACCAGTTAGGTTCCACCTTGCCGTGGAGTTTTCACGGCATTTTGACATATGTGTCAGAAATCTCAGTCATTGATTGCCCGTTATTAAACGGATAGTTCAAGATATAATGCATCACTATAATTAACAAAATCGCTAAATTCATTTGAATAAAAATGTGAAGAATTAAAACTGTATAAACTGGCCAGTCAAGTAAAAAATTAACTTTGTTAAAATAATACACAAGACGTTCTGCTTTATTAAATTTGCAGTTTAAATGTCATAAAACCAAACTTACGACGCTGTCAATCAAGGAAATCAAGAATAGCAATCAAAGCGAATAAAATACATGCCGGGAAGAAGCCTTTAGTATCTTGATAGAAATAACTATTTAATTTCTAGCCATTTTTATTTTTATTCAGGGACTTTTTATTAAGAAGTCTTCGTTTTTCGCGCGCATCTGAAGAGCACTCGTAAAACAGCCGCCTTCTTGTTTCCCCGCAATCTCGAGGAAATGCTAGCTGTCATAGGCGAACGTTTCATCCAAGACACTTCAGTTCCTTTAACTACCAGAAAAGCAAATAATAGCATCTTAAAATGTACAGATAACCATATTTACTAAATAAGACAGGAAAAGGAAAGAAACGGTGCGATGGTTTCGGCGGAAAAAAAAAAAATGCCATTATTAGAAAAATTAGCAAAACTTTCATTAAAGTTAACGGCAATGTAGCAGATTTTATCCTTGCTAAGAATTCGGAAATTAGACAATAATTTACAAATCTATCGATATAAATTAACTAGTAATTGAAATAAATGAAAAGAAAAGGGTTCGCTTCTCTAAAAAGAAAAAAAGGGTTAATTATATATAATGAAACTAAAAATAGTCAATCAACTTTTTTCTGTTCCCTTTTAAGAGATAAAAATAATTAGCATAATAAATATTTTTGCAATCAGTTTGAAAGAAGACATTTTAGGAGAAGAAAGTTAAAAATTTTCACGTACCGCAAAGTTATCCGATCTGACGTTCGGTCCGCGCGCTATCAACAAACAATAATCCAAGTTTGACACATAGAGAGTTATTTCCCTGTTCACGAAATCAGCATAAAAAATCACGGCAGTTATAAACTTGGTTTTGAAAAAAAGATAATAATTGAGCACATAGAGAATAGGGTCGACACTCTTCTAAACTTCGACGAAGGTCACTCTACACTTTTTAAGTATCACAACTGTATCACGGCCCGGTTTGCAGTGTTGCATCAGTAAACTGATGTCTCAGAGTCTCCGAGCGCCTCGTTCTACCTCTCCTCCACAGATGGCGCAGCGTGTCATACAGGAAAAGCTCCTATTGGTTATCGCCCTTGCGACGAAATAGCACCGTTTTAAGGTGAGTATCGCAGCATGTTTCATATTCACAGCAGATTAAAGGTGGAAGACTACGCTTATGCTACAATAGCTACCGAACGGGGGAATGCGCGTAAGCCAGACAAACAGGTCTGCCGAATCAAAGATTTCTTTCCGGGTTGCCAGCAATTGCACCGGTGTTAATGTCATGTATACCAGACGTGTCACGCGAGTGTGATACATTTAATTACTGACCATTATCTCCTTTGAATTAAAAACAAACGGATGAACTTTTGGATTGAGATGGAGAAAATCTCTTCAAGAACGTCACACATACTAAATGTAATCCACATACTTAAGCATTTAAAAATGACCTTTTCCAAATTTAATCTATGTCAAAGAATTATATTTCTCTTATTTTTTCTAAAATTTATATACATCTCAGAAGATTCCAAATGAAAGAAATATTCTTCTTAGATAATTTCGGAAAATTTAAAGGTAAAAACTGTTAAAATAAAAGAGAAATACAAATATTAACCCTAAACTTAATTTAACTTCCTAACGGATGATATAAAAATAACGAAACAGAAATATTTTCCTATCAGTATTTAAAATTTTTATCCCTAACGGTGGGTATTTCTCCCTTCTGCATATTCTTTTTACTGATCTTGAAAAATGAAGCAAGATAAGAGCATTTTCTTACACCCCCCCTTTTTCGTATTTTTTTCCTTTTTAAATTTAGATATTAAATATGTAACTTCTGATTACATTACTTTTTAAAGTTAAAATTATTGATATCACCAAATTATTAAAAAATGATTAACATTAGGCAAAAAAAGTAACCTTAAATTCTCGTAGCTTTTGAATAAAAATTTGATAATCGATTTCGAGAGTAATCAAATAGGTCCATTTTTTTTTTTCATCAGCAAAAATCATTTTGCCATTTAAAAGTAGCTACTTCTGTGATCGCCCATGAAATGGATACACCTAAGGCTGCCTTTCTGCCTAATTTTAAATTTGACATTGGCGTGTTAATCTTCTACTTAAATGACTAACATTTTCGTTCGCAAGTTTAATTCTGCTAATCATGTGCAGAAATTTCATTCGAAATGATACTTCTGTAATACACTCTGGAGAAATAACTTTGGCGAACAATTTTTAGAAGCACATGATTAAAATCGCTTTTCTAATTAGGTATAAACATTTCGTTTGTTACAATAATAATTCTTTGTTACACTTCGGTACTCTGACAAAAGTGGTCTGATGAAGAAATATACTAAAATGATATTTCTGCTAATCGTACACAAATACTTTATTTGAAGTAATAATTATATTTTTTACAAGCTGATAATCTAATGAATGAATAATAATTTTTTTTCGTTCGGGAATGTGCTAAAAAATCTCTCATTATTATGCTTAAATATTTCAGTTGAAATAATTGCAGTTCTTTGTTACACTCAGGCAAAACAACCTTGTGTCTTTTTTCTTATTATAAAATACATGAAAGGGGTATCTCTTCTAATTATACTCAAATATTTCCTTAAAATTATAGGCATTCAGTGTCCTCAGAAAATTTGAATTGACTGAAACTCTGAAAGCCTGCTTGGCAGTGGTGTATTTGGAGCTTTTGCCACCTAGGGCTGTTCCTAAGTTTGCCGCCTGGGGCAGTCCATGGAATCGCCGCACCTTTTGGTATGCAAACAAATAGCTACAAAAAATGGCAAAAGCAGGCGTAGGGAAATAAAATTAAAACTCCACGTTTGTTTTGAAGGAAAACTTAAATCCTAACTTTTTTTTTTTCTTCGTAAAACCATCAGTGGGATTGTAGAGTTCTATTTGATTGCTCTTGCTGTTATGCAGACAGTAGACAAAGATTTCTTAAATGTAAAATATGCATTTGTTCCTCTTAAATGTTTTTTTATTTAAAAAACGCTTTTCACAACTAACAACACTTACAGCATTTGAGAGGAAAATTCGCAATAGTATTACAATATTTGGAACTTTATTCTAGAGATTGCATTTTGGAACAAACTACAAAAATTCAAAAGGGCTTCCCTTCCGTGTTCCTCTTGCGATTTTTCTAGTAATAAGGGAAGTAAAACTCTGAAATACATCTTTGCCAATGAGAAATTCTTTCTTATGAATATAATCGCGATTATAATTTAGTTGATGTTCCTAATTTGCATTCAAAAGTTTCGACGGAATAAAAAAGGTATAACAAAAGTATGTAGCTGTTAAAATCCTGCTGTCATCTCTTTGAATATTTTATCTAGAGTAAAAATTCTTATCTTCTCGGTTTAAGTCCACGTGAAAATTTAGAATTTAATTATAATTCTTGTCCCGACGATCCAGCAGACTAACCTTTGTAAGATAATACCTCAAACAAAAAATGCCACCCTTAAAAATCTGCCGCCTGGGGCGGATCCGCCCTTCTCCCCTAACTACGTCATTGGTTATTACATTTAAAACTAAAAAGTAAAGTCTTGTATCATTTTTCTGCTTTAAATAATTCGCATTATTTCTGTTAAAGTAACAATAATCCCTACATCGAATCAAATAAAGAAAAGATTATGTGACTGCTACGAAAAACGATTCCTTCGTTGAACAGTTCACAAAAATTACTGCATTCAGCTTTTTCCAATTTAATTTCAAATGAGTTGTTACAAAGCCACTACCTATAAATAGACTTAATTTATTCCCTTATATATATTTAGCGAAAGGGACTATGTTTAACCAAGTAAATTTCCTTTCTTCTCCTCCCAACTTACTTATTTTTTACATGTTATATATTGGACAGGCAGTCTGCAGAATGATCATTTTGTAAAATCCCCCCCTTTGATCATTATGCCAATTTATAAAATTCTAGTAGCTATAACTTAAAAAGCATGAAAAAATCATTTTCCAAAAGTAAGTTTCAATTGCATACATCTGCAAAATTTGGTTTCCAGCCAAAAAAAGGAGACGGAAAGGACACAGGTTCTTTTCCAGCTGCACTCGTCGTGTCTTTGCGCAACGATATTGACCTACCCCCACAGACAGGAAAACTTTAGGAGGGACAGAGGGGAAACTAAGAGTTACTTGAATGAAATTTGGAACTCCTTTTGTAAAATACTGCACTTGAAGAAAATTATTTCGTTCTTAAAGAAAAGATACAGAAAAGAAGAAGCGAGGACTAGAGATGCTTTGTCAACAGTATGTTACAACGGATGCACCACCTAGTTTGGATTCACTTACAAAACGGACTAAGAATTTTGATACCGAAAAAGATCACTGGAGAGTTTAAAATTGAAATAAATACTTAATGATATAATTAAGTTTAAAATTCTGTTAACTTTTATTTTTACAGGATTTTCTGTTTTTTTTTATAACAATGTACACGATTTGTATATTTTTTTGTACATATAAATATTTACACTTTTTAAATCTATATAATAATTATTGGCATGTTCTAACACCCAGTAAAGTACACATGCACTCTTTCAATCATAAATTTATTTGCACTGCGCATTCCTAATTCTAATCTTTACAATCATTAAGCAATCACCAAGTTATTTTACTTTGATTCCTTCCCCTGTCCGATTCCCACATTAAGAAATTTTAAAGAAATCAGTAATGCCCCAACACAACTGCTTATCATAAAAAATAATACATAATTTTTTGGCTGAACCAAATTATTTTAAAAATCACTTCCACTCGGGAGACAAATGAGTACAAGGTAGGTAAACGATTAAAGCTTTCGTAACTTTTTTTTTTTTAAATTAGAGAAATTCCTTATTTTCAAATTTTACGTATAAATTAGATGCTTCGTATATTAAAAAATGAGTGAAATTTAAGATAATAGAATTGGTCTACGGTAAGTCCAAATTCTGTTAAAGTAAGCTGTTTTTCATTCTATTCGTAACTTTTAATGGCTGACATAACATTTTCTCGATTTATTTTTATTGGTACGTATTCTGCTTCTTTATTATATAATTGAATTGTTCTTTAATGTGTCGTAAATGTTTTAAACTACGTGTGGTGTCCTTTTACATGTTTTTATTACATTACATATACTGCTTCAGTATTAAAATGTTATTTTCATTTGACATTTTGTATTGGGCTTTGTTCGACTTTCATAATGACTTGCGTGGGTCATTTCCTAAGCCTATTAAATATTCTAGACAATTTATTTTATATTGTTTATTACACTGGTATTTAGTTTAATTAACGACGTAGATAGCTCATTTTAATATGCAGTTTATTTTCTTGAGAAAAGAGCATTTTTGGCCATTTTCTTTATATTTACTCTGAAGGGACTGGTATGTAGAGACTAGTTGTTCTGTCTTTTGATTTACTAGGATGTGATTGAAACAAATATATTTTAATATTAATTATTAACATACCTGTTTATTGTTAATGATTGCATAAATCAGAAGTACGGTAGCTGATTTTAATTGATTTCTTCATATTATCCCTCTCCGATGTAGACAGCCAGAACCAACCCTTTAAATTCATGTTCAGATTTTTCACCAACTTTTTCACATGTTATGATTGGAGATTTTAGACTCTTTCCTTCTCCAGTGAAATTCATACAGACAAAATTGCCAGCAGCCACTAATTTTTAAGTACTGAACAGGACTTTTTTTTTTCCCATTAGCAGTGAAGATTTCTTGCTAATATTTTTATAATCTTGCTCTTCAAGGAGAGGAGACTATAATTCATCTCTTTATCTAAAATATATCATTATTTCTCTCTCTGTAATATATATATACAGAGAGAGAAATAATGATACATTTTATATATCACACAGCTATGTTTGTGTTTGCAAGTTATACATACACATACATAGCTGTGTGTGTATGTATAACTTTTTAGATATCTCCTCCTCTATGAAGAATTTTGCTAGATGTATATTTTGTAGGTATATAAGTTTAGTGTATACGATGTGTAATTGTAATGTATAACGTATATTTAAATGTAAGCAAGTGGACTATTATGATAGGAAGTTATTTTCGTTAGCTTTGATGAAAGAAGAAACATTTGAGGACTAACTGCTCTTTCATGCTTGTCCATTATTCCTGGAATGTAAAAATGTAAACACATAAAAGACAAAATAATGCAGACAAAAAAAAAATTATGGGTAGGTTTGAAAAGTGAAAAAAGGAAAATCCATAATCTAAGCTTGAATTTAGATTTACAAAATGTTCGACATTGCGAGTATTTTTCTTTTTGCAATGCATAAAATTTGTTTTCTAGACGCAGAAAGGTAATTTTCTGATCTTAAATAAAGAAATAAGATGTAAGTAATTTTTTTTATTCTGATCTGTAACCTTTTTTTTAAGCATAACAATAGTTCATTTTTTCTTCTTTACGTTAACATTTCTAGTCAAGCCAATAATGTGTCTGTAACTGCAACAAACCAAACGAGGCGAAATACCCACTGTCTAGCTGCTGATCTCTGAAGAGTTATGAAGATTAGTAAATGCTGCAAAATGCTGACATAAAATCGATAGTCATTTATTATTTATCCATATTCAAATAAAATCCAGCAAGTATTAATTTAATCATGCATACTGTAAAAAACGATGCTGGAAGAAAAGGTATTCCTTACTTGCTGAAGCCCGGTAACAAGTTCAGCGGTATTGAGGAATGGGAATCAAATAAAATCTGCTTACTCTGTTAAAGCGAAACAAAATCCTTTCAGAAGCAATAATGAAAACCTATCCCAAGTTGCGGGGAAAGGAATTTTTTTAACGATAACATAGCCTCTGCAAATGAAATACAACATTCCAATTAAGCAACCGCGTATTTTGTAAACAGATCGATCCATACAAGAAATATGCTGCTGTAAATAGTTTCAGCAGCAAAATGCAGAGAATGGCACAAAATGTGCTCACGCTGTGTTCTCTGCTGATGAGAAGCAGATTCTTCTTTCAGTGACATCGATAAAAAGTGAATGACGCTACAGCGGAAAGGAGTAGGAAGAAGGTAACATTTTGTATTTTACATGCGGTCACGACAACGGTGACAAAGGCGAATCCCTCGCCAAAGTAGGACGCCAGCTAGGTGGACTACAGCCAAATGGGCACACTTTCAGACTCACGTGAAGAGGTTACGTCACGCATTTTACTAAAAGTACTTCCCTCAGAAATATGTCCACTCAGCAACGTACCTCGGCGTTTAGCTTCAGCTCACGCTGGCTTAAATCCCAAGTCGCCCGTTTAAATACCATTCCTTGCCGTTGCTTTCGACGAAGCGTTCACTCCGCTCTGAACACCCACGTTGGATTTTCTGGAGCAGGCTGAAATAACACGGCCTTTACTCCTGAAGCCATTTTTCTGCTTTGTATTGTCAGTCGGATAGGTAGATGACATTTTAAAGCTCCAAAGGGTGCCAACATCTGAGGGCTGTCGACCGATCACGAAGCAATAGACAAAAGTTCGAAATCTAAAAGCAATCAGTTTTCATTGCCACTACTTAATTTCATCAGTTTCTCAGAGTCAGATTTTCATTCTATATTCTTTTCAGATTTCTGTAGCATTATAAAGGTCCGTTTAACTACTGCTCACGTTATTAATCTAACGATTGTGTAAGTTTTTGTATCTGAGGAAAAATTTAATAAGATCATGATTATCTTTTATGACAGCTACACTATCCACTTCTAAAAAAAACTATATCAATTTATCATTTAAATTTTATTGATTATCAGCAGTGTTTTTTAGAATCTACCAATTCTATACTCTAGACTCCTCTGCCAAATATGTTTCTTGATGTATTATTTGTAAATGACTTGATGTCGATGACGAACACTCTAATAAGTCAAGGTGATTTAAATAAATATAAGGTAACACATATTGGTAAGCGAATAATGCACTAGTGTAGAAATATAATTGGAATGAATAAAGATACTGCATTCTAATTTAAAAAGCAAAACAGAAGAATTCCACAAAATTATTCACTTCAGTATGATCTGAAGTCGCTGCATATATTTTGAGAAAACATTTAAAAATCGCTAACAATATATACATGTTTTATAATACGTATTATTAGATATGACATTCTTATGTACAACGAAAGTCATTTTAAGGCGGGAAAATGTACGATCTCCTTTCTTACTTTTACTGAAAGCTTGCATCCTAGAAAAAAAAGTCATTTAAACACTGTGTAATAGTTAAAATGGTAACATTAATTTAAATTGTGTTCACATTTGTAAAATTACTCAGATGAGCATAATAAAAGACAGCGTAGTATATAACTAAAATTGGCCAGCTCAGAAACATGAATATCTAAAATCTCTGAAAAAGAAATATATTTTTGATTAATTTCAGAACAATAACTGAGATTTTATGTATTTTCGTTAAGCAAAACATTTATCAAATAACAGTTGTTAAATAACACATATAAATAAGAAAAATTCAATAATATATGCAAATAATAAGATGCAGTTATCATATACAATATATAACACCTACAGAAACTTTGAAGTGTTAACTCCCATAGGATTTAGACAAAAGTCTTACATTTAATAATTTTGTTATTTTTGAAATACAACATGCACTAGTATCGAAAGAGCAAATGTAAAGAAAAACAAGCATGCAAATCAGATCTCTTCATGAAATTATGTTAATTTTATTCGGAAGGTTAAAATAATACATATTTCATTCGATATGAGATAAACCCGATCCATCAGATTTGTTCCTGATTTCTTTCAGCGAACTGCTGACAAAAATCTTTTCATTACAAACATAAATGATTAAACACTTTCAAATATTTAAACAATTTATAAAGTATGCAAACAAATAAAATAAGTAATTTCGCCTTATCGCTTAGTGCATTCCTCTTTACTGATTTCTACATAAATATTAGAATACAGGGCTTACATTCAGCCAATTTTCATCATTTAATAAAATTATTTTTGGCAGTATTGCTACTTGTCAGACATTTAATTTACTACTAAATTTAATATAAATATGAAAAAAACAAATATTAAAAAATCTTTATGTAACGAAGTCGTTAAATTCCAATCCATTTGAGAGGGGAGACGAAAATAGAGTCAAGGCCTTCTGACATATTGTAATATATTTAGGGTTCTGCACTATTAAAGTTAGCCAACCAGCCAACTTTTAGATGAAAAGTATAGTCTTATATTCCGGTCACTATGGTACGTTAGTTTTTAAATGAATATAGTAACTGTTATGAAGAGAAAAACTGCACAATCTCAGTGCACAACTTATTTTTTTAAAATATTGTACAGTCAATAGTTTTTTTTTTTTTTTTTGAAGAAGGAGACATGAAAAATATGCAGTGCCCTAGCTCCCGAATACGCGTCGAGTATGTTTCTAATTACACCATGAAGGCACACAGAAAGGAGGGAGAAAATACCTTATAGTTCAATGTATATTAAAAATAATAAAGTTTGGCAAATGAATCGCGTTAAAAACGAATGTTAAATAAATAATACTTTTTATTTCCTAAATATTTTTCTTTTAATTTGGAAGCTTAACAGTAAGTTCTTAAATAAATACAGAAAAAAATATTATTTTTATTTAACAGCTTATTAAACAATAAACCATGAATGAATAACAAAATAATTAGTATTAATCGTATCTAATTTTTCAACAACAGTATTAAAACATAGTAAAATAGGAATAGATTGCAATCCATCATTTATCGTCACAATAGCGTGCCCAGTTTATAACGAGCGCCTGGATATAACGAAAGAATGTCTTAGACGCGTCCTATTTCCTATGCACTTATGTTTAAAATCAATGGCTGCCCTCGAAATCGAGAGTTTTGTTAAAATCTATACCAAACTAAGATTCTCCCCCCCCCCATTTTAAATTCTACAATGGTGTGCTTTTCTTCCATATGACAGTTAATGTTATTTTATATGAATCCAGCAAACCCAACCTCCAACTGTATGAAAAGCGAGTATAACGAACATTAGGTTATCCGACACTGAAACTTTTTGTGAATTTTTCATAATTACTTTCAGAATTTTTTCAAGTTTTAACTAAAAAATGACTATCCCATCAGTGTTTAATATGCTAGGATGATGGAAGAATTTTTTTCGTTAATGCCCTCACTTTTCCCTGTGTTAACAAAGGCTATACAAGGTAGATGTAACAATAAGTTTTTGGAGAGTCAGGCTATACAATAAGTATATCTTAGGGTGCCATATGGCGTACGTGGCCACTGAGTCAATAAACTTGAATGGTTCTTTCATTCCATTCAAGTATGTTGACTGAGGTGTTAGACAGAGCTCATCTAGGTTGATGCTATCATGGAAATTCTGGAAATTTCGTCCTTCAAGAAAGAGGAAATGCTGAATAGATTTTTACGTGCTCCGGGCTATCCTTATCAGTTTGCTTTAATTCGGTATTTAAAACGAATTCCATGCTCTTTCTTCTAAATGTATTGTTTGCATTCCTTAGGTCTTTCGTAAGGGAATGTGGTTTTAATTCAATATTTAAATGAATTCTAAGTTCTTTCTTCTGAATGCATTGTTTGCATTCTTTAGGTCTATTGCAAGGGATATGGTGCATTAGAGAAGTAGTTACTGCTCTGGGTGACCTACCTCCATCAAAGTCCTTGCAAATCTATCAACATGAAGTAGATTTTGTACGAAATTTTAATGGAATCTTGTAGAAAATCTTCGGGAAACATGAAAGTAGACAGCTACGTAAAGTAGATCGAAAATGCAGCTGAAAAAATAAATTGTCGAGCTGGCAGTACAATGAATAAAAGCCGGAAACATTTAGAAAATAGGAGAGATGTGTACGAAATCGTTAGAGTAAAATGCTCAATGAAATGTGCAATAACAGAAATCAAAAACATGCTGGGAATGCTAAATACAAGTGCAAATTAACCAAGAAATAAATACAGACATAAACTTGACTACTAATCGAAAATGTTAAATGAATGATATTTACAAAGAATTTAGTAATTATTTACAGAATTCTCATTGAATATATCTTCGAATATATTGAATAGAACAAAAAATTTAGCTATGCCAAAGCAGCGTTATGAATTTAAGTCGTGCGACCTGCTATGGTTCTAATAATATCCACAGCTGAATAGTCTGCGAATATATTGTTGATTTCTCACATATTTTAAAGAAGTCTGAGAAGGCCCCACAGATGTTTTCAAGATTATTCTTGAGAAACCTTTTATTTCCTGATTTGGGTTTCACGTCAGTTTTATTAGAATTTTTCGAGATCTTGGAGAACTGGCACTTTTTTACGACTTTCTGGTTGACAGATGAGACACCTGAGAATTTTTTCACATTATTTGAGTTAACACCAGATTTAGTTAATTGCACAGCATCCTTGGGAGGCATCTCTTGAGTTGTAGGGGATTCGTTTACAGAACTAGGTTCCGAATAAGCTACTTTGGGTGAGCTCAGACTTTTCGACAGGTTTGTTCTTCGGATTTAAGAGGTTCTTTGGACAATTTTTGTAATTATTAGCATATGCTAAATTACAAGTGCAATATTTAATGCTCGATATCCACTAGGCTTAAAATTCCGAGCTTTCTTGTGTGGTCCTCAGCACCTTGCTTTGAGTTATCTCTTTTGCAAGATAAGGGATATTTTTTGTAAACGCTATTATACCTTTGCTTTGCTTTATTCATTTTCCTCATATATATTTTCGCGGAAATGAATGTATTCTAATTAGACTTTGGTAAACGTAGATTAGAGCGAAACTTAGAATCGAAAGTCTGGAGTCTTTTCAGTTTCCGCATAAAAACTTGGTTAAAAATTTTCCCTTAATTTGCCTCAAGCCAGCTGAAAATTAAGGATTATTTTTGTACTCAGAAGTTAAGTAAATGTTAAAAGTAAATTCGATAATATTTCTTTTCGTTTAATTTAGTATTTTTATATTTTTATGGATAAAATAATTAATAATAATGATAAATGCCTACTGTAAATGGAAAGGAGCAGTTGGAAGGAAGGATTAGAATCATGATTTTTATGCTAAGAAATATATCGTGTAAAATTATTAAGATATACTGAAATTGGGCAGGGAGGGAAGGAAGAAAATAAAATAAATTTAGTAAGTGTAATTAGATTTAAACATGACTTAAAATTAGAATTATTATTCACTTTATTTGAGAGATGTGGCAGAGCTAATCAGTCTTTTCTTATGATTCATCAGTTCATTTTTATATAAGTTTGCCAAATGATCTATTTTCCTTTTTTACTCTCATTGGATGCAGCGAATCAAACTTTCCTTCTCCTGAAATTGGTTACAGCGGAGTTCGACTGTACAAAGTTGGAAGATTCTGATTTTTTTTTTTCGTTTGCACTGCTTTTAATTCCAATCTAAAATTGCAAAATATAAACAACGCAGTCAATAGTCACGTTTTTAATAACGCAGTCATATAATCTTAATTTAAGACAAATGAAAAATTTAAAAATTAGTGAAAGGGTTAACTTTAGTTAGGGCCAATCCAAGCTAAATATATTTGACAGAATTTCCATGTTATCGTTTAAAAATTATAAAAACTGTCATAATATTTTAATACTTCTAAAAGGACCTGTACTCTTTCATCTCTTTGCTTCTGTACAGAAAAATGCATAATTTGCACATGAACTTCCAAAGATAAAAACACCAAATATGCGATTCAAAATGAATGGCATATGCCATTCTGCATTCTGCTTACAGCAGACTTTCTGATGCCGAAATTTTCCCAACTTCGTTTGAATTCTTCAATCGCCTTCAACAAGGCTTTTCCTTTTCATTTCCCTCGTCTTTCATCCGTCGTACCACTCGTTTACATATTAAGCCATATTGGAAAATACCATCACTTGGGTTCGTAAATATTACCGCTCTCGGATTTTCTCTTAATATTTTTTCCCATTTGTACATCTCATCCACATTATGTTATTTCGATTAAAAGCCAGCGCTCAATTAAGCTTTTCAGTACGTGTGGATTAAGCAATCATCAAATCAGGAACGCTGAAGAACCAAAACTTCAAAGGTCAAAATTTTTGGTAAAAAAATTATTAATTTCCACAGATATTATTTGCTCAGGTTTTAATGAAATGCAAATCAGTTTCGAAAAACGTAAATTATTTTATACGTAAAAGGTTGTATAGTACCCCTACTAAAAGTTCACAGTACAGAAAATGTAACAGATTATTAATACATAGGAAAAACGTGTAGATAATAACGATAACAGACTTATTAACTGCGATAAAACCTGGTGTCAATAACCAGTTGAATTAATACTATGGTTTTTAACATTTTTTTCATATCATCTTATAATAGAAATAACCTCTCTTCTCATAATCGTGTTTCGCATGCATCGGAAAATTCCAAAAATGTAAACAGGCAAGATTTTCATAAGCGTGAAATTCATGTTACTACTAAAAATTTCTTACACCTTTTTTTAAAAAAAAACTTGTATGGTTGAAAGCAAGAAAAATACAGAAGTCTTAGATCAACGAAAGATAATTCTGCCTTTCAGAACTAATCTTTCTTCTCTTGAAGAATTATCTTTAGAACGAATCTTTTTACTTGTGAGGGTGCAGATCTCGTAAGATCTTTACCCCAAAGTTCAAAATTCATTTCTAAAACTCATATACCTTCCTTATAAATATTTTTTTTTTGCAACCATTTACTGGATACCAAATTCCGAAGTAAAAAAAAAAAAGTTCTTAAGGATTCCGATATGATGCAAAAGCACTTTTTTCGAGTTAGAGAAAAAAAGCCCTGCTGCGTGGACGAGAGAAATACTATAGCTATTCCTCTAACGATACAAATTGCGCTATTTTTCTTTTGTTCAAGACATCACATTATATAAGGGACAAAAATGACACAAAAGTTAAGAGGAATGCAAGGTTGGAATTAAAAAATTTCGAAAACGTTACCAAGAATAAAATTTCTCACAGTAATATTACATCTAATATTAAGTTCATCCCAGTTTTGTCATTCTTGAATAGTTAATGATTCAGGATTAAGTTAGAATAGTTAACGATTCATTCATTTGTTTTATAATAAACATTTATAAGCGTTGAATGCTTAAATTCTATAAATTCTTTAGGTATGCGTAACAACACGAGGATTATAATGCGTATTTAGTATCAATGAGACCACACTTCAATTTCTTAACTAATGTCCCGCGTATTATACCGTTTTCATGTTAATCACCTATCTGCCTTCCAACAAAATTATAACTCTCTGATTACTTGCCAACCAGACGATATTTTGCTCATTACCAAATTCTCAAATCTTAATTTTACTTTGGACTGATCTTCAGAGTAAAATTCAAGTTTTCAAAAGATAGTGTTGTGCAAATGGCGTATCTGCATTAATGTTTTCAAATCCAAGTTCATACTCATCAAAATACATGAAACGTCCGATTAACCAGGCAGCCCAATGAATATATTTGGATAGATGATTCCCAAGATCCATTCTGCAGACTGGTTGAATACAACTCCAAACTGACACGAACTAGTGCAACAAATAAAGCCAAAGACATCGCTATCACACAATTGCCTCTTCTTGGGAAAATTTCTCAGCTTGATTTACTTAGAAAAAGCAGATTGTAAGTTACGCTTATTCGTACTATACTCATCTATGTTCTCCTTCTTGGAACATTTCAGCGTATAATGATTTTAGAATGTTGTGTATCTTACATAACGAGCTACTTAGGACTCTTAACTAACTCTAAATTGAACATGTCAATGACTTTATTCATTAGCTGAATTCTTACTTTATTAAATCTTGCTGAGATGGAGCTTATCAAAGACGAAAGCAACTTCAAGCACGAAAGCACTGGACAGCGATAATACCTTAAGTCTGCATGCAACTCACTTCCTACAAGAATAACTTCTGTACATTTAATACCTAAACATTCACAAGCATTGATCATGTTCTTTCCAACGGCTAAGGCAAAGACAGCAGGCTCCCGCGCGCTATACCCCGGATAGCAAGTATTGGTAATTTTCGAACGAGTATAAGTCGATCATTGACGGGGAACAGCAGTACTTTGGAGTCGATATTAACTCCATGTACGTCATCATCTCAGATGTGTTCACTTCGATTTCCATCATCGCGGTTAAATTTCCGAGCTTTCTATACGGATATGCCAAAAAACAGGCTAAGGGCCTCATCATCTTTCTTTTCACGAACTCGAACTTTCCAACAACAGCGACTGGTTCCCAATCTGAAAGACGCTAATTTTATTGTCACCTTATAAGATTAATCTAGGCATCATTAAGGTGCACGCTCCACTAATTCTCTTGCTTCTGTAATTGTATAGCTCCACTAATGCTCTTGCTTCTGTAATTGTATAGCTCCACTAATGCTCTTGCTTCTGTAATTGTATAACTGTATCAAAACATTCGCATTTCTTAAGAAGTAACTGCAATACTTCGCTTGCCAAGATTCGAACTCTCCGCTATTTTATCCTGACGCGAGGTGATTTTAAAGGATGACTTTGGAGGAATATTTCCTTTCTTTTGATAATTAATTCACAATATCGGCTTAGCTTCATGTATCAATTTATCGCGTGGTACCCGATAAATAAACCCCATTTAGATACAAGTTTCTACTGCTGTATCTTCACATAATTCAATGATTCAAGAAATGATTAGCAATACTATAAACATCTGATCAAATGGTCTAGAACAATTTGAATTTAATTAATAAATCTTAAAAATAACACACGTATAGTTTCGAAACACGATATTCTGTTTGTGTTAAAATCAATGCGGTAGGTAATTAGCCTCATCATAATAAAGATTAAAAATAATTTTATTTGCACTTATTCTTATGTGATGGTTTATAGCAACATATAATTTGTAATCGAAACTATACCACACTTGCAAATATGAAACGAAATGCTGTTAAATAGCTAATTATAAATATTATAAGAAAACTTATTTGAAAACCTAATTTTTATTCTTTTATTAAATATTTAGGGATTTATCGACCCAAAAATTTAGCCTTCCTAGATGGTTTTTTAATCTTCACTGCTCTACACCTCATATTTTAGAATTCACAAGAAAAATAACAGTACACTAACTCTGAGAAGGATTACTCCCATGAACGAAGGTTAAAAAATACTGACGCAAAAGACAACATTGATTTAAACTAAGATAATTTTAAATGATATAATAAAACGCATCAGATGCAGTATTCCAACATATCTATCCTTTTTAGGCCAAAGAGCTAAAACGAAGACAGAAGAACTAAATATATTTGACAAAAAAGTCATTTAAATCCTTATCATAGCCACATAACTCACCGACCTAAGTCCTTGCAACGCACTGCTTTTAGATTTCTGACTCTGAAAACAAAATTATACAACATAAGACGTTAAAAGTAGTTAATCACAGCTCCAAGAATAAAAGTATAGAAATACTGGCTTATATAATACAAGCTAACCCTTGCCTTGAAAAAGTAGATACGATTGCATTGTGCAACACGACACTTCACCTACAGTGATGGAACATTTACGCAGAGTTTGCACTTATATAACATGTGATAGAAAATGTTTCGGGCGAACCGTCAAAGCTCTTCCTCCATGTCAAAAAGTCCCGCGTTTGACATTTCCAGCAGGACACATGGAGCCTCGATGACTCTCGACATTTTGGCAAACGGAATGACAACCAGGTGCGCGGCGACCTAAATATACTCAAGACCACGTCTTAAAGGGGAGGAAGGGGGAGATGAAAGAAAATTTTCTTTCACGTCCTCTCATCCTATAGATCCTTGCTTACAGAACAGTTGTCTTCAACGCTTCTGTAAGTTGTGCATAGTTTATTGTGACTCAAGCATTTCAAGATCCTTTGAAGCCAGCATAAACGGAGATATGGGGAAAGAAGAAAATCGCGTTTGCCGACTGAAACTTTAAATCATTCGATTACTACCCATATTAGCCGAAACGACAGAGTATTTAATAAACGCACTTAAATCAATGCAATCAATTTTTGTTGCTCTAAATATTACGGATGTGTCCGTAAACCGCATCTGTTAATAAACACTTATTATACAGAAAATTAAATTATTATTGCTTAAATATACGTGCCATTCACACATTTTATTTTAGTAGGATAGCGCGCGATATGTGTCTCGCGTCTATTATGAATTATAAATAGGGAAAGCATATTCAGAGTTACGTAATCGCAGACATTTTCTTGACAAAAAAAGCAAAGTAGTGCAGCAATAGCCATAAAAAAGTGCTGTGGTCTGTATCAGCTCTGGCATATCTGGTGCATTATAAAGTAATTTCAATGCAAGGCAATCTGATAAAATGAACGAAACCGATAGGGAAGTTATAATCTAAGTCGCACGCTGTCAAAAGAAGAATATTTTTACAGTACATTGTCTTGAAGGATTGAGACGTTTTCCCCCTTTTTTTACTCTTCTTCTTTTCTTTTTTTCTTTTCTAAATTCATAGTCTTTAAAGCTAATTTTGCACGTTGCAAAACGTTAGAAAAAGTAAGAAAAGTGTTCTGCAGATTCGAATTTTCTAATTTCATGAAAATGTCAACTGAACTATTAAAACACGGAGAAAACTACTAGTCACTTCTTGATATATTACGTAATATTTGCCCTAAAAAATAATGGCATCTTCGTAAAGCTCTCACTTGCTCCTTCATTTCATTTCATTCGGTTCATATTTATTTATACTTAAAATTAATATTACTATATCTAAATTTCAGCACTTACTAATACTTAGAGCCAAGGTAATATTATTATCCATAGGACTAAGAATATTTATGTCAAATTTTATCATATAGTAAAATGGAAACGATCATTAAAAAGTGAATTTTATTTTGAAGTTTAATGAAACTTTGTTCTGAATTTTCGTGTAACTGGAGACGACCTTACTCCGAAAAATAATTACAAGCGGTGAAACAATGATAGCAAATATTACTGCTAAATTATTTTCAAGAAAATATACTAGTGATGAAAGTTTTGCATACAAATCGAACTGTAGTTGTAATTATGATAAATAATTGCATTCGAGATGGGTAAATAAGATCGTGGACATATGTTATTTACCCACAAATAATAAATAAAAATTATGTTGCTCTCACTATATAAAAATTCTCATTGCTCGGAAACCTCAGATGCAATATTTCACTAAAGCATTTGGCACACTTTGGGAGATTTTTCAGACAGTTTACAGATCGTATTATCACCAAAAAATTCCATATTAGCCTTACATCATCAAAAACTTCATTAAGTATTACTAAAGCTAATCATAAATATTCCGTAAATGTTGAGGTTCGAATAGTTATGAAAAATTGTTACAGACTTTTTCATGATTAGGGAAAACTATCAAAAATTTTGCACTGCATTTTACTATGTTGTCCGCTCACCTTGAAAAAACTTGAAATGTTTTGACATGTGCTTCGAACAGATTGTGCGGCTAAATATCGCTTGAGCTATTCTGATCGTACACTAGGAGTTCCTATTCGCCCTATTTCTGATAAACTGTCCCGATGTCCCGAATTTTTCCAAATTTCTAGCATTTGAAGCGATTTGCTTTGGAGGGCGGGATATGGTGAGTAATGGATTTTATTCTTTCTTTTTTGTAAACCACGTACCATTCCTGGTCATTAATCCATGAAACACTGTTGACCAGTATCTGTTACGACACTGTTAATACTTTTAGTGATAACATTGATTTCTACAGGGACAGGCTATGTGAACTCCCTTCATACTCCATTTGACAGTGCTATCTGTCGAACATGAGATTCTTTCTCGCCGATAAGTCTGAGGAGTTGCGACCGTTACAATAACAGGTGTCGTACATTTTGAGTGCAGATAAGTAAGATGAAAGTTATTATTTTCATTCTCGTTCTAGCGAATGTTGGTAGGCAAAAGGAGTTTGTATCTCCTCTCTCTTTGTTCCAGGTATAAGCGTCTTCTCAATCGCCTTGCTTTTATTTACTTTTGTTTCTTACAATGATTTATCTCATTAAATTTTATTAAATTTTGTTAATATTTTTATTCTTATCGAATCAAATCAGGACAACTGATCCTTTTTTTTTAAAGAAATATGCTATTTTTTTCCCTAAGTTTGGAAAGGGCACATTGTTTTAAAAGAACATTAAGGAAATTAAAGATATTAATCAATTAAGTTAGGTTTCAGACTACGACACTCACATACTATGTGACTTTTATTTAAAGATAATTAGGCTTGCTTCTATTTTAACATACTTTAGTGATATATATTAATATAAAGTATTTATACCTTTAGCATATGACACTGAATATAGGACATCCAAAATATTAAGCAGTTTATTTATAATATTTTGAAACATTCAAAGAACGGTCATTTTGAGAACAGATAGTAAGAAATTCTTACCTCTTTTACAACAACAACAACAAAAAAAGTGTTTTTAACAAGTTTGTTATTTTTTCATTTTGGTAATAAAAATGTTTAATATAAAAATGAAAAATATACCAGAAAAATTAGCAAATAAAGGTTTCAGCAAAAAGTAGACAATTTCTTTCATTTTTTGTTAACTTTTCCAATGCAAAATTATTCCACAGCTTTGATTTGAAGGTTAATTATAAAATTCCTAGAAAATCAAATTTCAAGATGTAATTTCTAAACAAGCAATATTACAGTTAAACACTGAAATTTGGTCTGTTTCATTTAAATCACAACTAGATATTACGTCAGTTTCAAGCTACTTCCAAAGAAGATAGATATTTATTAGATATTTTTCATTACGAATACTTTACGTAAAATTATAGGAAAAGTTCGTTAACTAATTTTATTCTGCGGATGTTCTCAGCATTCAGGCATGTGCAGCATTCAGGCAGTTCTCAGCATTCAGGCAAAATTCTAAGCATATGAAAAAGATGATTGAGGGAGAACTATTAAAAATAGGAAGAATGTTTTGGTTTTTGCATACTGAAGGTTTGTATAATTTTAAAAGATCAAATATAATGGTGAAAAGAAGTACTAAGATTCTGATGATTTTCATCAATAAACAAAAAGTTAAGCTGAGAACAAAATGCAAAACAGACAGCCAAAATTGTGTAACTGCATTTAAAAGTTTTCAATCAGCGGTGTCCAACTCGATGCCCGTAAAGCCTGATGATACAGAACACGCCGTATTATTTAGAAATGAAAAAATGCATGGACACATGCGAGGCTTAATGTAAAAATTGGAACTAGGTGAATGACTTAATAATTTTTGTAATTGCTTATTAAATGAACAAGCATCCTTAAGGCCAAAATCAGCTACAAATTAATGTTTTAAAGAATGACAACATTTGAATGCCTGTACAAATCCACATAAGGAAAAAAAAAAAATCAGTAGTGCGGTTTTGTTTTACGAGAACAGGTTCCAAGATTTTACAAAACACTACCTGCATTTGAATACATTTACTATACCATTCTCATTTTATATCAGACGTTACGGGAGAACTTAAACATCAGATATATGGAGTTGCAATCACATATACAGTTTTGAAAAAATGTACTCTTTACTGGAATTTTATAAGTTATATATGCGTGACAGCGTTGCATGGACATGCCCTGTAGACAGCAGGTATGCATGTAACTTGTTTTCCATGTTAAGGACAGAAAAATAAAATAAAGATGTTAATTTCAGACAACTATCTTTTAGCATTGTTATCATAGTTATCAATCTAAATATATCCGTAGATGTATTTATGCTCCGAAATCAAACGCTCATTAAAAAAGATGCTCATATTTTTTCTAATAAGTAGCTATCACTTTAAATGTTATTTTATTTTAAGCATTAGCAGTACGGTCACTAAACAATGTCAAATATCATACGTAGGCTTTAATATAATTTTGTTAGGCAGTGCAACACATTTGTTAGATGAAGTTTGAAAGGTTGGATGCAAATATACTAAACAACAGTCTATGAATAATTTTGAGCTTGTAGAAATCTTCAAAACTGATTAATTGATAAAATTAGAATTCAAGACTGCTAAAATATGACACTGAGTAACAATCTTAAGATACAATGATTGCTAAGATACAATGAATCACAGCTCTTAGAGGAAAAAATAAATACGAGACTGAGAAGTACAAAATCTCTCGCCGCAAACATGAACAGGAAATTTTTGAGAACTCTCATCAAAAGTTGACAAGGTCACACGACAAACTAATTACAATCGATGGAAGGGCAGAGTTCAAAATGACGACAGCAGAATACAGCCTGACGCTGCAATGAACTTATCAAAGCCTGGCTCCATTCATATAGTGTCCTACTACAGATAAAGTATCACCATGTAACAGGCGCATATGATTCCGCTGTCCCACTGCTTGCATTTATCTCAATTCTACTGACAAGTACCTTAGCGGGGGGCATGTAAACAACAACAAATGCTCTTCAATATAGAACAAATGAAAGAGTAAAGGACGGAGTCGATAAAAAAATGCCATGATAGTTTTATTTATTTATTTATTTATTTTACTTATATTTTTCCAACTTTAGATAAAACACCAACTGAAAGAAGAGTCCTCTAAGTTCGAGGTCCAAAGTTCGTGGCAAAAAACTCAGGGATGAGAAGCTAAGATGAGGTCTCTTCTGATAAGACTTTTCTTTTTAAGCAAAGAGTTGAAGATAATGGACTTTGTTCTATGTTTCAGCACAAGGTTTTGATTACATTTCAATGACAAACGTAAAAGCGATTATTTTTCATACACTGTCAACGTGTCAAAAATCTGAACACAAAGCAGAAATTTCATCAACTAAATTTAACACTTGAGTGGACAATACTGAAAGTACAGTACCACATATAAAATTTAGTGCTTCAGTTATATTTGAGGGCATAAATTTTCTTTCCATACTTCAAAATAAGCTTGAAAGTGCATTTTTTTAAAATTCGGACTAGCCGTTACCTGGTTGGAGTTAACATTACGAGTTCTTTCATCCTCATATTACTTGTTGCATTGTGCATCATTCACTTGCGACGATGATCATGACAGATCGAAATTTTCATATATTTATAGATCTACGACATATTATGCATATGATCGAAATTTAATATTCAAAGTTTTACTTTACAGTGATATTCTGCTTCTGAAGAATGTACTTAAAATAGGTTAAAAGAAATTTTTAAAACAGAAATAAAAAGAAGCTTTTCTTTCTCTCTCTCTTTTTTTTTTTACTTACAGTTAAAAACCACCAAAAGGAAAAAAAATATAATTTCAATGACTAATCTATGATTTTTTAAGCACAATAAAAGACAATGTTAAAAAGGCCTAAAAGTGATTCTTGTGTTCAATCACTCATGCGTATTTCCGCCATTTCCTTCATCCTCCATTTCTCCTCAGCGTAATTCATCCCTTTTATCACTTTGTTGAATCTTCCCAATATTCCCAATAATAAATACAACTCCAGAAAATGTAAATGGGGTTAATAGAGGACTTATTATGCTTCTTCATACGCTTTAATGTTCGAGAAAGTTACAAGGTTACATTTAGTGAACACAAGGGTATACGCAACGCTTCTTTCGACTCGTAATTTTATGACTTAGTTTAACGCTTGTCGCTCAAATGATTTTCATTCGACGCAACCACTACAGAGGATCAAACTTGAATGGGTTCCGTACAATAATTTCAAAGTTTTCCGCAAAGACTTTTATAAATATTTAGATTTATGTTGCAACATTTTATCACAGTTGTGATTTATTAAATATTATGCTATTTAAAAATTTTGAAAATCATAGAAAATCATGAAAATTATTAAAAAATGCGTAAAAATAAAATCTCATGAAAATTTTAAGTATCCATATTGTGTTGTAAAGAAAGGCAATTCGATACCATTTACGAATGAAGTTTATGGAATCCCAAAGTTACAGAACTCGGTTCAGGCAAACCGATTCTCTTTTTAGAGCCGATTGGCGTCTAATCTGTTATATACCCAGTTTATTCCAAATAAGCGAGTGAATGATACGACGATCCTTTGCAGAAAACTGTTAATGCATAAAATACGTTAAATGCAATATGAATAAACTACTGGGAAAAAATTACTCAGAATAGGGAGATGATTGTCGGAGAAGTATTATATGCACATTTTACTGATTGGCTAGCATACTAGCTGCAGACATACTATTATTATAAAAGTGGTTCGGTATTCTAAAAAATATTTTAATAACTCTTCCAGAAATAAAAAAAATTAAGGAACAATGACTTAACATATTAGGTACTTACGCTAGTTGAAAATTTTAAAACTTAAATGCCCTATTCAGAATCAACTGATTCTATGGGAAGTGCTTTTTTTTCCCAGACTTGAGTCCCACGTATTGAATTACACTTTTCACAGCGTTTTAAAGACGATTCAAAAACATTAAAAAATCTCCTTTATGACATTCTCTGTAGGCGGAACGTTTTGAACTCGTTCATCTAATGAAAGCCTTTTTCCGCATAATTGCCTTTTCAGTGTTCAGAACGTCTGAAATTCATACGTTACTAAGTTCAGCCAATATGCAAATAATTGTAAATGCTGACAGATCGATGTCAGGCAATGTTGCTAGTGCCATAACAGCAACATGCAGCTGAACAAAAGCAAAGTAACTTTATCTTGCAACAAAACCACCGTTTCTTGAGCAAATGAAATCTTTTCTCCTTCACGGCTCCAAGACAATGGTTTTCAAGGTATTACATAATAACCACTGTCTACGCGAGTGAAACATTGATAAATGTAAGCGCAGAGGATAACCTGCCAAAGCGTGCTTTGTCGACCCTTTACGGGTTACCGCCTTGAAGTGCTTCCGTCATTGAAATATTGAAGCAGATCTTCACCATATGACTATTGTAACATTTGAAGTGTTTCGTCATAGCTGTTCCCAAGTTCAACAATAATCATAAAAATACCCTCCTCACTCGCCCCGACAAGTGTGCTAAGCTATTCTATTTGCTGTGATCAAATACTGAAGGTCGTGGCTAGGGCCGAATTAAGACTTTAGAGGCCCTAAGCATATATAAGGTTTTCGTGTCCCCACATATCTTTACGCCAGTTTTTTCTTCATTTCTTCTCCCTGCCAGTTATGGTTTAGCTCTATGGCAAAGCCTTCAATAGGTTCAGATGCTTATATTGCTTAATGGTTAATCCGGCCCTGGCCTTAGCTGCTCAAACACGTTTATATATAACCTTCAAAAAGCATCGTTCAGACACGTTTATATATAATCTTCACAAAGTACCTGTACAGCATCTTAACACCTATGATGAAGAATGGCCTATTCACGACGAAGATTGGAAAACTCAACTGAATATAATTGCTATCGCTCAGGCCAGTGGTGTCTTGCGGCCACTTTCTAGTCCTCATCGCTTCTCTCCTTTCAGAACCATGCCAAGAAAACTACAGTGTCATGAGGCCTTGTGGCACCAAATGAACTGAGCCGGACCACGTCGTGCAAATAGTATGATATTTCATCAGAAAAGCGGAACTTGCACAGCGTTTCCATGTCTAGTATCGGTAAAGAGAAATAAAGGAACTCTTAAAACTTCTCAAGCAGCACTTATATAGTAAAATGCGGTTTGCCAGTACCTGTGGAGGTTTTGTGAACGACTCCGTAAAGAAGCCATTCATATATTTCATTTCCATTTGTGACATGTTAAAGACGAGCAAAAACCGCTGGCTGCGCTATTGTAACTTACATTACAAACCTCTAATCTCCTTGTTCCTTTGCTAAGTTAAGGGCTAATGTTATCAATACCGAGTGAAGTTCAGGAAAGCGGTCTTCATTGGCCCTGAGCAATAGCTTCAAAGCACGCATACTTGTGGAGCCATTAAACAGACAGTAAAGTAGCAGATGAAAGAATTGATTAGCAGTTTGATAAAAACGTAAAAATGAATAAATTTAGATTAAAAATAAAAGGCTGAGTTATAAAAAATAAAAGCCACATGTATTTTTTCAAATCCAAAATCGCGAAAAGTTAAGTTCAGAACGGAATTGACTTTTTTGATGTTTAGCAAAACAAAAGCGATATAATGACTAAACTACAATTTTTTCCTATTCCAGTTTAAATTTGCTGAGCTTTCGGTAAGATTCTCAGTTTTAAAAATTACTAAGAACTTAATTAAATCGAATTAAAATGCTGTCTTCTTTTATCCGAATTTCCATTTCGTCAAGTGTATTTTAAGAAATGCCTAATTGCTTGAGTTCTCGCGCAGAAAGATTTTTCAATAAGCAAATTTATGTATGTAGATGTGAAATGGAATCAATATTTGCTCTCTCACGAAGCCACAGAAAAAAGAAGATTATTGATAAAATTTTATACGGAATCGATATTCCAACCATATAAAATGGCTAGAAAATTCGGAATAAAATAAAATTGACTCGGGAGACTTCTTTTTTAAGCATCGATTACGGTGAACCGCATATTCGGTATAGATCAGAGGTGGAAATAAGGAATCTTGTCCACTTTTTGGTTTATCCTTATGATTTTGACAACAGAGCTCTTGTTACACTTATGCATACAAAGTAACCCATATCACATGAAGTTACTGCAGACACAAATTAATATTACTTTATAATTATTGGTGGGAAAAATAAACACGAAGAGTGTGAGCATAAGAAGGAACAAAATTCCTCTAGTTAGCAGATTTAATATACCTTTTATTGCATTAATCATGGTAAAATTACACTCATTTTAAGAGAAGGTCGTGTTAGATAAAAGATCAATGATTGCTGCAACCAGAAAAGAAAAGGAGTAAAAGAAAAAAAGTTTTTTTCCCCCTCCTCACAGCTTCCATTTAGAATCCGTGAAGCATATCGGTCATCAAATTAGCTATACGCTTACTGCTTACTTAACCGTTTGCGTGAAGTTATTGTAGGCATCCATACGATGAAAAATTAATTATATGTATTAAGCTACGTTTGTTAATTGCATATTAAACAAGTTTCTAAAATTTCTTCCAATTAAGTCCCGTTTATAGCAATTTCTCTGCATATTTATTCTGCTTACTGACAGGAGAAAAAATAGTGATCTTTTATAATAAAGATTAGTGAAGTGATACTTAAAGCATTAGCAAATAAAATGCATAATATATCCCGCAATATATACTATAATATTATAATTGTAGAGTCATTAGGTGTTTTTGAAGCATGAGACGTGAGAAATGTGCAATTACTTGGCCAGGACTCGAACCCTTGACCTCTCGAATATGCGACGAGTATGCTTCCTGTTACACCACGAAGGCATGCGGAAAGGAAGGAGAAAATACTGTATATGTTTACCCTTTTAAAAGGCGACTGGGAATTAGGAACCCAATCGCCAAATCCCGGTGGTGGAGAATTATCGTCCACTACCTGTTTTCAGTTCGGGTGCCATTTTAGGGTCATTAGTTTTTTCTTTTATAGCATGAGACGTGAAAAGTGTGCAATGTCCTCACCGGAACTCGAACCCTGGACTTCTCGAATACGCGTCGAATATGCTTCCAATTATACTACAAAAACATGCGGAAAAGAGGGAAAAAATACCTTATGTAATTCTAGGCTATTATTATCATTATTATCAAATATGTTCGATATTCATAACATATCCAGTAGGATACTGTCGAAATATAGAAAGAAAATGTGTAGAAAAAAAATGTTAATTTAATCCTCAGTCCCGGTCTAGCTCTTGAACTAATGATATGAAGGATGAGTAGTGAATGCATATGTAAATCTGACACAGAATATGCCTTTTAAGTTTCATCTCCTATATGCTCCAGGGTTACTTATGCCCGTATATGAGTTGATCCTTCTATCTCAGTGCTATTCAGTTCCATTAAAATCCGCTATGAATTTCGCAATGGCCTTAGATAAGAATATGGCACCTTTCTATGTAAATCTAAACGGGTTATTCCATAAAAAGTTGCCGTGCCGGACGGTTTGATGATAAGATGAGACAGACCGTCTGATAAATCACTGAAGTAGGGTCTGAATTCGGGAAAAGAAATATACATTTGTGGCGGTGTACAGCAATGTCTTTATGACTAGGGACACTTAAAATTTGTACCGTTGAACGTTGGAGGCAATTTTCTTGGAGCTTCAGAATTTGTTTCTCGCGGATTTACATAAGTTATAAAATTAAACTCATCATTAAAAGTTTTTTGTATTAGTATCATTTAGATAAAATATTTTACATATTTCTGCTGTTATATAAATTTGTGCGTCAATAGCATTACAGAAGTAGTATATGAAAATCGTTAATTTAGGAATGACGCATTTTAGAAAGATTAACTATAAGCATGCTACTATTTTTAGAATATGGATCGGAAATATATGTACACAGAGAGCGTGCAAATAAAAGGACACGCAGATATAATTATTTATTCTTAATGATACACGATTAAAGAACTATGACCGAAAATGACAGTCTTAAAAAAAAATCGCTAAAATTACACTTTTGATCCCCTTCCTTATACCGAGTTCAAAATTATGCAATACTTTTATAAATTAACATTTTGTACCCTTAAATTTAAGCAAAAAAGGAGAACAAATATTCCACATCCAGGGAAAAAATAAATAGGATACTACTTTTTTCCCCCCCTTTACTCACATTTTAAACACAACTACCTACGAGTGACTTGCAATACAACAGAAGGAATCTAAATATCAAGCCTTTTCTTTTGAGATATCTTAAAATACGTAAAAACAATGAAAGTATGCAGTAGAGTTGTTAGTGCAAGTTCACTCCGATATTTCGTCAAAATTATTCTCACTCAAATGCCCCACCAGGTTTTAACTGTTTTTCCCAAAATATTCTTCATAGTAAATCTGAAGAAAATACAAAAAGGAAATCATCAAAAGAAGTAAGTAAATGAGGTCTAGGCATAATTTAGAACTCTTAAGGATATCTTTTAGGGAGACCAATCGTGAAACATAAACTACCTGAATTACTTCTCCAGTGAATTTACAGCTTACTTACTATTTCAAGTTAGAAAATTATGGTTCATATCTTATTCGTTATCTCAACAGCGAGACACAACAGACAGCAATGAAATAGGCTTAACCGAACACAAACAGAAGGAATTTTTAATGGAATATTTTTGATTTTTAACTAGAGCCGGAGATTAGCTAAAAACACTAATTTGTTTTCAGTTTTAATGTCCAGTAAAGAATTGGGAAGGGTAAACTGGGCTGAATAACTGAAAGTCTGGTAATTTGAGACAATCACTACGTTGAAAGCTTTCAGTTTTATAACAGCAATTTCTTCTCATCCATGAAATTAAGCGAAGGAAGAAGAAAAACACTCTTAGACTGACGTAGGTTTAAAAAAAAGAAAAGAAAAAGAAAACTAAAAAATTAGGCAAAAATTTTACAGAGATTTACAAAAAACAACCCTAGACGAGAGTAGATTTTATAAAAAATTCACACTTATCTATTTTATCTTTTTCTTCTTTCCACAATTTTATATTTTAAATCGGAATTTTTCTGACACAAATTCTTCTCTTGTGTTTCAAATAAACACAAAGTGGTTGATGCTCACAGAAAAAGATATTTCACATATCATTAACAGCTTTAAGGTACTTAACATCCCGCCAAGGAAAATTTACTTGAAAAAGAGTACTGTATAAATATCTATGTGATTAATATGACGTTTGTGTAATTCGCAAATTATAGACCAGTGATCGCCAAACCGTCGATCGCGAGCTACTAGAAGCTCGCAAAGACATTTTCGGTAGATCTTCTTAAAGCTATGGTTGGCTAAGCAAAAAACTTATCACTTTCATTCGGAAGGGGAAACCGATTACTACTTTACCCAGGTATAGGACAAATGTGTGTGTTTACTGTGCTATTTGTAAGAAAGTGGTAAATTCAACAAACGCTTCCAAGATTTTTTCAATTGTTTGTCAAATCGCCTTTTATAGAGATTAATGCTAAAGAGTTCTGTACTTGTGTTATGGAGCATTTAAATTTTCAAGAAGACAGTGAGGCAGTAGAGTTGGAACTGATTGATTTTTCAAGATAATTTATGTGTAAAATCGCTTTCTTCAAGTTCTGAAAGTGTCTGGCCTCTTGTTTCTAAGGAAAAATACTCAATATTGGTCCAGGTTTGTTTCAAAGTGAAGGCAATGTTCAACTCTACATATCTGCGTGAGATTTCTTTTTCCAGTACGAAATTTATCAAAAATAAGTACAGACTTACTGATGAACACTTGGACAACTGTATTCGAATGGAAGCCACTACCTATACTTCCAACAGTAAAAAAATTGCTGATGACAAAAAAAAAAAAAAAAAAATAAAAAAAAAAAAAAAAAGAGATCCAACCTTCTTATTAAAGTTAATACGTCTGATAAAAAAAATCTGTCATTACTTTCGTTATTTATTACTAACTACACTTCAGTTTCTTTGTTATGTACAACTCAATTTCAGTTTCTTTTTGTTATATACAGTTTAATTAAAATTAATTTAATATTTAATAGAAATGTAAGTTTATAGGCAATAAACAAATCTAAGATTTTTTTTTTTAAATTGGTAGTTCTTTTGGTTAAGTACTTCATAGTAAGAATTAAAAACGGTGCAGTAGCTCCAAAGCTTCATACGTTTGGCAATCACTGTTACAGACAGTGGAAACTGAAAAATTCTACAAGTTAAGTTAAGGCAGCTTTGAAGCCATAGAAATCATGGTTGAACAAAGACCAACAGAACAGGTTGGCTTTGAACCCACGGTTTCTCAGTGGGTGGGATTTCCACTCAAGCAGTAATTTCACTCTCTTTCGGGGGAGTTGGTAGATTGAATCTATAATAAAATGCTCGCAGCAAAAAATAGCTAAGCGAGACTGAAAGTACATGACCAAACGGGTTGAAAAAGTTACAATTTAAAGCATCACATAAGCATAAGGAGTCCGTAGAAACGTATCCTTATTTAAATTTACTAAATTTTAATAATAATTTATATATTAATGAAGCATATAAATAATGCATATTTATTACATATTATAAAAGTTAATTAGCACTTTTCTAGTATATTAAAGTTTATTATTTAGAATGTACCACGTTAAATAAAAACAAATCAAAAAGAGGGGGGAAGAAGAAGAAGAAAACAAGGTGACACTTCGTCAAATGGTGAAAGGGAATGGAGCAATGAAGACTGGGTTAACCTAAAGACGGCCTCTAAGCTAGAATAATGAGATGAATAAAGAGCTACGAATTAATGAATCCTTTCAGCAAAATCAAATGCCTCCTTTCTGTAACTGACTGGCTGCTTTATTCACCAAGAATGAACACAAAAAGGAAAAAGGATAACAAAAGTCATCATTAATATTGAATACAGAATACGGTTTTCTTAAATATGAAGAGTTTTGTGTTAATTAAACTAATTATGTTGCTATTTTGTCTTTATTTTTACTTCTACCTTTGTCAACTCTCACCAGGATGCGTATTAGTTAAAGTATTTAAGCGCAGAATTCTTGGGTTCGAGACAAGCAGCCTTCGGTAGTTATCGCTGACCGGGCATTCTGTTAAATCTCCTTTCTGCTGAAGTGAATTATCGGCTTTAAAATCACTAGCCGCAATTGTTTCGTGAAATCATGAGGCCCGAGCTAAAGCTTAGTAGGCATGTGTCACTTTGTAATTAATATTTTAATTTGGACTTGAACATTTGTTTTGAGTTTCCTGATAGCTGCGGAGGCTGTGTTATGTAATATATTTTTAAACTTTGTTTAAACGTCAGACTGACGTGTAAATAAAATCAATTATTTTAAACTTTCATCTGAGTTTGCCGTTACTGTGCTTAGAAGGTACAACGGGACAATAAGTCGTCTGTCGGTATTTAAATGCCAACTCCTAGAACTGCAATGGGGAAACTTACAAATATAATTCTAAATTTAATAAACTTTATATTTAAGGTAGCTCATTTTCTTACCAAATGTGATTCGACTAAGGAACTGCGTAGCGATAATTTTACATTTGCCGCACGAAATGTTTTGAAGATTAGAAACCCAAATCAGTTTTTATCGCAACTTAGTGACAACTATTGTGTGATCCGAACAGCTTTAGAAGTAGCATTTTTAAAGGTGTAATTCGCTGCAACAGCTTATTCGTGATTGATATAAAATGAGTAGTAACTTGCAGCAGCTGACGTTTTGCTGCGCCAGCTGAACGACTAAATAGTAAAGCATTGTGACATCACTAACAGATGTTATTGCCCACTTCATTTAGTAAGGGAAGTTGAGATGCGGGAATAGAAGCGGAAAATCTAAATGCTGTTGCTCCTACTTTCCTCAGCATCACCTCTGCATATACGTTACTTAATAGCACCAGGATACAATGCTGAGAATTTGATAATTACGTTTGAAGCTTCCCAATAGTAGCGGGGGTAGCATACTGTCCTTTGCAACTGCTAAGAAATTATTCAGAATTCATGTTTTGAAGATGTAAGAAATGAAATCTTTTCCCGTCCTTACTGGAATCTGAAACAGCTGCACAGTCAAAATACTTTAGAGCTAAAAAAAAAAAAAAAAAAAAGATAAAATTGATTAGTGATTATAAACACAAAATAAACCGGTTTCAAAAATCGAATCCCAACTTTACCAGTGGTTAAAGTCTAAATGTTTAGCTTATTAAGACCACATTAATAACTATGTTTCACAGGAATTATTGAGGATGTTTTATTATTATTATTATTTATTTCACAATTTTGTTGAATAGAACTAAAACGTAGTTAACGAAACTGCACTGCCTTATTTCACTTCCCACTATTTGGTTACCTTTCCCATTACTAAATTTTCTTGTAGAATGAGCCAGTTTCGCTTTAAGTTCTCCACGAAAGCATCCATCCTCTTAGATAGATAATCCTCACATATTTTACGATAATCAGTAAAGTTACTTTTAACATAATAAAGTATAAAAAATAAGCTATATGAAGAGTTTGTTCATTCTTAAACGAAGTTATTAACTTCATTATAATTGAACGTAATACATAATTCCCGAATTAAAATTGCTTCTCAAGAGCCACCGCTTACATAAAAAGCGATATACTTTTTTTTCAATAAATGGTTACGGCATGTTTTGTGATTTTATTGCGTTTTTGAGCAACCTATTACATATTTATCTCTGAATGTTTGCTGTTATATTTTTGCAACAGTCACTATCAACGATGTCCTCTCTGTCGCCAAGGAGACTAATTAAAAAGAAACCTAGTTTTAAAAATGAATTCCAAATCCCACCTAAAAATGATTAAAAATGCCTAAATCCCAGCTTTATTGAATGGGTTCTAGTTCAAAAAGTCAACGTCTCCACAAAGATGGGTTCAAGCAGATTAGGAAGCATGGTAACGTTCATGATTTAACAGAAAATAATGTCTGATTTTTCAACCTCCAGCCTGTTGATTACACTGGAACAAAACTCGAGAGCTAAAATACTATGCGCAGAAAAAATATTTGCGTATTCTCTATGCTTGCACACCTATCAAAGCTCTCTATGTATTGAAAAGCATTTAATTTGTGTATATTAAGGGTAATTATTATTTTCTTGCTCATTTAATTAATCAAAATATATGCTGAATGTTTACAAACTCCGTTTCTTTTCTTTCTTTAAACGCGTTTTCTGGCATTTTGCATGGCCAACAGCATAGTGTATGTGTGCTGCTGGCCATGCAAATAAAACACCGTGAAGGAAGCATCCAAACAGCCTGAAACTTGCATCACTTGTATACCGCGATGGAATATGCAAATGATTACGATTTCAGCGCACGCGAACACCATGGGCGACTGTAGCACTCCCTAACATCCGTACATAAGGGAGGAAAGACTGACGTTTCGAATAACGTAAATCATTCTCTGGTGAGATTTTCTTCTCTTTTCTAGTTTTCCGTGTGTGTGCGTGCGTGTGTGTGTGTGTGTGTGTGTGTGTGTGTGTGTGTGTGCAACTTTAGTATGCTTCTTAGAAAAACACGAGCATCATTCAAACTCTGGTTTCTGAGTTCGACCGATGCAGAAACGTTGCATATAGATACTGCGTATTATCCTTCCAAGATATCTGTCATCATATCGGACGTAGCCAAGTAACAGTCATGCAAATATGGAATCGGTAGATGCAGGAGGGAACGACTGACGTACGGGAGTAATTGCAAACGCCACGTCGCACCACTCCACAGGGAGACAGGCATATTGCTCATGGCACTGATGGAGTGCACTGCCACATCCGCAAACACATCACAACGAATTCAGTCTGCAACATAACAATAAATGCATATACGAACAGTTCGACGTCTTTTACATTACAATAATCTGTCCGCTAGACATCCATTGCTTCGCTTACCTGTAACTTTAAACCACAGGTGTTTGCGTTTAGAATGGTGCACTGAACGGCGGAGATGGACATGTGAATGGCATGACATTGCGTTTTCGGACAAATCATGCTTCAGCCTGGACGACGGTCAGATTAGAGTTTGGAGACTGCTCGACTCTTGTATCGTGCATCGCCATACTGCTCCTGCACCCACTGTTATGGTCGCAGCCTGTTCTCCTTCCTTACCTTTTCCTTGCCTGCGGGCACATTTCAACAGGACAATGCGCGACCACACGTAGCACAGAATTTCAAGCTTTTTTCTTAGCCCACCATAATGTGTTGTTACCCTGGCCTGCCCGTTCTCCATATCTCTCGCCCATCGAACATGTCTGGTCAATGATTGGAGAACGTATAGCCCGGCATGCCGCATACGCACGTACACCAGATGAACTTTGGCTAAGTGTGGAAGCAGCATGGGTTGCCATTCTCCAATAATCTATTCAAAGCTTCTTTCAGTCAATGGCGCGGCATGTAACAGCGGTTATTGACAAACAAGCAGGCAACACTCATTACTGATCTACTAGTCTTTCTCACCTCAAAGAAGGCTGTATTTAAAATCAATTAACACAGATACCGTGTGTAACTCCTGAAATAAATTTGGCTTTGATATCTCTTGCCCTCCTTCATGATACATTCTGGACTGCCAACAGTGTGTATCTGAAACTCAACTTTATAATTTTAATTTGGCTATGTCCCCTTCCTTCTTAAAAACATTAACATATGAATCTAAAGTGCATCATCTGAAGATTAATACATTTCATGTCTCTTATGTAATCAAGCTGCAATGCGACAGCTGTCACCCAATCAGATTAAAGAAATATTTTACTATATATCCAACGCTTTGAACTTTTTGTCCCCGCATCGCTTGTTGCTGGCAACGTGCTCTTCTCGCTCTAGTTTATTTCATTCTTTGAAAATATGTAAGACATACGAAACTGTCGGGTGCATATCGCACCCATGATAAAAATATGTAAATCGATATTATGCTACTGGAAGTAATAAAATTATGTTCAATTCGTCCACTTTTGCTTGTAAATGTCATTCTTGTATCTAAGCAGTCAACAATCCGAATCAAGTCTACAACTTTGCGTACATACACACATATATATAATATCTGCTTTATAAAAGAAAATGACATTGTTTAATGCATGAAAGGTCGAAATCAAAAGTACTTGATTTCTTTTCTAACCTTTCTTCTATTTTGATTCCTTGCTCTTTTTGGCACAAACCACCCAGTTTGGTTTCTTTTACTGACAGACTCGAAAAAAAACCAAGTATTTCTATTTTTCCCTAGTGTCAATGGTAAATGGAAAGCTGTTTTGAAATCGACAGCTTTGTTAAACCTGTCTTCTTTGAAATTCCATTTAGGTCAAGTTATTTTGAATAAGACTGAATTACGCAAAACTATCAAAAGACGGTGTGATCAATGAGACAGAGTAATAAGGCTCGTCAGTTCTAAAACCTAGTGTGGACACTGCTGTTTTTACGGATACGAGCGACTAAATTACATGTTACACTGAATCGAGGCATTGTTGAAAAATGATTTATGATATTAGAAGCACTTACATCATGTCTGTTAGTCTGTTGTGCTCTGAAAAGCAGTATTTATATATTTGGAATCCACCGTATAATTTTTAAACCACGTAGAAGACAAAACATATTAATGATGAAAGGAAAAAATTAAATTTTAAATTTTAGGCGGAATTAAGCTCAGTGATTTAACTCATTACGGACAAACGCGAAACGCAAATAGCCGTAAGATCACTCTTTATAATAAGTCAGCATTTCTCAAACGTAAGGAACCACAGAAGTGTTTTTCAGGTAACGCAGAACCTGTTCATGTTTGCAAGCGTCTAATGCTACATTAGCCCATTTGTACTTTGCTGCGTTTAGCGTTCTGTGCCAAAGCGTTCTCTACTGTGTGCTATGCCTGTACTTACTGAACTGGGCACTATGTCTACATCTATCTAACTCTACATAAATCCGCTCATTAAACTGTTGAGTACTTGTAATCACTGCTAAATTAATTTTGAGCAAAGAATTTTTTTGAATTTACTTGTTGTACTCAAAATGCCACCCTGTTCGGTGTAGTGATACTGGCTGCCGAATCCTTGAGAATTTCAGAGAAGGCTGAAATGTTTATAAGTCTATAGTATCTGTGCGGCATAGCAGCACTTAAAATACAGAAGAAGCCAAAAACTCTCTCCAGAGTTTTGTGGTAGGGGGAAGAGAAGTGGAGACTCTTGGCCCCCCGCTTTTGGAATGTTCTGTTAAAATTTTTCGGGTTAATTCGGTCACCCATGTAGTGCATCTTGGGCAACATTCTCGGTGATGAGACAGCTAAATAACGGATCGGTATTAGCCATTCCGGACGAATGCATTACTCTGAAAGTGTCCAGCGTTTTGTAACTGGAGTCAAATAAGTAATGATTTGTAAGTAATTTCGAATAAGTAAACAATAGTGAGTAATTTCAAACCAAAGAAGTAATGAGTTAGATGGATTTATGATAGTTTTAGATCCCAGCTATAGCGACTCAGTTTAAAATAACAACCGAACCTCATGAATGAATGCTGTATCGACTTGACTAAAGCAACTCGATTTATAAAAACTATGGAAGTACAGCGCAGATGCTTAAATGTGTTCACGCCACTAGAAAACTTAATGTTTTAAAGTTTAAAACAGGATTATTGAAACTTCAGACTTAAAAGAATTCAATAAAAGCGTTATAAAGTTAAATGACAAATAAATAAATGTATAAATATAAATAAGTAAATACAAATGAATAAATAAATAAAAATATAAAGGAAAGTTAATAAAAGAATCTAACTTTCTATGTATAAAAAATCAGATTCTTTTATTCTCATAAGAAAATTATTATAAGAATGCTCCAGTTTGCATAGTATTGCTTTGAGTAAATAACGCGAAAATCAAAATTTACTCTTTGTTAACTAGTTTAATTTTTGTGCATACTGTAATTCCTAACATTTCTGACAATATTTAATGACCAGAAAAAACGCAGCAAAAAATGAAGGAGGGGAACGTATTATTAGATGTTACTTATAACGTAAACTCATTATTTACGAATTTTATGAATGATGTAAAGAACATGAATTAAAATGTATTTCTTAGATTTAAGGCCCTGTTTGCGCCGTTTCAAATTATTCCACCAAAGATGGAAATTTCATTCTTATTCGTTAAAATAATTGATTGCATTTCTAAAATTCATAAACATAATTTTATTCGACGGTTACGAAAATTACGAGGAAAAGGCTTTTAAAAGAAGCACAAGGAAAACCATTTCCGCATTTTTAAACGTGACTTCTCCATTTCGAGAACAACATTTCGGGTTTCCGGAGGAGGCATAAAATACAGTAGCTTAAAGAACTAGTCATAAAAACGGGAAGGGTTGAGAAGATATTACTTGAAAGAAGAGAAATTCAGAAGACGACAGTTGGGGAGGTTGCGTGATAAAAGGAACATTTAAACATCTGCTCCTCTGTTACTCCGGTAAAAGAGTGCAGAGAGTTTAACGTTCATTAACTGATGAGGTAGATGACTGTATAAATCAGAAGTTGCACGCTAGACGTATTTTAATTTATTCACCGCAATCCGTTTGCAACAAATGAAAACAATGCTACGCTAAATAACTCTTCCTTTCAGGAAGCTAATTAGGTTAGGGTATTTGAATATGGCAAAACATTTTATTTGCTTTAAATATACCTTCATGGAGGACTTTTTAACAGAAACTGGTATTTTCAAAAAACAGCCACGCAGCCAGCCCATTCGTCTGAATTCGAACTACCAGTACTCAGCGGTCTTAACCATTTCGCTGCTGGTAAGTGAACTAACTCATCTCTTTAAAATATTCGAAAATCGTCAACGCTGTTATACCGAGCTAGCGACTTCACGCCGGTACCGGATTACTTTGAACAGAAGAAAGCAGTTACAGGTATTTTATCAGAACAGAAAACAGATGTAAGAAATTCATTAAAAGAAACTGTAATCTGAAATTTTCAGATTACAGCCTAACATGTCAAAAAAGAGCTCATGATTAAAAGTTTTTCAAAAAATTTTTAAAATGTAAATAATCATAAACATTTAAAAAAAAAAAAACGCAATTTTGTGTTCGAATTTAGCATGCGAATGAGTTTTTAGCCAAACAATTACAATGGGGCCTATTAATTTCATATATACTTTCAAGAAATTCAGGATACAGAATGTAAAAATCATGCATTTAAAACGAGCTATTCAAAATAACAATGCCAAAGGTGAAGCGGAATTGCTATGATATTATTCCATTATAAAATGACACTACATGGAGACGTTTTCCCTTATTTAAAAAAGAAAAGAATTGTTTCTTATGTAGCCGCGCTCTTTTTTTTTTTTTTTTTCTTTACTTTACTGAATAGCTCCAGCATGAAGTCTTCAAACAATTATTTTCCGAAAGCGAAAAAGCAATAATTATTTATCGCAACTGTAAACGCAAAAATTTTTAATTTACCGAGAGATGAAATTCGAGTGTGAAAACTATAACACATTCTTCGAAGTATTAAAAATGTGTTAATGAGATCTGAAATTTAAAGCATAAGGATCAATCGAAAGGTAGTCATTCGTGTGCCTTACAAGGTATTTTCTTCCTTCCTTCTGCATGCCTTCGTGGTGTAACGGTAGCACACTCGGAGCGTACTCGAGAGGTCCAGGTTCTAGTCCCGGCGAGGGCATTGCACATTTTTCATGTCTCCTGTTTTCAAAAAATCCTAATGACTCTACAGCCTTTTGAAGCATAATAGCGAGCTTATATCAAAGGATGTTTCGTTTTTTTATTGAAAATATTTTCTAAAAATATTGAAAGTAAAAAAGAGAGATATGTAGGGTCTTGGGAAAGAAAAAGCGAGAAAGTTAAGAAAAATCAGCAGCCTCCCTTTCTGCATTGTCGGGTTCCACCTTTTTATTTAACAGTTTAATGTGAGGAACCTCTTACACCGATAAGCGACTAATCGCTTAAGTGTGTGAACAGAGACGTAAGACTCAAGAAGGGTTAATTACCCTTTATTTCTCAAAATAGGAGTTAACATAGCCGGCTCCTATCTCAGAGCGTACAGCAAAGCTCCCACTTGGGCTTCAACTTAAAGTAATAAGAATTAACTAATGCTTAGCTAAAAAGATATAGCCGAAGATATCAGGATTCTAAGTAGTTCGCCCCTAAATCTTAATTACGTAGGCGAAGCTATCAAGGGCCTGAAGTACGGCCGAGCGTAATAAATAGCTTAGAGAGAGACGTAGCCCAAAGGCAAACACGCGCTAGTCAAAAACTCTGACTCTCTAACGAAGTCAGTGAAACATCGACTTAAATACTACTCTTACTCATTTGCATTAAACGCGTTTCTGAAAACACATTCTGGTAGGAAATTGTAAGCTGAAATCAGGAGAGACAGGGAAATGTGACAAACTTAAAGTAGCTGTTATAAGCTTAGGATATACCTTATAGCATATATAGTTCCATCTCCGAGTCTGCCATAAAAATTACGTGTAGCAGAATTTTATGAAAACGACTTTTTTATGAAAACGGTTTTATGAAATTGTTTTCATAAAATTCTGCTAACCGTAATTCACAAAATTCTGCTACACTCCTACCTGTGGCCGACTGGTTAAGACCATTGGATACTGGTAGGCGGGCTGGCTGCGTGTTTGCTTTTCGTGCTTTTACGGATATGTAATGTGAATACGAGCCAGTTCCCTTAGAAAGTCCTCCACGAAGAAAATCCTTCCCCTTAGATATACAGCAAGCATACGTTGCCATATCGGTACAGCCTAGCCAATCTATTCTCCTCAACAAGTCAATAACTGAACTGCAATTTCGTTGTCAATCCAACTTTATCAAAAGGCTGTTATTACTACTAACAGCTGCGCTACGCGCGAAATGAAGAACCTGATACGAAGAATAGAAGTAGGATCGGACAATGTTTTACCAATGCTTCCGAAAGCAAAAGTAGAAGCTACGTCACTCACGAGTTTAATTTTAGAAAGTCCTCCATGATGGCATCCTTATGTTAATTTTTTAAACAAAGAAATTAATAAAAAGATGATAATACGGAAGAAAACTACGGATAGTTCTAAAAAATTCAAGTTAAAGGATGAATTATTGTGAGAAAAAATTTTAGACTTCGAAAATTGACGCATGACTTTTAACTCAACAACAGACTGTCATAGCGAACTTTTTCACTTCCTTTTATTAAATATGTGAGCAATGTCCTATACAAGCTAAACTGTATTCATTACGCATTCTGTAAATGTCTGATGACCGAAAGTCAGGTATTCTATTATTTAAGAATGAGAATATCTGTTATGTTAAATAGAAAGAAATGAAAATTCCATCATAACGTTACGTTGCTGGGATAAAAATAATAATTTTCAACTTTGAAAGTCAAATATTTCATTTATCAACTATTATATCTCATCGCAATAGTTTTAATAGAAACGGGGTCTCAAAATTTGTTGCGTCTTTTTTCTGATTTATAGCAGGATACGGAAGGGGTTTTTACAACCTCTTTTGGGGGGGGATACATGGTTAAAATACCCTTTTTTATTTCATTAAGATTACGTTTTATAGAAATCTCTGCCAATCTAATTTTATATATATATATATCTAATTTTATATATATATACATAACTCTTTTCACTCAACTTAAGTTAAACTCCTTTTATTCAAAAGGCCCACCAGCGGCCGAGCGGTAAAGACGCTGAACACTGGTAGTTCGGTCCGAAGTTCGAATCCCGCGAACGGGCTGGTTGCATGGGCGTTTTCGTGGTTTTCCCCATGTGTAACGTGTATACGAGCCAGTTCCCTTAGAAAGTCCTCCACGAAGGCATGCTTCCCCTTAGGCAGATAGCCCTCGTGTGCTTTGCCATAATTGAATAACCTAACCTAAGCTTTTTTGTTATAATAATTCTTACTTGAGAAAAAGACGAAACACTTTCGCATTTATTAATTATTGTTAATTGGTCAGAAGTTAGTTTCCCTTGAAAAGTCAACTAATTTCCGGTCAATGACGATAATTACTTGGTTTATTGATTACATTTTCACCTTTAATTATGCTTTTTTAATGTTTCCATTTTAAATTTATTCAAGATTCAGTATTTAAATATGCTAATGAGTTACTTAATTTCAATAGAATTCTAATTACTTTTGTCAAAGGTTAGGTTATTCAATTATACCAAAGCACACACAAGGGCTATCTGCCTAAAGGGAGGGATGCCTTCGTGGAGGACTTTCTAAGGGAAATTGGCTCGTATACACGTTACACATGAGGAAAACCACGAAAACGCCCATGCAGCCAGCCCATTCGCGGGATTCGAACCTCGGACCGAACTACCTCATGGGGAAAACCACGAAAACGCCCATGCAGCCAGCCCGTTCGCGGGATTCGGACCGAACTACCAATGTTCAGCGTCTTTACCGCTCGGCCGCTGGTGGACGCATAAAGAAGGAGCAAAGATAATTTTAGAAATTATTTTGAGTGAAAAAGAGATTAAAATAAAACGGAAAGATTATAAGCCTAAAAATTGGCCAGTATAAATTTTGATTTATTAAAATTATATTTGATTAACTGTTTGCCATAAATTTTTATTTAGTGATTTAATCATTATATCTTGATTATTTAATTAATTTCGCAGCATACTGCGCGATTTCATAATTTACAAACTTAACTTTCAAATTTCTAAACTCTTGTTTACATATATCTTTCTCTCTCTCTCTCTACATATACATATATACAGATAGATAGATAAATAGATTAAGTTCAAAAGGAACAAAAATTATGATTATCCTATTTAAGGAAAAAGGTGTAGTGTCAGGAATTTTTAAAATCAAAAATGGAAATTTAGATTAGTCAAAAACGCCAATCGTACGGGATTGTAAAACTTTAATGAAATCATGAAAATTAAAGTAGCTATGAAAAAAATGCTAAATGAAAAGGTAAGTATTTAAAGCATTAAATTGGACTGGTTAAAGAGTGTTAACATGTTTCCTAACATGTAACATTAATGAGTTAACGTGTTTCGTTCCTCTAGACACTGAAGGATTCTAAACCGCTGTATATTAATTTTCTTTTTTAAAAAATTATTTCTCTTACACAGTTGAAGAATTCCAACATATGTATACATTATATGTATAATATATATGTTTCACTCTTTAAGGTGTTAAATTGGAATATGAAGAAATTAGATGGTACGTTCTTGTAGATAAGTAATATATTAAAAAAAAATTCTCTTACTGAGCAAGACGTAAACCTAATTTCCTTGTGATGAGTTGTTAAATTTACATTCATTCACTAAATTATCATAATTTTAGCAATATAGCATTTTTTTCCAAAGCTGAATGAAATTATTAATAAACATATTGAAGAAAGGCTCAACAGAACAGTGCCGAAGCACTATGTGTAACGCTTTTTACCATTTCCTTTAACCTTATACATACAAAGATTTAACATAATTTGCTGATGGCTTTCCTTCTTCCTTCTCGTTGGCACTACTGCATTGAAGGATGCCAAACGAGCGATTATGCGCCAAACTTGAAAGTCGATTTTATCTGGCAAGAAGCCAAGCCACAGACTTCGAATTTTATTGTTTGATTTTTTTTTAAAACGGGAAAAGCGCGCGATTTTGCAGGTCGTTAGAATGACTGATGTCAAATCGGCGCGAGGTAGAAGTGGATGTAGCTTAATGCGATCGCCTGCGAGATGTTTGTTACTCTCTATTCATACGCTAAATTCGACATGCCTCTGTTCTTTGCGTATGATATAAAACAGTCAATGGAATGAAAGTTTTTATTTCATTAAAAATAAAAGCGAAAAGAGAGAGAAAGGTACTTTTAATTAAAGACATGAAATTACGTGCAGAATATTACGGTACTTTGCACAATATATATAAAAAACGGAATGTCACAGTATCACGTATTTCCTGCAACAGAAATGTAAGAATTCTTCTCTAACGCACTTTAATGCAGAAATTACGTAACCATATTTTTACGCAATACAATAATCTATTTCTTTCAAAACTAACTCTTAGTTGAGAATAAACTTTATTTTTACTAACCTTCATCTGATTATGCATTTTTAAGTTAATTAGCTAGTGAGGATTCTTTGCAGTGTAATTCCATCATAATTAACTTTTCTTCGAATCACTCTCTGAGAAATCTGTTTTCCGCATTAAAAATGTCTCTTCTCCATGCATATTTACTTTTTAATTAAAGGTAAATTCAATTACATTGAAACAGATTTAAATTTACTCAGTTATTTGCAAACATACACACTTTAAAGTGAAATATCTGATTCTAAAATCATAATTAAGTATCTACCCTTCATGTAAGATTTATGATTTTTTTTTTTTTTTTCTTTTCATCTTCTGATAAGTAAAGAGTAAAAAATCGGCCAAGGACTAAACGATAAGACACACAAGAAAAAGGCCAGCACATAGCATGAGAAGGTAAGGATGTGCTCAAATTTATTTTAGATAAGGTTGTCGCGCATACACTTTATCACTGCGTCGTTATTATATGTATAAACTGTTACGGATGAAAGTATCTTTTCCCTTTCTACAACACGGGATTTTTGCCTTATCTAAAAAACAAAGGAAAGAGGAGAGGGCAGGTGTTAACAGACTTTTGTTTCATGTACACTTTCATTTTTCTTTTTTTCAGGAATAAATTGCGCAATGAATTGTTAAAGGACTCTTTTAAATGGAGCGCTCATCATCGCATCAGAGTTCCGCTGAGTTCGATTTCAGGGATTCCGCAGGTATTTTTTTTAAATAAAGTTAATAAATAATCGACTTTTGTTTCCGTCTAGCTAATAGTTTGCTTCCTTCTATATAATTTTAAAACACGCGTATTATTATTATTTTTACTATTATGCACTATTTCGTCAAATTTAGAAAAACCTAGTTAAAATAAATAAATAGATAAATAAATAAATAAACTATTAAGATCACATGAATGTTTTGTCATACTATGCTGAGGAGGTGTGCGCCAATTGATACTTATATTTCAGTCAAATTTTTCAAGTCGAGTCTATTTATGAACGATATTTATGAATCCTGGCCCTTTCTTCGACCGGAACTGCTAGCAGGGATCTAATATATAGTATACTCTACTGTTTGTCAGCTTTGTGATCCACATAGATCGATATAGTTACAATGAAGAAAAAAAGAGGGGAAAAGAAAGAGGTTCCTAGAAGCAAATAATATAATTATGGAATAATAATGCGTAAACAGATATAACTATTTACAAGCAACAGAAAATTATAAATTAGTTCGCAAATATAGGTAAATATATATACAACCAGAAATGAGCTCTTCAAAACTCTTTTCTCGACCTTTCAAAAAATTGTCTCCACACCCAAAGTTGGGGAAACACTGGTATATTTGTAAAGAATTATCATCCCTCCCCGTGACATAAGTAGCGCTGACATAAGTTAAGTGGTTAGCATGCCCTTCTAGCAACTGGAGGACGAGTGGTTAGAATTCCGGTGAAGGCACAGTTGTTTCTTCGCATTTTTTTTTTTTTTTTAAATCTCCTAAAATCCTAATAGTTTCTACAGCGGTGTGTCCGAACTGAAAATGAGGTAAACGACAACGATAACTTGTCACTATCTGGATTAGGTCGATGCAGTCTTATACCTCTTCCCAGTCACTTACTGCGTGGGGGAGGAGACTGTAAGGAATTATCGTATCCTTCCGTGCGTACTTTCGTCGTATAAGTAGGAAGCACATTCAGCTAACAATTGGAAGATCCTGGCTAAGGAAGAGCTTTTTTTTTTTATGTTTCTTCCTCCGAAATTTCTAATATTTTCTACTGTGGCTAGAGAACTGCAGTATGGTGGACGATAATTCGTTACTGCTTGTATTTGGTCGGCTGGGTTTTCTGCCTCTACTATTCGTCCTATAAGCGGATGAAAATATAAGGAGTTGTAGCATTCCTCTGTGCGTACTTTCGTGGTTAGCAAGCCCAACTGGCAACTAGAACATTCGGAGTTCGAAATCACTTGTTCCCGCTTCTCTCGCCTAAAATTTTAATAATCTGTTCCAATTATTTATTAACTATTTGATTCAGAATAAAACAATATGCGACATAATGATCCACTTCAAATAACAGGAAATGCATGAAAAAGAAAAAAAAAAAAGCCAATATTTCGTACAAAATAAGGAGATCCATACGAAGAAGTTCTTGGCTCTAAATAAAACTGCTCGTGATTGTCGGACTATTATATCAACAATCCACTGACCATTCTAATATGATACAGCTAACTGCACAAAAAGTACTTTTGTGAAACTGTTCCGACCGCTAACAGCCCACCAGCGGCCGAGCGGTAAAGACGCTGAACACTGGTAGTTCGGTCCGAAGTTCGAATCCCGCGAACGGGCTGGCTGCATGGGCGTTTTCGTGGTTTTCCCCATGTGTAACGTGTATACGAGCCAGTTTCCCTTAGAAAGTCCTACACGAAGGCATCCCTCCCTTTAGGCAGATAGCCTTCGTGTGCTTTGCCATAATTGAATAACCTAACCTAACCGACCGATAACGTATTTCAGAGGTTCCTTCCTCTTGAACAAATTATTTGAAAAGATCTGTACAATGTTATGTGGTGTGGAAAGGCGGAAAGTTTGAAGTTGATTTTTTTATTTGAATTAGAGTTATTAAGTTAAAGATTTATCGAATAAAGTTCCGAAAGTTATTCACTAAGAAGCGACTACATCAAGAAGTTTTAATAAACTCTTTCATAATTTATGGTTGTGTCTGCTGCAGTATTCCTCTTTAAGCTGAGATTATTTTAAATATTTAAAATCAAACAGGGGAAAAATAAAGAAAAAGAAAAAAAGTAAGATTATATCGCTTTGTTCGATCTTACCAATAGTCTTTGGCGTCTACAATTTAGAGTTCAGTGTCTCTTTGTTATTATATTAAACAAGTCATGTACTCAAACGAAAAAATTTCACCTCGGCTAGACATATGTAATGGCTAATAAACGATGGCTAACAATATAACGTTGATGTATTATTGCTTTCGAAAGGCAGCTGCTTAAATGGAAGTTGCAAATTTATTACAAACTTCCAGATTTATTAAGCTAAAAAAACACCCAGAATAAGCTACAGTTTAAGAACAGAACTATATGTTGAAGAAAAACAGGTAAAATATTCTTCTCATTGTATGTTGTTATACGATGCTCAGCATCTGACATTTTTAATAATGAGTGAATAACATTTTAAATAACAGAAGCAACATCCACTGAAAAGATCAGCAATACATCAACATCGAAGTAGCAGATAGTTGTAAAAAATGTTGAAAATTGTACAAATAAAAAATGATAGTTTAAATAATTCTCCTTCTTTAAAACATACAATAAATTTGTGTATATAACACAAATTTTTACCCTAACTCACACCTTTAAGATTTATTTATCACTAAACCACTAAGTTCGTAATGACACGCTAATGTTTCTCAACCTTCAACAACAGCATTTTTTTTCTTGTCTGATTTCGAGCCAGAAGTTATTCGCAGGATCTGTAGTGTGTCTGCGAGAATTTATTATTTTGTGACAGTTCATCAACTTTTACAAACCCTACATTCTAGCAGATACTGAACCTATGACAAGCTTATCGCCAAACCAGAAAGTTCGGATTGACAAGTTAGCTTTCCTCTGCTTTCAGCAACAGCATTTCTTCTTGATTGATTTCGATCCAACTTCTCTGAATAAGAACTGTGGTGAATAATTTTCTTTTATAATTATTTTGTACCAGTTCATTAACTTTTACCGACTCTAAATTCGAGCAGTGCTATTAATTACGCATTTTCCCTTAGCATAGGCTTGTACCACCACATTTTCGTGTAAAAAAATATTAAAACGGGCAAAGAAGGCTGACTGACAGATGAAGTTAGAGCTGCTTGCTTGAGCCTGTCTATCTCCAATGGCAGACTTAACCCTTTAAGCTTCAGCGACCAAACGTGTTAGGAACTAATGTTAACCAAATCAAATGCAACGTGCTGCATAAATTTTTTAGGCTGAATCCAGAATTGCAGTTATTAGTGGGGTAAGACTATTTCAGCTTAGTTATTAGTTTGCTTAATCATTTTTTTTTGGTATTATAGATTAGTGGTCTAAAACACAAATAGCACGTGGGCCGCATGCACATCTGAAAACAGCAGACGGGCCAGATTTTTTTTCAACAAAATAAAATATTTTAAATAAATTTTAATTTTGCTTATTAAGTATTTTTCAGAACATACATAAACAATAATAATAACGTCGCAAAGGGAAAAAAAAAAGTCAAATTTATTTTCAATCTGAAATCTAAACCTTGGTACCTACAAGACATTTTTTGATTACATTTTGTTATTCAAACATACCGTTATTAGTAAAAGGTAAATATTAAGTTTTCAGATTGATGTTTATTTAAAATAGTTTTAACATGCTTAATTGATCATTAAATAAGTTATTTTAATTTAAGCTGAAGAAACTGAAAGAAATTATAAAAATTTTCTTAACTTCTCAGAGAAAATTTTGCAAGAACAACAAAACTTGAGAATAAATAATGATGACTTGGTCTCTTTCTCTTATTTATTAAATTTGTCTTCGAAGGGTAAATAAAAATACGTATGTTTGTATGCAAATAATTATAAATTTCTTTTATTTCTTACTATCGCTTGACACTGGATAGCGTTTCGATTTTGATAAAGTTTGTAGCACTGGATAGTAATTATTAGAAATTATCTTCATCACGGATTTTAGATGCTCTTCAGTCAATCGATTTTTATTTTTCCTTATTAATTTTCAAGTATGATAAAACGTTGCTCACATTTCTGAAAAAAAGGGATTGCTCTTAGTGCAAAAATTCGTTACTGATTTATTTTTGACAAGTCAATAAAATCTGTATTATCAAATTTTTGAATACGATTTATAACACGTGTTAAATTTGCTAGCTCTATTTATAAATTTTTGACGCGTTGTTCATGTTAATTTTTAATGGTAATGAAAATAATATAAACTCAGACTTCAAATAATTAAAATCTTGAAACTTTTATAACAATGTATTTACAACAAATTCATAATTGAAATGTCTTCGTGGGCCGCATAAAATTGCTTCAGTGGCCGCCAGTTTGAGACCACTGCTATAGATTGTTATTATTTTTTTAACACTTTTTCCCAAATATTGCTTTCTGTTCTTTAATTAGAATGTTACACGAAGCAGTTTTCAATAATGAAACTTGTTTTGGCAATGATTCCGTTTTTCCATTGTTATTATTTTATACGCGTTTATGTTTGTTTTGGTCATTTAAGCAATTTCTTGAACTTTCAATACAAGGTACAAAAAAGCATATACGACTTTAATGTAACTTTTTTCATTAATAATTACGTCCAGATTTGTTTATCTTTTTTTTTCAGGATGAGTTTGTAAGGAACAACTGAATTTTCCAGCGTTTGTGATGTAAGTGGTTAGCATACCTAGCAGGCAGATGGAAACCTTAGTTCGAATACCGGTGAGGGCACAACTGATTTTTCATATTTCCGAATTACGTTAAGCCTAAAAGTCTCTAAAGAAAGCCCGAACTAAACCATCCTTACCATTTGGATATTGTCGACTTGGTCTCACGTCTCTCTCCAGTCGCTCTTTAAGAGAGGAAAATGTATCACATCCAACTAGCAAACTGGGAATTTCATTGTTTGAATAAAGTTGAACGCACAGTTGATTTTTCTCATTTGCCGCACTGAAAAAGCCTAAAGGTTTCCAGAAAGTGTAGCTAGTTGGTTTGTTGATTATAAGAAATCACGCGTAGACTAACTCTCTTGAGAGGTATGCCATCTTGGAGGGCGTTCAAAGTGAAACCGGATCGCATTTACATTACGCATTGCAAGAAACTCTGAAAACCTCACGCAATATCAGTATTCAGCAATATTACCTACTCGACAACTGGTTTGACGGGGGGAATGTGACGCGAAATGAACAGATATTTTCGAATTCCCGATATGCCGAGTCTAAAAGCCTCTCAGTCGCTATCCCAATAATTAGCATTTGCTTTTTAAGCAATCATCCATAACTCCTCAGTTAAATCTGATAAACACGAGTAGTTTTCCATGTTCTATTCCAATAAAACGGTTTCCCTGCGAATGAATTTTCAGCGCTTTCTCTATGTCTAATATTCATAGAAGAACTTTTTAAAGTCCTTAACTAGAGTTATATTTCTGAAAGCAGACACGTGATGCTTTGTCATAAAAAGTTTAAATATAACACCAAATTGTAGGATAAGAAAGAGCCAGCTTATTTACTTACCCTGCAAATTTTCATGTTGACATGGCATAATTAACGTCTTGGCATAAATTTACAGGAAGAAAAATGCATTGAATCTTCATTGTTGACATGCATAAAGAACCTTGAAGCACAGCTCTTAAGCTAGTATTTTTTATCACCTTTTGTTGATATTTAATTTAATATATTTTAATTTTGCGCCGCTTTAATTTTTTACTTGAGGAACAGCCTCACTGTCCCCCTCCCGACTATGGCTACGACTTAAAGATTTAGTAAGAAATTGTTTGCCACGTGTTTTCTTACGCACACACAAAATATGCCTTTACTTCATTTAGGAAAAAGGAGCTGGCGCTCTAGGCGGCTGCTTGCGTCGCCTGCATTTTTAGCCGGCTTTGTAGACACATTCAAATCGAAATTCATTTTATTTCGCTTCGTTTTTAGTATATTCGGTCATTTTCGTTGAGTGGATAAAGCTATTGAACACCAGCAGTTCGTACTGCGCTTATCACCCAGCGAATAGCCTACCTACATAGCGTTCTCGCATTTCTTACGATGTGTGATGCAAATACTAGTAAGTTCGTTCCAATGAATATCACATATCTTCTAAAGAAGGTAACACCCACGTGCTTTGTTGTAATCGGTTAACTATCTAATCATTTTTATTTCTTTATTCAGTTGCATACACATTTCTGAGATATATTATTTACTGAACTCGATTGATTAATATTTATTTATCTTCGTTATAAGGGGATAAGTGAAAATTGTCAATTATGTATGTTAAATTTTATATAAAGCAGTAATGTGGGAATAGAAGCAGCAACGATCTATTTAATGGTGTTATAGGCACGTGGAGTATATGCTTAATCCGATGCAGTTGGTTAACCCATTAGAGCGAAACACGTGTGGACTAGCTGAGAGAAAGAATGCCTTCGCCGAGAGCTTTCTAAAGAAAACTAAATTCTATTCACGTTCGTTAGGCTGAAGTGGGAAAAATGAGCTGGATTATTTAGATTATAGCAAAGCATTCGATGGCTATCTGTCTGAAGGAACGGATAGCTTCGTGGAAGGTTTTTTTTTTCCCCAGGATAAATGGTTCGTGTTCACTGTTACACATGGCAAAATCCACAAAAACTATCATGTAGTCAGATTTCACCAGAACCTGAACCTGGGTTAAACTACCAGTGTTCAGGGATTTTACGGCTCGATCATTTTTGGACTCCTAAAACAGGGAAGAGGATACCGAAAGAAATAGTGTACCTCATAGCAACAGACAAACAAAGCAAAAACTAGAATGTACAAACATACTTCACGGAAAACTTTACTACATTTTTCAAGTTCTAAAAATGAAACTTTTAGAGTGGAAATACTAAACATATCACGGAAGATACTTGCCATCCAATTTATGAAAGCTTTTGACGCGCCTACTCGAGGTTTACACTGCGTATTTTCTGTTCTGTAAGCCTAAAAAATGTACATACCGAGTTAAAAATTTCTTGAACCGAATTAGCAAAAAACTACTTTATATAATTAATCTATAATTTAGAGTGTATAAAGTAATGATGAGTTAAAAGAAGGCTTTTCAACAACGAAAAAATATAAGTTCCAGTTTCTTTGACAGGAACCGTAAAAAAACTGAATGTGATATAAAGTATTTCTCCTGCCTTCTTAGCATGCCTTCGTGGTGTAGTGGTCAGAAAGCTCAACGCGTATTCTAGAGGTCCGTGGTTTGAGTCCCAGAGAGGGCATCGTTCATTTTTCATGACTCCAGCTTCCAAATAACCTAACGTTTCTACAGGGAGTTTCATTCAATTGAACTGGTTTCATATTGCAAAGCAGAATATGAAAGCACTTTCATATTAATGTTTCTGGCATCCTAAATGGTAACAACAAGTTTTTACAATTTTTTCCACTTCGATGTCATACAGGTAACAACGCGATGCTGTAGCTGCAACTGCGATGTCCTATATGCTACAGCAAGATTTGTTAAGAGGGGATGCACGTGTTAATTAGTAATATTAATGCGTATAGAACCAGCTTTCGATTCACCTGGAGTACTTTATCACGTTCGTACAAACAGAATCTGCATACTTTCCTGTCTGCTGTAGTTCAGTGTACCTGTGTTTGTCTAAATGAAATTTTTATGAGAAAAAAAAACAGCATTCTGCTAAATTTTAGGGTCCAATAAAATCTGGGGCTCTAAGTGTGTGGTCTCCTTGTGGGCTTCGCAGGTAATCAAGCCTTGTATAAAGCAGAAAACTTGCAACATTCAAACTACACTCTGCCGAACTGTTACAGGAGGTGCAAAGGAAAACTCATGCATACAACATAAGGTCCGCAAGCATTTCATTTCTTTCTAATTTCACATGAATTTGTGTGTTTTTTAGCGTAGAATTTATATCTATATCTATATAATTCAGAATCAAATAGAAAAGGAATTAAAAAATAAAAAACAAATTATTAAAATTACGCTTTTTGCTGCTGCAATGAGTGCAAATTAATAACGAACATTTTAGTTGCTTTGATTTCTATGGTTTCTCCCTGATGACAACCACAAATACAAGATCAGAACCAACATTTATTTATTTGTTCTTCTTCTCCACTCGTACTTTGATTTACTAAGGAATTCTATACTTCTGTTTTGTTGTTAAGTAAAAATTCTTTTTTGCCTTGCTCTCTTGTGATAGTGAATTTGATTTCAACTTCTTACAGTTCTTCTAAAATTCTTTAATCTATGTATAAATTAAAGTTTACTATGTAGAGCTTGTTAGGCTCTTCGAAGCAGGAAGCACAAAAAATCAGCTATGCCCTCGCCGGCATTCCATCTTCGCATTGCTTGTCGTAAGTGTTACCAGTTACACCACGATATCACGCAGTGGAGAAGGCGACTTTTCTATCCGCGAGAAAGTTAGATAAAATATATACTGCATTTGATTGGAGGGCTTTAACTTTGCTTTACGAGATGTGGCTGATATTTTAACAGCGTTATGTCTCCTTAGTGTTAAACATTATTATCAGAATGAATACTAAGATGACTTACGAACTCCGCAGGTTATTTAAGTTCAGAAATGAATGCAACCGCCTTCCAAACAATTCGCTAATGTCAACTGCTTTCCAACTGGCGACCTTGCTAAGAAAAAGGAAAAATTTCGCAATCATTGAAGCTAGAAACATATGTTTTCGGTCTCAAAATTCCCACTATTAATAAAATAAAATAAACTATCACGGTCTGCGAAAATAAGGAAAAGGGAAAAGGTTTACGTCACAAGAGTTTTGTGTGCTTTAGATAGCGGTTATTATCCGCAACTGAGAGCAGCTACAAATGACGGTGACGGGGAAGGCGTCGGCAGAGTTACTTATTCTTCAACCTAAAAAAAATTCATTCAGCAAGTTATTTGTAGTAGAAGGCTCGACCCCCACCTACAAATAATTTACCCACTTTTTAACTCACTTAGTTTCCACATTATTTTACTCACATACATTTAAATCAGCAGTAATGTCGAATACGTTTCAGATATCCATCATTTTCTGCGATTGAAAGTTACTCCAGAAGCAGCGTTACGGAGCATCTACAATGATTTCCTTGTTTTTCAACGTTTGAAATGAAAGGTCATTAAAAAACAATTACTGCAATTTCTTCTACTTTTTTTTTCTAACTACAACCAATTGCAATAATTTATAAGTGCAAATGAAACAAATCTAAGTTTAATATCAGACAAAATTTACGAATTTTTCAGCCCTCACCATATTAATGGCCGAAAACTGGCGCTGATCGCGCTCTATGGACCAGCGTTTCTCCAGGTTTCTTCTGTAGAGAAATTACTGAAAAACTTTCTGATGAATGGAATTCCAACATAAAAATACACTGCTAATGGTATATTAACCTGAGCATTCAGTCGTAGACATAATAATCCAACAATAATTAGCAGTCATTCATTTCTAGTCAAATGACTAATGAATGACTTAGATAGATTAGATAGCAGCTAACGGCTCGACTCGAAACAAATAAAGCAATCTTCGTGAACAAAAATTGCAGTGATTCATTTTTATCCATTAAAAAAGTAACGAATCTACTACTTCGCACGGTCATTTCAAAGGTGATATAAACTTTATACAGAATATACTTGATCATGCAATAGTAAGAATGCAAAACATGTCATTTAGAAGACAGAACTTGGAGACAGAGTGTTAAATGCCGGAACAAAACAAACCGATAAAGATCTTCCCCAATTTCCTTTCCCTAAAAGAGGAATCACATGTATATAAGTTACATGTTCTTATGATATACATGTAGATAATCACATGTATATCATAAGAACCTTTTTTTTCTGAATAACGAAAATTATCATCATATCATCATCTTTGAATAGAACTCTATGTGACAGTTCAGTCAAGACATTTGAATGGAATAAAAATCCCCACTGAAGTTTGGTTCAACGGTGTATAGCCGTTTTCCAAGAATGTGCGTTACACCTGCCTCGCGCAACCATTAGTTAATACCCGAAGAAAGGTGGAAAGGGGGAAAGATGAAGTTAAAAAAACAGTAACGTAAAGGCGTTTTTCGATTTCCTAACAGCCTAAATACGAACGATTTCAATAGCCTGTAATTTTTCGGATAAATCTTGCGGAAATTCTAGAAAAAATACTTAAAAATGCATAAAAAAGTTTTAACTGAATATATATTTTCTCACTACATCCGATTTTCCAATAGATCTGAGTTAAAGACATATCCGGCATCTAATTTTCCGAGTTGAAGATAATACCCGAAGTTCGTTATATCCGATTTTCATAGGTCTGGAGTTTGCTATAGCCGTATAAAACAACATTACGTAAACTGAACAGAACCAAAAAGTTAGTACTATCTATCCGGGGGATCGTCATAAACCATGTTCCCTGTACCGTAGTATGAATGTATTACATTGCATTACGTTTCCAAGACATTACCCTTTTTTCATTTACAAAACTTTTGATACATTTAGTTAAAAATTACTGTTAGAAGTTTAGTCAAAGCTAAGAGAAACGTCACAGAGCTGAGCTTACGTTAGTGTAGGTAAGCAGAATTTTACCCTTCGAATTTGAAATAAACAGAAAATAATTATTCTGTAACATACTTAAACTTTAAATATAAATTTAACTTACAGATACCTAAACTTTAAACTTTAAAAATACTTTAAACTAAATTTCGATTTCCAACACATGGAAAGTGTTTACTGTATCAGAAATCTCACAACTTTTATATACTATATATTCCCTTTCGATGAAGGCCGGACTAGTTAAGATTCGACACGAGTGATTTATTTTGACACAACATTTATCTCAATATCTTCCATATCAAAGCAGCGATGCGAGATATTTATCTTTACTCGTTTTCAGTTATACCCCGAGACACGGCAAAGATGTGTCACCTAGTATTATTTGAGAACGACTCCATGGCATTTCTATGCAGAGGAACACTAGATAAGGATATTTACTTCGATATGTTTTAATGAGCTCGAGTGGAACATTACTTACTTAATTATGTAGTTTAAAAAAAAAAGTTCTTTCCCAAACAATTTAAACTAGTGATCTGAGCACTTTTTTTTTTCTGAATGTTTTTGATTGAAATACGCTACAACTACCCCTTAATTCCTTTTTTGATCTCAGGAAAGATAATAGCAGTTATTTTACACGTCATCAGTATCAAAACTGAGTTGTTAAGCACTGAGTTGCTAAACTGAGTTGAGGAAGCTAAAGGTGGAAGTTGAGCTAAACTGAGTTGAGGAAGCACGTCCTGCCTGCAAGTAAAGTATTAATAAATAAAAAAAATATATTAGTTTATTTTCGCGTGCATAAAACAAGAGAAGAATTAACATTATTATTTAATTCAGTTAAAAACATATTACAAATAATTCTACTACAGATCACTACAGATCTGATAAGCAGACTTTTCAGAGAATAACATGTGAAGTATCTTATATTAATTAACCAGTTATTATGATTTAAGTCTTAACTGTAACTTCTCCTTCCCATAATCCTCACTAGAATGTAAATTAGGTTTCTGTGTATTTAAGTTGAGGATTTTGAATCTTCAGATTAGAGCTCCTGGCAACCGGTCTTGCTGTTAGTATTCTCGCCGGCTCTGCTTAAAAGTTATAATTTTTAGTTTTAAATGTTTAAATGTTTATAAGTTTAAAATATTTTAAAACACGGGCCGGTAAAATAGCCGAGTCAGCTTAAATTAGTCTATTTTATGTGTAGTCTTAAACTATATTTCTAAGTTTGAATTTAACTTTGTTATGTTAATTTAAATATCCATAGTGGAAGTTTCGTCTTTAGCAAAAGTTATGCCAGTTATGTTAACATTGAGACTAAATAAAAAGGTTATTTAAACCTTCTTCAGAATTTTGTGAGTTGTTTAAGAACCGTACAAACAGTTGTTTGTTGTCAGTGAGTTTGTTGTCAGCCTTTGAAACTGAAAGACAAATTTCCTAAAACACAGGTCTTTATTCCAATGGTATACATTGAACGAAACCCTGCGTAGACTCGTTTCAATGTTGCTCAACTAAACCGTTTTATTTAAATGCAGTCAAAAAAGCGTGATTTAAAATGAAACTTTCCTAACTTTGTAGGCGATCAGGCACAGGTGCCGCTTCTGGAGCAAAACTGTTTTGCAAATCTGTGAAGATCAACAACTATCTTATATCAAAAGCAATGAGCGGAGTAAGGCGAAAGTAGTATCATTTGTGGAGGAAAACCGTAATCAAAAGCGAAAAACTAAGGTTTCTTTTCTCTCTTTCTCTACATTTTTTTGGCGGGGGGGGGGGAGATTTTAAAGTAATACACTGGTGTGTTTCTCATCCGTTTTGACACAAACAACTCTGATTTCAGAATTCGTGAACTTGTGAATTTTATTTAAATGGAGACACTTCTCTATATGTTTATTCATTTTAAACGTTTTTGTTCCACAAGAGACCCTAAATTTCAAATTATATTAATACAGTCGACAGGAAGTTTTATGTGGCTATTATTATTTTGATAACCAAGTAAATAAAGCAGAAATTAGTTTAACCTTTTAATATTAATTTAAATTAGTTTGAATTATAATTTGAATCTGAGTGTAAATTGGTTTGGCATAACTTCGCAAAATTTCAGAAATTCACTGCCAGAGGTATAATACAGCTCGTACTATACTGAGTTGCCAGTCTAATTTTCAAACTCAAAATAAACGTTTTTTCTCACATTCCTAGAGTCAGTTGTTATTCACTCGCAAACTGGATACACATGTTAAGGTCTCAAATATAGAAACGACTCCAAACATAGGCAACAGCATAGGGCGACGATTTTCGACCAAATAAGTTGGATCACAAGCGAAAATTAAATGAAGGCACATTTTATTTTGAATTGCTAATATGGTTGTTTTATAGGGAATGCTAATTACACTTGTAGAAACGTTAGGTTATTTCGAAGCAAGAGAGATGAAAAATGGGGAACGCCTTCGCCGGGACTCGAACCACAGACCTCTCGAATACGCGTGCAGCGTACTGACCACTACACCACGAAGGCATGCACCTTATACACTGATCGCCTGAAGTGGTGAAAATGCAGGAGACTGGTCTGACGGGATAGTGGTTAGTGATTCTGCTTTGGTTCGAATCCTGGTGAAGGCATGGATGTTGTAAATGTATAATGTCTGCGTGATGGGGGTGCTCTAAATATTAGGCCAGGCGAAAATTTGGTGATATGGGAAGAGGGGTGGGAGACCCTCGGATTGCTCCATGGGGTGCTCTCCCTCAGAAGTGGGGGTGGAACTGAGGGAATTCGTATTGTCATCTATATGGTGTCCAAGGTTCTTGCCAAACACAGACGTAATCTTGTAAGCCTTGCCGTGATAAAATTCGTGGACTTCTTCTGATTAGGTCAGACAAATGAGATTAGCCACGACAACAACAATAGCAATTCATAACGAGCTTATTCTCGTTGCAGTTACCATAATTTCAAGAATACATTTAATGCTTATATATGTAACTAACTCTTTTTTAGATATGTGCTGTAATATATTCGAGTGAACTAAACATATCTGAACCATTTATGCCTAAAGTGGCAAATGCATTCTGCTCGAAAAGTACATTTTTCTCGTGGTACATAACTTTAATTTTGAAAATTACTCAGGGTTCTTTTAAGTAAAATTTGAAGTGTTAAACCGCCACAAACAAATTAAATTTAGTGACTATAAATGTAACTACATGTACTACACGCTTTTCTGCATAATTTAGAAGAATACTGTTTTACATCCAGCCTATTATTTCATTATTTTGTCAGAGATTTTGCTACTGAAGTGATGGCATAAAAAAGAATATTTGATAAATTTTATTAACTAATAATTAGAATTTAGGGAAGGTTACAATGATTATGATAAAAAAAAGTAAAGATTATTTCAGTAGTAATTCGCGTTTTACAAAATTATCTGTCCTGTATCTCTAATTCAAGCCTTGTTTCTCTTCGGTCACTGCCAAAAATTGAAACTGAAACATGGGCATTAAAATATATATATATTGCATGTCCTAGATAGTGCAAGCAACTTCTGCCAAGTCGAAAATTTTGGAACGTTATAGAGACACTTCAAATACTTCCCGCCACCACGCAGAAAGTAGATTTGAGTGACATCAAAACACCACGTGATACTTACAGGGTGCGAAAACATGCAGTAAGGAGTGATGCTAGGATGTTGAAGTTTCGTCGAAAGCAAACAAGCTTCAAAGTGTAACCTTGAGTTTTTTCATGTATTAATTTAGTACTTTTTTTTAACTTTTCCTTCCCACCTTTTTATCACATTATTTATCAATACCACCGTTCCCAAAGGCGTGCATTCAAATTTGACCAAATTTTCCCTTTTTGTTTCGCGGCTATCATAATTTTGATATCACGTGACTTGGAACAGGCGTGCGACATCCATCACCTTTCAAGGCGACTTTTTTTTTTTCCGTCGCCATCTTTTTTTCCCTCCCAACTCACGGAAGGGTCATGACGCAATAAGAAGCGCATTGCGTAACACAGACGCAAAGAAAAAATAAACAAACACAGCAGATTCCACTTCCCTTCCCAAGTTGGAAAAGTAACCCCATTGACTGACCCAGGCAGCTTTATTCTTTCAAGTCGAAGAAGCTTCAGACTAGTCATTAATCTTGACAGGATTTTGCAGGGAAAAATACCTGATCTCTCGTTATGTTCGTTCAGTATTTTTAAACCTTGATCAGGGATTTTGATGAGATAAAATTGCTTCAAAGATAGAGAAATGCTACGTATACTTACAATTATTAAGGATTCCAAATCATCTAGAGTTTTACACTAGATGTTTTATTTATTTGTACGTGTTGCCTACTACGCTGTTTTATTATTTGCACGTGTTGTACGTATCAGGTCACTTCACTTTTGTCAACGAAGAAACGTAATTATTTTCCAGGCCTCTAGAAATACACTTTATATCCATCCCAGAGAAGACTCACTTTCCTGTCATTTTCACACATTTTAAGTCACATTTTATTAGACAAATCCATCTTCATAAAAACTCCCCCTCTTACTGATCCATGTAAAAAGCGTTTCATACCTTATTTTTTTTCATTATTTATTTATTTATTTAATGTGATGGTCTATTTTAATTTTTCTTTTAACATTTAAAGAATTCTAATTCTACATATTTATTTGAATTTCAGTTTTTGGCCTTCGTGAAAAATTGCTTCTAAATTTCTTTCTTTATGTATTTACATGCAGATTACATATAATACATCGCACCCTGAATGTAATACATCTTACATTCCTACTTTGCAAAGTTTACACATTACTAACACTTTAATTAGACTAAATATCGTTTCATATGAAGAGCTTTTACTAATGACTTCAACTACTATTTTTTTTATAATATAAATTGTCATGAAATATCTTTATAATATATATTATAGAGTCTCATTCAACCTTCAGAGGTTTTTGGATCAGCTCCTTTTGTTTTATTTGCAAGCTACAATTTTGATTTGACTTTTTGTATACCTTGCGGCAATTTCTGTCGTGTTTTATAGGGAAAATGTCGACAACCCTCAAATTATTAAAAACAATACTAATTTTTTTATATATTTTTTAATGTTTAATTTATTCTTGGTGGTGCTCTAATTCCGAATAATTTGCTTCCAACGCTTCTTGATTTACATGTGTTTCATATTTAACTTTGTATACCTTACTCTTACTTTTTTTAAGACGGAAAAACACTAGTTATTTTAATCATATGCTAAAAATATTGCTGAAATTGTATCCGTTTTGAATATATAGCCTTTCATAATAAGTAAGAGCTGGTTTTTTCCCAAGTTTTCTGTCTCTCTCTTTTTTTTCATATATTCATAATTTTTGCTTCTGGTTTCAGTTTCCTTTTGGAAGGTTATTTATATTTTTTATTCCCTTTATATCATTATGAAACTCAATTAAGTAAAAATTAAGTCATTAGTTTATGCTTATTTTGTCATAGCTCGAGAGTATCTGCTAAATAGGGATGTCTTTGTGTATGATTTTAAAGCGAAGATGCTGTGTATTTGTATAATGTCACTTGGTTAAAACTACAATGGCTCCATGCAGTAAAAGTTTTCAATATTCAATAAAATAAGTTTTAAATAAGATAAATTGATGCTTATATAAGCTTTCTGGTTTATTATGACCTTCATTTAAAAAAAATATAATAATTTGAAAATACAAAGCATTGCTGTATTGCATGAAATGAAATATTTTAAGGAATTTATATTTTAAACGCATACAAATTATAAGCCACTATTACACACCAACAAGAGAAGATACGTACAGTTTACCGCCACAGATATAAATCTAACAACCAGTCAGTTTAATTCAATATTTATTACTCATGATGATAAAAGGGGAGCAAAATCGTGTATCCCCCTTGAAGCGCGTACGTTCTTGATTAACTTCCTGGTTTTCAGATACTCGAAATTTTTATTCTTGTATTTCTTCGCTTGAGCATTAATATCCATTTATTACATCGCACACCAGACTAACTGTGCTCTCAGTTCTTTCTGCTTACCATTAGTAATAATAACCTAAATTAGTGTTCCATAAATTTTAGCAGACATAATCTTGCGATTCAGCACAGTCATTGCATAATAAATTATGACGATAAAACAGAAGCAGGAATTTATTACAGAAAAAATGAACTCATTCGTACATTCAACTGCCAATTTTTTTTTATCCTACTATCTAAAGACTGACATACGCATTTGCAAGTCAAACCTTCACAATTTCCGGTCTTCCTGTCAGTTATCAGTAGAGGAAATTTCTTTGTGTCGAATTATTTAGAGGGATCTATGGACTGCAGAGAAGTTTGAAAGAGCAATGTGTATTATTTTAAAGGATATACAAATATGATAATGAAAGTATTCACATATTAAATACACACATGTGAGAGGGAAATTAAGATTCTTCAATATAGTATGAGAAACGGCAAAAAGAGATTTTTAGACTTTCATACATTCACTTTTTATCGTTACATCACCAGAAGAAGAAAGAGATATCGATTGTTTTCTAAACTTTTCGAATCAGAAAATCGAAATACGGTTAAAGATGAATGCAACACATTTTTGCTTTACTTGAACTAGAATAATTAATGTAGCAATAAATTGGAACTCTAATATTAAGCAATTTCCACGAAAAGTTTATATTCCAACATCTCGAATCGGGTAAACTCTGAAAATACTATGAACATTAATATTAAATACCAGTTGATTTGGTTTATTTAATTATGGCAAAGCAAGAGTTACTAAAGAGAAGGATGCCTTCGCGGAGGACTTTCTAAGGGAAATGTATCGTATGCAAGTTAGATCTGGAGAAAACCACGAAAATGCCCATGCAACCAGTCCGTTCGCGGGATTCGAACCTCGAACCGAACTACTAGTGTTCAGCGACTTTACCGACTTTACCTGAATACCAATTAAGTATTAAATTTTTATTGCTGTAATTACACTAAATTAAATTACAGAACGTAACTTTACTTCGAAATTAAATTATTAAAAATGCACGAATTTGTAGGTTATTTTTATGCAGTAATAAATTTTTTAGCTGTATTCATGTAAATAATGAAAAAATATATTAATATTTAAATTATAGCTGACTATTAAATAATAATTAATTGTGTTTGTTCTTAACCTAAAAATGTGATTTTCAAATCCGGTGTGCACTCTGTAAGCTTTTAGGTGTTGGACTTGTAGTCATTCCTTATAGTATAATTTGAAGGAAAATACATTAATTAATAACTAGTCAATCAAAGAATGGAGAAAATACAATGCATCACTATGACTGAAGTATTATCATTATAAATGCAGTATCATTTGTTATACTACAAAAGAAACATACATCTCATTAAATGTTATAAATTCTCTGATTTCTAAGTAACACACACGATGTCTGTACTCATTTTATAAAGGAATGTAATGTGTGTTACAGATACAGAAGACTTCTTTGGAAGAAAAAGAAACATTCAGCTGTTTTAAAATAATAAAATAAACTGGAAATTCGATAAACATAAAATAAAATGTAAAGTAAAACTAAATGATAATATTGTGTAACTGTGAACAAACTAAACGTTTAACTATAACAAAAAACAACTGAACAAGGAACTAGAAGTAAACTATCTTGTTGTGCATTTATGTATGTCTAATTTATTTTCATACTGCATGACCTTAATGATTGAAAATCGAAAACATTCATTCCTAAATTATATAAATACGAAATTTTACATATGACTGATACCTATAAATTGTTCAGAGTTACTAATTTCCTTAAGTAATCAGTTATGAATATTTTTTTTTCCAAATTCGTTACTCTTTCAGTTTTATGCATAAAGAATTTTAATGTAGCATTCACTATAAAGATTTAAAAGCTTTTTACATTCTGCTTAAATTAGTCAGAGTTATAAAAGTGCCACTAAAATATGCTTAATACGGAACAATAAAATCTGCATTAATGTTTTGTTTGCCTTTAAAAAAATGCATAAACTCTAAGATTCTCTTTTTTTTCGTTACTGGTAGTTTGTCAATCAGTTTCGCATTTAAAGAAGAAACAGAATCTGAGTATTCATAAATTATTTTTAACCACATAAGAATCATGAAAGCAGAACTATCAGTGATTAATTCATCTACATTGAAATCTTTTTTCCCATAATTGCATTTCTCTCTTTCCTTAGCTGGCTTTTGTATTTGAATCTGGAGCAGTAACTTTAGTTTTTCAGAAAATTCATCTCCTGATGTTAAAATTCAAGGCTTAGAGATCATTACCTCATCTACAGTGAAATAAATATTCATTGCATTCGAAACAAATGAATATTCATGATAGTTACTCTCTGTTGCTTTATTAGACGAGTTCTAACGGTACTTGGAACTCCGTAACTCTGAAAAGTGCAGTGAAATGCAATGAAAAATTCGATCCAATTTTCTTAGTTTTCTGATTAACCTGAAGTGAATCAGAGTCACAGCTAAAAAATAAATAAATAGAAATTTCATAATCAGATTTCTCTTCTGATTTACAGTTGCTTTTAAATCTTTAACATAGACGTTCAATAAAATTCTACGAAACTTAAAATGTTTTCAGCCAGATTTACTAAAACCTCAATGTACAGTTCGTATTCCTCACTGGCTAACGGAAAATTGTTTTTTAAAATGTGTATTAGTTTGAAAAACTCGCAGGCGAGTTGTGTAGCCCAGAAAAACTTCATAAAATTGAAGATAAATTTGAATATATTCTGGATGCATAAATTGTATGTTGCTACTAGTTTATTTTATATTTTACTACCATAAAATGGACAGTCTTGGATAATACTGCAAACTAACTGCATTTACAATATCCAGTGTTAGTAATAGAAAAAAAATGGAGCTCCTATAATACTAAGATTACTTGACCACTGAGAAAAATGTGTCTGAAAATAAATTAATTGGAGTAATTAATTAAAAAATTAATAATTTTGAAATCTGACAACATATTATAAATGTTACATTACTTTTACAAAAAACTGGCAACACATAATCAACATCAATTGCTTCGTGTTAGTATGAGTAGGGATTTTCTAAATGTGGCAAGTTCAACTTTCTTAACAATAAGTACATGAGGGTATATTTTTCTATTGTTTGTCATTTAGAAAATTTAACGGAGTATTATTTCAAAACATAGACTTGAATTACTCTTTAAGTAACTCACGCAAGGTATTCTAAATGAGAGTTCATTTAGATGCCACTAAATAGCATATTACTATTTTGCGCTGAAAATGGCAATCCAAAAGTTTTAAAATGTCATGAAATAAACTTATAGTATACACATTTAAATTTATGTAATGAATATAAAATATAACTGATGGAATTTTATTGCTGTATTAACATAGTTTCTATATTTCTTATTTATCATTCCAAATATAATTTCTGTTTAAAACATACAGTAAAAATATTTGATCCACACTTCTAGGGATACATGTTTCCAGGATTAAAATGTTCTCATGAACAAGTTCCACGTTTTTTATTGCCTTCATCAATCCTCCGCAAACGATGTGTAAAGACTCTCTGTTTTAGTGAACACCAGACATTTCGAAGCAACCAAATTTGGAAAGCGAGATGGACAAGTCAGAGTGCCATAGCCAGAAATCAGATGATTTAAAGATGCTTGTCAGCGTAGAGCCATGATTGTACTGCCTTTACAACGCTCCGTTGGAACCAAATTGTATCCACCAACTATCTGCCCACATTTCTGTATGTTTCATTGTTCCACTAGAATACTCACTCAGCGTTTGTCACAGAGTTTGTTTGCATGCAATCCTCAACTCTAACGGCCAACAAACAGATCACGGTATACTAACTGCCTGACTCATAGCCCATCATGGGTACAGGTAAGCGACACCTGCATTTTGGCAGGGGTTCCAACTCAAACTGGCAGACACAATACGCTCCACCATATAAAACTGCAGCAAATTTTCCATGAAATAGATTCCCTTAATTTTCATCTTCATCGACTACTTCCCATTAAACGCAGGTTTTACTACTAAAAAATTTTCCATTTTCTTGAATTTCGCAGCCAGTGAAATTCCTGCAGCCCTTGGCCTACTTGACGTACACACAACTGACATGAATTGGAATTCCATGCAATCATCACAGGGCTTGGGCCTCACTTTATTTTGAATCCCTTCATTCTAAAATCTTGAATTACTCCTTAGGTAACTCACGCAAGGTATCCCAAATGAGAGTTCATTTAGATGCCAGTAAATAGCATATTACTACTTTGCGCTGAAAATGGCAATCCAAAAGTTTTAAAATGTCATGGAATAAACTTATAGTATACACATTTAAATTCACGTAATGAATATAAAACATAACTGATGGAAGTTTATTGCGGGTGAATGTAACTGATGAATTTAAATAGAATGTTTAAATGTGAATGATTTTGTTATTATCATATTCTAAATAAAAAAAAAAGTTGTTCATTATGTGGATCAAACAAAACGTTCATTATATATTTTCAAATATAATATGTGAATTGATATGAATGAACAATAGCGAAAATATCTATTAACTACAAGTGCATCATTTTTTCGAAGTTTTCATCAAGTTTCATTTATTATTTCATTTTAAGTTTCTGATTTTTTTTTATTTTGAGAAATAAACTACTTTAAATGCAGTTTTTTCAAATTTGAATTTCAGATTAGTTGAAAAAGCTGTGTTCATGATTTTTATGCAGATCTGGAAGGCATATAAGGAGCAAAATGCGGATGTTTGCAGATTTATCTTCTAATCGTACCTAAGAAGCGAAAATTAAAATGATCATTGTTTATTTCAAATATTATTTGTCAAATCATAATAAATATGTTATAAATCAACACGTAACTGTAATTTTTGAAAACTTTTGATTGGGAAGAAGTATTTCCAATGCAATAAATAAATAAATAAATTGGAATAAAAAATAATGAAAAAAACCCAAACATTTTTATTGCCCTTTTATATGATAATAGAAATTTATGTCTTGTAGGAACGTACCTGTTGTAGAAGCACGGTAGAAAATAAGAATTCCCGATAAAAGCCCACTGGGCGAAAATGCAGGCAACAAAAGCTCACATAAGTAACCCCAGGGACTTGGTTGTCCCCCACAGGACAAATACAGGAATAAAAGCCCATATAGATAAAAGAGCATACAAAGAAAAGCCTACATTTATAAAAGCCAACACTGACTTATAAACTACATTCATAAATACCCAGATAACAATCCAGATACAACACTACATTCATAAATAGCCAGATAAAAGTCCACAGGGATACAAAGGCACATGATTGTAATCAATACAGATCACAATTGTTATCAATATGGAAAATGTTTACTATTGTAATTAAACGCAGTATCTGTATACTAAACAGATTTTTGATGTATCTGGGAATATGTTTGTTGTACTGGTCGGAGATAAACTCTTCCAGGAAGTCTTATTCACCTAAGATAACAACCTGGTAATTGAAAAGTGTGTTTAGTTAGTATCTTATGTGTTCTACTTTCTGATTAAGGGGTTAACTATAATATTTCGTCAATAAGTCTGAAAGTTTTATTTACTTTAGATATTTTTTCGGTGAGTGAAGAAGAAAAATATCGTTATGAAGTTTTTCAAATGCAGTTTTCCTAAGCCTGTAGAATTATTAGGTTTCTCGAAGCAGGAAACACGAAAAACGTACAATACCCTCCCGGGGATTCGAACTGCAGAACTTTCAGTTGGTAGCTGAACGCGCTTTCCAATTTACACCAGGGAGTGACACGGTAAGGAAAGAGAAAATACCTTACAGTACCAACCATACATTTGTTTTAGACTTTATTCTAGTTTTAGTTCAGTAAAACTTTTAAATAATCGTCTGCTACTACAAATATTAAATAATAGAAAATACAATATTTGTTTAACAGAAAGAAGATGTTTCTTCTGTGGTTTCGACTAGCTGATCAGAGTTGCAGCATAACATAGAAGTTTTCATAGAAAATGAGTAGGACAAGTTGAAAGGTTATCAAAGTGCTTGTACATGACACAAAGAATGAATATATTTTAAAATCATAAAAAAATCCTTTTTCTTAAAAACTGTCACATTGCATCTGGTCTTTTAGAGCGTCTTCTCCTTCACTGCTGCTAAACTTTGAACAGGTTTACCTCGTCTGAGCTTATCGAAATCCACTTGCCGAAAATATATGGTTGGGGGTACCACTTTCTTTAAATTTCATGGATACTAGTGTGTGTTTTGAAGTCACCATTTATCCAACTTTCAGCAACTGTTATTGATGTGCATCAGTAGTCCTTATTCTGACTGCTGTACTGAAGCGCAATCTCAAATGATACATTTTACTCACAATCAGTTCTTATGGGCATACTTTTTACTCTAAATAAAAAAGACCGCACTCTGAGAGCAAACAAAATACGTTATATGCGGTCAATACTTGTAAATTTAAGTTAGTTAGTTAAAGAACTGAAATTTTGTTATTTAACATCTGTTGCTCTGAATCCTTTATATCGCACTTCGTTATTAAGTGGTTTGTTTTTAAAGATACTTTTCACGTGATAATTATTTCAATCATTTTACCGAATTCCGAAATATTTATTAACTTACATCGTATTTTTTTATACAGGATGCAACAAAAACAAATACCAGATTTTGTAAAGAAACAGAAGTGTAATGGAAAGTGAAAATCTGCGTTCTGTCAGAAGAAAGTTTCGCAGTACTGCAGAAACTCTGGATTTTGGTATGAAGCCATTATGTTTTGAATATTACACACGTTTATGTTGAATACACTACAGCAATCGAGATGATAAGGACGCCATTGAAAGCTGAGACATTACTCGTGGAATCCGCTGCATGCACTCCTGAATTCGGTTATTTGATTCAGTAATGGTACTTGGATGTGTTTCATAAACTTTGATGCAACCCTACAAGGAATAATCAAGTATGGTTGAATCAGACGTTCGAGCTGTCCAGCTTATATCTCCACACGACAATGGTAGTAACTCTGCAGACAAAAATGACCATGAAGATCAGCTATGACCAAGTTATGCGAACGAGAGTTTTATCCTGTATGTACGTCACTCAAGGTGACGAGGACTCGAAGAAATATGGATGAATATGCCAGATTCCACACCAGAGAAATTTCTACACCTTGGTACTGTGGAGAGAGCGTTGATTGAGTTCATGTGGATTCTCTGGAGCCCAGTAACGATAATTTTGCTTATGGATATTAATGATTCTACGACGGCAGTGCGGCATTGTATAGACCAAAGTTCATATCTTTTAAACTCCTAACTGTATTGATCATGATTACCACCATTACAGTAGTGGCATGCAGCGGGCGTCAGAAAAAAGTCAGCTCTTTTCGACTCATCTCATATATTTTTCACAATCAAATTAAATAAGACACATTTTAATTTGAGAAACCACTTGCGAACCTCTGCCTCCTTCAAAGATCCATGGATGGTAGTTGAAGAATCACTTACAATATCCTAGCTACACTTAGATCCTTGAACCTAGAATACTGAAGAACTGTGTAGCGACTGTTAGCAGAGTTCTTGTAAGTAACAAGTCCAAAGAAGGTTTAAATTACCCTTTATTCCAGCTCAAAATAAATGAACAGATGGACGCCTTCTCGGGCGTGCACTAAGCCTTCCCTTGGCCTTTAACTCAGGAAGGGCAAGATAAAAAATATAAAACAAATCTAAGGCTAAATAAAAGTAACCAGCTGAAGCTGCACACAATCAACTAACGGAGTCGGCCCTTAATTGAAGATCATAGGCATATACTATTAGGTACGTAGCAATACGGCCGTAGAACAATAACCTTAGACCAGCAGCAACAACGTGGCTGAAAGACAGAACACGCTCTCCAACTAAAGTGACCCAGACTTTAGTTTAAATACTCGTTTCTACATCATTTGCATAAATCGTAATCCTGAAAATTCATTCTTTCAGGAAAACGTAGGAAATTTAGAATGTATAGGAAAGGCTTGCTCCAAAATAAAAATAACTATTAGAAAATTAAACTCTACAAGATACATGCGAATTGACTATTTGTGTTACGTATGACTTCCGCTAACGTAATGTTATCCGTAGACTGTCAGTAGTTAAGCTTTCAGTGAATCAAAAGTTATGCACTGTCGCCCCCCCCCTCCAAACTAACGAGAGTTGAGTACGCTGGCCTACCTCTCGCGTTGTTGAAGGCTCAACTGCATTTCCTGTGTCAGCATTGCTTTTACTTGTGTTTACAAACTACGCTATTTCAGTGCATGAAGATTGAAGGGTTCTTGCGTAAGTGGAAGGGCGAAGAGTAGTATAAAAGGCAGTTAATTATTGATTCGTATTATTTTTGTTTTAATAATAACTAACTGCCTTTTGTCGCAAACGTAAGCCCTGAAACGAAAGGATATTCTCTTCTTCGTTATTTAACGATATGGACTAGTTTTCTTAGTTGTCTTTCTTGTAACAATAAATCTAACTCACCTAACTGCATCTTCAAATTCCTTCTTATGTCAATTTCACCAAATTAATTTTTTTTTGTTGTATCATGTATTCCAGCATTAATCTCACATTCGCTATTTTTGCTTTATTGAATTTTTTAAGTGACTTTACGTTCTTTTAGCATATTTCGGCTGAATAATGGATACACAAAATTAAGGAAACATTTGGGAAATGAAGAATATCCAGCTATAAACTGGGCAAATTGTATTTACTAGCAACAATCGTATGCTGTATGATCGAACGATGTGTATGTTTATATTATTATGTTATGTATGCTTTATTCCTGCATGCTTATATCAATACGCCATACATAATGTCACAAGTATGCGTAGATGCATAAAAAATGCAGAATAAAAAATGCGTGTGTTCATTGACACAAATGTACATGACGACTTCTGTGATCGCATTAAATTTAACACCCCAACTATATATTGCATACGGTAAAAATCTTCATTCACCTTTATTTGTAATAAGGGTAGAATAAAATCATTTCTCTTCTCTTACGATTTCATGCGATAATAATAATAATCTCCGCATTTTAAAATAAAATGCATTTTTGTAATTCTCACAGCAAAGAAGAAAACAACTCAAAACTGGCTGAAAAAAAATGAGCAGCATGTTTTCTAGAGAAAGAAGCCAGCAGGCAATAACTTTTAAGATATCTTTTTAGGATACCTTATGCAAGGAACTGGATATAAAAAGCACAGAAGTTTAAAAGAACATTATAGCAAGGTACAATTTCCTCAGTCTTTAAAATCTCTTATTAATGAGGATCTCATTGAAGAAATTGAAATTATTCTGAAGGTTCACTGACAATTTGTTCTTAAGACTGAGCCCCGGATCTAAATGAAATACTCTGATGACGATTTAAACTTTTCTTATATGATACGATTTTGAAAGATTTATTGGAAGAAGATCTCTTATTAAAGGGAATCGCACAGAGAAAACTGAATTGTATTGAAGATTCATTGACCATTCACTTTCAAGAATGAACTCAATCATCTTGATTTAAACTTTTCTTATTTGAATAAGGATAACCATTACTATAAATATTGTTAGCGATTGATGAAATTTACATACATGTATAACAGAATGCACATTTAAATAAGCATTAAAAAAAAAAAGAAGAATACTGCATACGCTAACGTACAGTTTGGTTTCAAATGTTTTTCGCTCCTAAACTCTTCTCGATTTCTTTAATTTCCACAATAAAATTACACGGTTTAAAAATCATTTCATATTACCAAAGAATTTTCTTTTTCCAAAAATCTCTCTTAAAGATAATAAGATACATAATAAGATTCTTGAAAAGAAAAAAGTAGATCTCTTCAAAAGCTTACAACCGGTTGCATATCTTTGGATTTATTTCATAATAAATTCTCACGCATTATCAATCTGAAAGTGGCCCCATTTACAGTTTTTAAACCTTACAAAAAAAAATATTCGAAAATTAAAGTTGAGACCATATCCTTCTCGAAAGATAAATACATATACTTATCCCCGTAAACTGATAAGCAAGTTACAGTGTTAACTATATGTCCTCAGAATGCATTGAAATACATATTCAGATTGTTTCAAAATTTCCGATGGACACTTGTGTTCGAACTGTATAGCAGCATTCGAATAATTTTGCTAGTTGCAAAAGGAAGGTAGGAAATAAATTCGAAGTAAAAGACATGTATGTTAAGGCACGTAAAAGAGTGAACGTACTTGTTCTGAGGTAGTCGTAGAAATAAAGTTGTGTCATTAAACCGGTAGGACAAGAAAATAATAAACATTTTGAAAATACTAAGCAGGAATTCAAAATAGGTAAATTATTTAATTTTAACTCGCGTCATTGTATAAAGCTGAAGATAAATGAATGACATGATGAAGAACAATGGTGAGATGGTTCACAGTTTTGAAGCATTTGAAAACCAGTGCGAACGATTGTTAGGTTTGTCATCGGGTAACGAGTATGCAAGAAATGTTAGAATATGCTGATTTAAATAAATGAATTGACCTTGTGATGCAAATTTCAGCTTGCTATACACAACTCTCGAATAACTCGTGGATGGATTCATTATCAATATAAGAGTTTCGTTGGCATACTTTCAAATGCTAAAGTATAAAATTACATTCAGCCAATGTATCCTTACAATTCGTCCATTTTGATGAGTTTAGTGATTGAATCATATGACTTTTTAAAGTGATTTACCAGTTTTTCATTGAGGTATCAGTTTCACGGGTTGTATTTCATGAACGAACAAGGCAGAATAAATTTTGTACTGGTAATACATTCAAAACATAGATAAAAGACAGGCAGTTTTACAATAGAAGCATAATGACATTCTTAGATAGTTTAAAGTTTAATGAAATCATATATTATTAATGTAAATACTAATGAATGGGAGGGAAGCACCCAAGTTTCAAACTCGTTAGATCATCAGATAATTAAGTTGATTTAAATTAGTAGACAAAAAAAATGATTTGATTTTCTAAAATTAATAAAAAGAGATTTAAATTCGAGGGAAAAACGATTTTTAAATAGACGTTTTCAAACATAAAAGTTTTATTAAATTACAAATTACTATACTTTAGAATTCCTTAACTGAAAACGCTATGTTTTCATAAGCAGCAATGATCCTAAATACATTGTCATTTAGAATTAATTTCAGTTTAAAGGCGTTTTTGGAGAAATACTGAAACCATACGACAGAACGCAGAAACGAAACTCCTGGCATATGAAAACCAATTCATCATTTAATAAAAATTTAATGAAAACGAACTAGTATAGATTTCATGTATATGTCTCACGTATCACTCATTTAGAACAGAGTCACCTCTTACGAAGACGGGATACTCCCAACAATGAGAAGTACTTACTATTAATACGAGATGCTCCTTTCTACATGAATGGAGTTCTTAGCATATAAAGAATTTTGGAAGGAACCATTCTTCTCAGACAACACCAAATGGGATTAAAAAGGCTGAGATCTGAACATAAGGTTTCTTCTTATGACCTTTGTTACATATAATTAGGACTTCAGCTTTTGAATACGTGGGATAGTTTCCAGTCGTATGCCGTTAACATAAAAATTATTTAAAAAAGTATAAACATCTATTTTAGAGACTATTAGATTTTCGGTGAAGGGAAACGTGAAAAATCCCCTAGGACCTCGGCGGTATTCAAGCTATGTATCTTCTACTTGCCATCTGAATGGAATAATCACGTACATCACGAAAGCACCCAGGGGGAATGCGACAATTCCTTACATTCTCCCCCATTTAAAGAACGACTAAGGAGAAGTTTGAGATCCAGTCGCCCAAGTCCAAGTAGTCCACTACACCTCAGTCTCGGCGCCCTGGTAGAGATCATTAACTTTTTCAAAAGAAACGTGGTAAATCAACTGTATCCACATCGTTATTCGCACCATGGATCTCCCAGGTTACTATCTGGATGTGCTAATCTCTTGCATCAAAGGGAATGCAATAATGCCTTATAATACTACACAAAGACTGTAATAATTAGTAACAGTTACTCAAATAATTAATTTGCATGCCAAAAAGGGTGAAAACAAGTTTTGTTTTAAACAAAAATTACAATAAAATTTCAAGAACTTCTCTCTTTTACTGTTATTAATTCTTGGATCTTTACAAGTAATCCTGAAACGCACTTTTATTACAAGGTACGTCTTCCCACTGATGGTTTTAAGTGATCAAAGTACTTATATTAACTACGGTCAGATAAAAATATTCCCTTACATCTTTGTTACTTAAAAGGTATAGTGTAGCATCGTAATTTTCCATCATAAAACATACTGTTTTATTCAAAACCGGATTTGCCTAAATTTTACACAAAAAAGATTAGATGTGTAATATAGGTGGGGAATGAAAAAGTTTTTCACACCAGGAAAATAGTACTTCATTATTAATTTGAAAAATTAGAGCTTTCCAAAAATAATTTAATTCAGTTTTGTCTAAATATAAATATATATATAAATATATATATATATAAACAAAGATTTTAATTTTTTATCTTTTCAAACCTGTAATCGATACTATTTTTAAACAGCAAAGTACAAAGACTGAAATCTTATTTTCCTAAATACAGTCTGTAACCGATACTACTTTTAAACAGGGTACAAAGAGTGAAATCTAATCTGACCTCAGTATTTACTAAATACAGTCTTCCATATAAAAGTTAATAATTTATCTCGATAAAGTTTCATGTTTTTATTTCTGCTTGATTTTTCTTGTCAGATACATCAAAATATCTGAAAGTGGATAGCCATGAGACAACCTTTAATTTTACCAATATATATTACCTAACGCACCATTTACATTACACGCAATTAAAAGTGTGTTATAGAGTCTAATTAAAGAGAAAATTTCTTCTAAAAGTGCATTTCGAATCCTTATGCGTTATCATTCCATTACCTGAACCTGAAACTGCATAGAAGTTCGATGGAAGACAAAGTCGCTAACACCTAAATCATCAAATGAACATGCAGTTGCCATCAACATTAATTGAAAGGCTGTCTCTTTACCGAATAAAAATTGCCCCAACTGTATTTACAGTTAAACAGATGCACACTGAAAATTGCATATTTTTCTTTCATGCACATCCACAAAATGTATGCAAAGTTTTAGGCCTCAAATTCATTACATTGTTTAACTTCCTTAGCAGGTCCGGTTCTAACATATCTGGCGCCCTAAGCGATCAGTATAGTTAGCAGCACATTCAGATCAAATGTTTTAATAATTCAAAGCAAAACATACCTATAATTAGTTGTCGCTTGTGAAAGCAACTTAACTACCACCTTCCGAAAATTCTAGGCCCTAGGCGGCTGCCTATATCGCCTGTATCGGAGCTAGCTCTGATTACAAGTATATCTTGTCACGTTTAAAGAGATTTTTCGCATCTTCCTAGAAGTCCGTTATTGGAATACCCGGTTATTCCCTCGGTATAGTTTTCCTTTAAATTTGTGAAAAGCTTTCACACGTTCGTCTTTTCAGATAAGATTTTTCTTTGGAGAACAAAAGGTAGTCAAAATTTTTTTTCACTTAAAAAAAAAAAAAAATGTCGAGAGCTTGACGATAGCTGTGTTATGCGAAGGAAACTTTATTAGCCCAAAGGGGCTTTTGCCTCTGAAGGACTTTTGTTTTCGTTTTGCGATTTTGCGTTGCAAACATTAAAAGTCTGAATCACTTTTCAAACTGTAGCCACAAAATATTGCAGTCCTGTATTATATTTAAAAAAAATAAATAATGAAGAATCTGCATAAATGTATGTATATTTCTCCAAATGTGATAAAACAACGGTACTTAGAGCCATCCAATTTTGAATAACGTACGTTTCCACCCGAATATGCGAATCTGGAAGCCCGAATTTGGAATTTGGAATTTGTTTTATTATCTATTTCATATTTTGTAAAACTTTAACGAATTTTTGATGAACAAACTGAAACGATTTAAAAGCGAGCAATGGGAACTTTTTATCTAAAGCGCGCGGAAAAGGGGAACTTTTTATCTAAAACTGTGTATCGAAAATTTTAAAGATATACTCATTTTTAAATTATTTTGCGATATTGCTGCGTAACTAAATTTTATGGTTTAAGGGCGAAGAACATGATATTTAACAAATAAAGGTAGCACACAAAACTTTAATAAACGCCCCTTTGGACGTAATTTAAAATCTGAAACCTTTCAGATTTTTTTTTTTTGAATCCATTAATAATAGGTATAGGGCGCAATATAGTAAATCAAAAGAAAATTTCCATATGAATTTCGTAAAATAAACAGACGATGCATTATGGAAAGAAAGTTCAAAATCGTTAGTAACCATTATCAGTTTTACCTTTGGCACAGGGTGAAGATATCTAATCCTAAAATTTTGCAGACGCATGGTATAAAAGCGTTCAAAAATCTAAATCTGGCGCTTTGCCATAATTGAATAGATCAAACCTAAAATCTGTCACTGTAAAATGGGCGATAGTATCATTACAAGTATCCATGAAAATTCGTCAAACGTACAATAAATTAGTTTGCACAGAGTGTTTCAAAATGACTGAAGGGCAGAGTATTTCTTAGGTTGGTTCTAAATTCAAAGTTCTGGTGTAAGGAATTAATAAAATAAGATAAGCCGTCAGACTACGAAATTGTTACGTGACAGTTTTTCGTAAAAGCATACGAAAATCTAAATTTTTATAGAGATTCTCCACGAAAAAGTTCCAATTAGTAAATTTACTCTCATCCTAGTCTAAATCTCTCATAAAAACATTCTGGGCAATAATACGCAAAATTGGCCCTGAAAAAAATCTGCCACATTTATAGCACTTAACCTACTTTCACCAGAACTAAAGGAAAAACAATTTGGGGCTCGTATGCGATTAAATTTCATTAAATGCAAAACTTCAGTTTTGAAATCTTTCACAAATAGTAGCAACATTCGCACCCGTCATTCCTAAATGAATAGTTTGCTGACGTAAAAGTTGTTTTTCACGAATTTGCATTTGACAGATTAAAATATTTAACTGTTTGCAGCAATATTCTTTCACAGTACATAAATTATATTTTGGATAATTTTGAGTGCATGAGAGAGAATATTTTTGTCATTCAAGTAATTGTGAAAAATATTTTTCCCCCCCTCGATACACTTTTTTTCTAAGAGGCCCACATAAAAATTCAGTTTGGTACATTTTTACTGAACAATATTAAACGACTAAAATTTCGTAGGTTGAAGGCGTATTTTTATTTGATTCATTTCTTAAATTGAAAAGGAAGAAGAAGAAAAAGAAGGGAAAATAGATCGCCTAATTAGTACTCTTCGCAATTAAATAAGAATGCGAGGAACTAAGCTTTCCTTGCATAGAATTCAGAAACAGATGAACGAACATTCAGAAAGACCTATGTACATGTCCAAAAAGTCATAAATCGCAGCTCTAGAATCACGACACGCACAGGTGTGTAAGCACAGTGGTGAATCAAGTTAACGATTGTCTACGTAGAACTTAGATGCATTTAATATTAACCCTCTTATGACGTTTAAAGTTTTTTTTATACGTATTTATATACAGTACAGCAATGGTTTGTTCAGGTGAAAAATTATACAGCTATGGCTGGATACCAAGGGTTTTTTTCCTTCTTGAATCTCTAGTTTAAAACAGGAGTTGGCATTTACGACTGGAATGAATCCATCGACTGATGACTTGTTACTGCAGTGAAAGGCAAATATCTTCGAAGAAAACCTATAGCAGATATCAACTTTCTGTTCTCTTTAGTGTATAACAAGTCTTTGATTAGCATCGTTATTAGAGTTACCTGCCAGAAAAAACGTTTTACTGTAATCTGAGATTCAAAATTGTTTTTAATAATACAGAAAGCTTCCAATTTAGAATCATTTTATACTTCGAAATCCTATTGGTATATTTCCATCAACTGAAAATGTCTGTGCATGTTTAGAATACCATTCTCATATTCGTTGTGACAAGTTTATTGTCAGGAATAATGGAGTAGAATAATTCTGGGACAGCTTTATAAGGCACTTCTTGATTGGTATAAAGTCTGCTTACATCTAAAAATGTACAAGCATATTTAAAAATAAAACTTGCAGAATGGTATTTACTGATATTTTTCTGAAAGGAAATAATTCTTAAAATAAATTCATAATTTATAATATTTATGTAAACTCGGATTATAAAGATTCACGGTTAAAGTCAGAGATCGAAATGCTAATTTTTTCAATGAAACAACTGCTTGTGGCGTGGTCATAACATTCACGAATATTCTGAAAAGAAAATTATTACTTTACTCTAACAAAAGCTTTATTATAAAAGAAAAAAATACACTCCTTTTTTATTATAAACTTATTCAATAATGAAAAGATAAAAATAAAATGCTCTCTACCGTTTTCCTCAGTAAACAATGAATACATCTAAAGAATTTATTTGGACATTATGCGCATTCACACAAGTAGTTCACATAATTCATAATGCTCACACATGTAGTTCACATAATTTCACAAATTCAGTTTAATCCGTACTATAATATTAACTTACGAAACTCCTATTGAAACAAAAAATCACAACCATCAAGATGCGCTCTGGTAATGTTTCAAGACTGAAAGCGAGATCACGAAACTGAAAATATTACTACGATTCAATAGACGACACTTCACAAGGACATACATATGCCAAGTGATTTTGAACAAAGAAACAAAAAGTAAAAGCAGATCTTCGAGCTTTTAAATATTCATGAGACTAACAATCATTGATGTTAAAGAATATTTCCGGCCTAGTACCTGCAGCATCAACGGGGTAGAAGAGGTTCCAGCTGAGGTGTATACCACAGTTTTTTCTTTTTTTAATCTATATTTCTCTCACGATAAATTTAAAGACACCGTGTGTAGAATACCTTCCTATTACTTTGTACTAATTAAGTGCTCCTATAGAAATTTAGAGAAAATTATTGTTTTATGGAGATGAAAGAAAACAAAACTGAGAACGCTGATAGCGACTGCGCAAAGTAACTAAACTACTAGTCATTGGTTGACCGTCTAGAAATCGCAGAAAACCCTCTTAAAATAGATTCTGAAGTTTACAGGGCATAGATGACGAGGCACGGGCGACACATTCTGAAATTTATTCTTCACATATTTCAGATATCTTCCGAGTTTTAAATGTACAACACGGCTTTTCTGCATTAGTATGAAAGCCCGTCTTTCTTAAATAACGAAAATTATTTGCAGTCTGTGAAAGTACACGCAATGGAGAAGATACTATTTTATGAAAAATATGGTATATGCATTTTAAAATTTCGATTCATAAGCATTGTATTTGGAAAATATTTAACAAAGTTCACTTTTTATTAAAAAAACTCAAATGTAGGCAAATTCATAGAACAATAAGAGGGAACTTTTTTATTGTCTAAGGAAATTGTCTATATGTACAATGTTCGCGTTGCACATTATGAGCGTATTCGTGATGAATTTTGCCTATTAATGGAATCAGAGCCATGTCAGCAGATTTTAGTACTTAAAGCAAATATATAAACTCCTTCCTCTAAATACACTATTTATCGCTTTCATATTCTTATTTAATGTATTAAGTTTTAATTTTCTACCTTTTTTTTAAAAAAAAAATCTGAAACAAGTATATCTCTTACCACACCCGAGGCACGGCTATGATTGAGACTAAGGTTCCACTTACTGTTACATAAAGTTACATCTCTCACATTAATTTCAACTAATAATTCTGCTCTGTTTCAAAAACGTGTGCATTTAATATAAAAAAAATCATGAAGAGTGTCACGTTGAATGGTATTGTTAAATTTATATACAAATTCAGCGTCTATAGTTCTAAGTACGGTTAGTCGATAATATGTAACCTTCAGATACTAGCATTTTTCATTTTCAAAACAGATATTTTAATATATAAAAACAGACTTTTTATTAATTGATCGAAAGCTTTAAGAGTTCCTTTATCTTTGAAAAGAAAAGCAAATTTAATGCATTGCAAAAAGTTTCAACCACAGTTGAAAGTACTGATAAAAGTTAAGAAGCTACTTCTCCCTATCACCAAACAATTTAAGGAAATTCTTCTTCAAGAGAAGAAAATCGATATCAGTTGCAATCCTCTATTTGTTTTTTACTTGACATAGGTCAATTTTAGGATTAATTGTTCGAATGTTTCGACGGAAGAAGTTTTGATGTAAGCATCGAACTACATCAGTACGAAATCCGAAAAGATACGTATATAATTTTACGCTCAAAAATTTCAATTTGTTTAAGCACTGCATATAGAAAAATCTTTACAGAACGTAATGCAGATGAATGAAATTCGGAAAACTGCAGAAAATGAATATGCGCTGAGGTTTCTTTTCAGACTCAAAAGTTAACCGGTTCTAATCCTAGTGTTGCATAAGATGCAACGTGGATTTTTTGCAGTAATCCGAAATATCGTAAATAGCGGATGATACGCGAATAAATGGAAAAGATATTTCTGAGAGAAAATCTAGACAATTTTATAAATGTGAGATTTAAAAACTTGGTTAATATATAGAAAAATATTACAGATAGATTAAAATAATGTTAGAGAAACTACCTTATTGATCAATATTGAAGGGAAAATTTCATTTCTCATATCAGAGAGAAATAGAAACGTGTTACTAATTGGATGACTTGATATTATGGTCTTTCGGTTAGTGACTCTATTTAGCAAAATATTTTGTGATAGGTTAAAGATAAAGGTATTTTTTACGAAATAGCCATAACAATCTCTTTCATATATTGTCTTGCCTCATAATTTAGAGTCATAAGCTATAATTAATACTACTTCATCATCTGCTCCAATGATACAGCTAACGCTGGATACTTACTTTAACGTAACAAATTTGTATACAAGCCGTACATATAAAATTGCTTTATTACTTATTATATTCACCAGAAACTATTGTAAAGAATTATACTAGTAGCTGTAAGCGAGCTTACTAATTATTAGTTTCCCTTCATTTGGGTTGATATGTTTTAAACACAGAAAGCTTGCAGTTAAAAACGCCTATAAAATGGTTTTTTTTTTTTTTTTTAAATTACATATATTACTTTTCTGATACAGCGGAAATGCTGAATGACATAAATTACGTCTCAAAACTGTGTTTCAATTACGCACGAAATACGTCAGCTCAGAGCTGTTGATAGTTTAGATTTTCAAAGTTGCAGTTGACATCTTCTGTAATCTAAACTTCAGTCAACCAAACGAAAACAAAAGAGGAAATATTTGCGCTTGAGTTGGTACAGCGTCAGAATCGGCTGCCTCTATAAAGCTGGAAATTTTTTTCAGAAAACTGTCATGAAATGTTTAGCCTAGATACGGAAGAAATAGCCTGAATATTTTCAATTAGAAAAATTAAGAGGGGGAAATGAGCATTATCTTCTCAGAAGACAAAATAATAATCGACATAAATGTGAAAACTAGTCTTTGAGATGTGGTTAGTGTTGATTTTATTTTCAGTTATGAGAAGGATAGATATTTCGCGCTGTCTCCTATATTTGGAGATATTCGTGGTGTATATATATAATATATAGATTCGTGGTGTCTCCTATATATATAAACTGACGTGAATACGAGTCAGTTTTCATTAAAAATTTATCCAAGAAGGTATCCGTTAGGCAGTTAGTTCTCGCGTGCTTTGTCTTAATATTATTAAATAACAACAAAACACTTTTCTGATGAAATACATTTTTGCTTCATAGTGATCGTAACGCTATAATTACAATAAACACTTTTTCATTGAATATTTGCAGGATGATGGCTTACTGGGTTCAAATATTTGCACGAATTAATTGCATTTCCTTCACGATAACCGCAGGACTTTCCCATGTTTGCTCTTTCATTTTTTTTTCCCTGATGCGTGGAGGTGGTGGTAGATGAATGTGGGTGAGAATAGGGAATATGGTCGTGTGATACGGAGTTTTTCTACAGCACTCAAAGCATTTTCAAATCGCATGTCAAAATAGTTAGGTTTTCAAATATACTCATAATATGATGCTCTATGTGTATTTAAAAATTACCTAAGACTTCTTAATATATTTATAAGGTTATACTAGCAGCAATCAGGCGCGTGAATCATAGGTAAATCCTTTCGTGACCAGATAAAGTTCAGATCAAATAGCAATTCGAAATAGAAACATAAAAATAAACTTTAATCGCAAATACGCACTTTTGATATTTATGTAAATTCTCCAATATTAAATGAACAATATTAGACGTACGTAGTGCATGGGACGTACGCAATTAAATTTTCTTTCCTCATGTGATACTACTACCGCAGAGCAGGAGTCTGCCTGCAGATAAAGAATAATAAAAAATAACCCTTTTAAATTAACCAGCGAAAAAAAAAAATCAGGCGCCTTTCTCGGACATGTGTAGAGTCTACTGGGACTTTAGAGCAGGAAGTATGAAAAAACAGCAATGCTTTCGCCGAAATTCAAACTTCGGACCTGTCGAATGCTAGCCGGTTGAGCTTCCAGTTACCCCCCGAAGGCACACCAGCAGGGGAGAGAAATTCTTTACACACGTTTTTGAAGCTTTTTTAGAAACACCGAAAGTAAAAGTAGAAAATAAATCTGTATATATATTTTAGAACAATATGGGAAATGAAATATATGAGAGAATTACTTAACGATTGTAAGAACCATGATCCCCTACCTATTTTCATTTTTATGAATTTGCAAATTTTATAATATACATATGGAACAGAAAAAGTAAACAGGTTGAAAAAACAAAAACAGTGAAAACCAAAGTTAATCCTTTTTTATTTAAAGCTCCAAACAAATGTAAGAAAACAACATACATTTATCAATAAAGTATAATGAAATTAATCAGAAAGAAAATTTATAATCCTATATAAATTACGGCTTGAAGTGTAAGAATTTATGGGTTAATCCTCAATTCAAATTTTAAGCTAGCAGTTAGAGATGATATTTGGTAGTATAAGCATAAAATACCCCAGAACCTGAATTTCCATTTAAAACCAAGATTTCTCAAAAAATCTCTGTATACAATGACTTACATAATACAGTTTGAAAGTTCTCGTTCTAGCTTTCTGTAAGATCACCCATCACGTAATAAAAATATGCACTTCCCGATATAGAAAGAAGACAGGAAAAGTCGACATTTTTGTAGAAGATAAATAGGCGTTTAATACAAGGATGATAGCCTCTTCCGGTCTCCAGAAAAGTGTTGTGGTCGCCAAGAGTCATAAACAAGACCCTTGCAGCCGCAAATAGCAAAGGATGCACATCCCTTTTGGCGACTGAGAGAAAGCTTTGGTCTAGGAATTCACAGGGTGCGTGTAGATACTTCTGGGAACACCCAACAACAACAGGTCCTGCAAGGCAGAGATAAGATTGTTGGCTTAGGTTATATTGCTCTATTATCCGCCCCCCCCCTTGTACCAAGTGCTCAACCGGTAGATCATGAATGGTCATTGTAAAGCCATCTAACAAGGTCAACAAAAAAAGTAAAAGCTAACAAGTTTCGCACCTCTCGATAAGATAACACGATTGAAACAATATTTAGGACAGGCTTATAGTCTTTAATAGCAGCTTTATAAGAAATTCATTAACATTGTTACATGACGCATTCGTGAAAATATTTCCGGTACATATTCTCAAGGCAGCAAATAATTTCGAAAATCTACTGTGTTTCATAGGCATTATACGTATCAACACTACAAGATCCAGACTCTAGTTAAATGTTATCTAGGAATAAAACTGCTCACGGAAGTGGGGGGAGGAGAAATTTATTTATAATTTATACCAGAAGGCGCATATTTGAAAATGCCGACATGAGAGTAAGAAAAGCAGGTATGTGAAGCAGATGAAGATAAAATATATGCCTCCTAGAACTTATCACTTAACTGATTATAAAATGAATTTGTTAGAAAGAAGCATTTAATTATATGTATACAAACACACACATATATACACTCACGTTTGTGAAAATTGCAACACCATGAAGGACTTACGCGAGTGAGCTGAAATTTTCAGGAAATGCAAAGTAGCGCATGATATGCAAATGATTAGAATTGCAAATCCGTAGCGCATGCGTATGCTGAGCAGCGCCCTCTGAACGGCTGATGGATCCGAATAAATAGACGGCTGTAGCGAGGCGTGTATGGTTATCGGTGGTTATCTGCTAGTGGTAAACGTTAACTCAATCTGTACTTATGCCTCGTCGACGAAAGAGAGCGAGATTTGAACAACTTACAGAGTTTGAACGAGGGAGAATCATCGGCCTTCGTGAAGCTGGATTGTCGTATCGTGCAGTAGCCTCTCGTGTGCAGCGTAACAGCAGCACAGTGATGCGCGTTTGGAAGCAGTGGACGGACGAGTGTCGGACAACTCGGAAATCCGGGAGTGGACCCCGAAATGTGACGTCAGCTCGCGATGATAGACACCTGGTCCGCATGGCGCGGACGGACCGTACAGCTTCCTCTAGACAATTGGCAGCACTGTGGTCAATAGCTACAGGTGTTTCATTGTGTGCTTCATCAATTCGTAGACGTCTGCTGCAGTGTGGACTGCGCGCACGGACTCCTTTATACAGGATCCCCCTAACGCACGACCATCGCCGCCTGCGGCTACAATGGGCCAATCAGCATAGAGACTGGCGTGCTGATTGGCAGCATGTCGTGTTTTCTGACGAATCCCGCTTTAATTTGTGGTACCATGATGGCCGCATTCGTGTCAGACGCTATGCCGGTGAACGCCACCTTCCGGAGTGCATTATCGAACGCCACAGTGGACGAACACCCGGAGTTATGGTCTGGGGCGCCATAGCATATCATAGACGATCTCAATTGCTACGAATTGTGGGCAATCTGAACAGCAACCGGTATATCCGTGAAGTTCTACAGCCCGAAGCTGTTCCCTTCCTTCAAAGCTTGCCAGGCGCTGTATTTCAACAGGACAATGCCCGCCCTCATACTGCTCGGATTGTTAAATCCTTCTTTGCAGCGCAGCAGGTACAGCTTCTTCCTTGGCCTGCGTGTTCCCCGGATATGTCGCCAATTGAACATGTGTGGGATGTCATTGGTCGGCGTCTTGCTCGTGATCCTCGTCCTGTTGCGTCTGCAGACGAACTTTGGGTACGCGTACAAACGATATGGAATGCTCTTCCTCAGTCAGACATTCAAACTTTGTTTGACTCCATGCCACGTCGTGTAGCAGCACTTATTGCGGCGCGTGGTGGCCACACAAAATACTGATTCTGATCTCTTGTTCTTGTTTGTTTGCTTTGAACATTTAATCATTTATTTGTACCACTACCACTCAACTGTGTATTAAATTGCATTCAATTATGACGATTCCTTCTTGGTGTTGCAATTTTCACAAACATGAGTGTATATATAAACTTAGAGCATCAAAAGTAAAATTAAATTTGAGTCAAAACAAGGCTATTCCCCAACAATATTAATAATTGCAATCGTGGATAAGGGGTCCCACATTGTATCTAAACAAATCAAAATTAATATAAGAATTCATCAGTAGAATAAACTCGAAAAATAAAAATTATAAGAACTATAAAAATACAAAAATAAAAATATTAATCTCTCTCCAATTCAGAACTCATCAGGAGAAAATATAATTTTTGGCAAACTACTAAGTTTCTCTTCGTATACTTCTATATACAAAGACATATATGTAACTTGATCACTGCTCATTTTTAACTGTTTCACAGCTTTTCCTTTGTTTTATAAATTTCACTAAAGATTCTTTCGCTATCAAATACTTTTACACGATAAATATCTTCCGAAGATATAAAACGTCAATATCAGTTTCAAATTCTAAACACACGAAGTTTGGAAAATAATAATAATAATAATAATAATAATAATAATATTTAGAAAAGTAGATAATTAAGACAGCGCAAAGAAGAGTATTTTCCTAAGTGAGGAAAACTTTCGAGAGGATTTCCTACGGAAAACTAATTCTTACGTACGTTACATATGGACATAAAACGGTATAGTACAACTCCGCGAATGAAGGCAGGGCAAATTCCCAGGGCTAATTAGCCATTTGCCCTGGGAATTTAACGCTCTTTTAAAAAGTAAAAGAAGTTTTCTTCTCCCTTTAGACGCTACAGGGCATCTTCCCACTTTTCGAAGAAGGCATCTAACAAGACCTCCTTTTCAAAAAGCTGAGGGTTACTATTTAGTTTTACTTTCTGAAGCCAAATAGATACTTTAATAACATTTATAAATGCAAGAGCTAGTAAAGAAAATAAAAGGTATTAGTAAACACAAGTGTTGACATTAGAAACATCTTTCATTAATTACAATACTAGAACAAATAGTATTATAACAGTATTAAAAGTTAGATAAAGAATATGAATTATATTTCTTATAACTCGCGTCTGTTAAAACTTTTATTAATTTAACATCTTTGTTTGAACTTAATAGTAGTAATAAAGCCTGAACTAGGTTGGAAAATTTAATACAGATAAGTGGTAGTTTTTTCCTTCGTTTTACTCATCCTTCGAATATTAAGGTGGGGGATAGGAAAGTTGTCTACTGTTCGTTGGTGTCAGAGAGTTGGCACACAGATAAGCCCCTACCCCTCAGTTAAACTCCGCGCAACTCGTAGACTACCACATAAACCACGAAGGCACCCATTCTGAAAGCCCTCTCCATTACTAGAGATCCAGTCTCTTATTTCATAATTAGGTCTCATAGTATTAGTGCAATGCTACCATTCCACTTTTAAGGGTCATTTATGAAAGTTTGAACACTTTTGATATTCCTGCAAAATATAGCCATACCGCTAGATGTTAATACGCGAAGTAAATTTTATAATTCTGCCCCGATTTTTTCTTTTTCACATCAGTATTAAATTTATTATATTTTAATTTTGGGTTCCATCTCTACCTCATTTTCCGCTTATGTGCTTGCCTCTCTTAACACAGCACCAGTTTCAAAGCAGCGAAATTGCTTTCCATCAACATACATAGTATATGAGATATTTTACTATGAAAACATCAAAAATCAGTTACGTTGCTGCCGGAATTCGAACCATGGACCTTTCTAATTACCATCTGGAGGCGCTAACCATTTAACCACGGCAGAGACGCGAAAGAATACAAGAACTGTCCCGCAACTTAAAACATACATTTCTTACATGCTGCCTCACTTAAAAGGCGACTGGAGAAAGTCAAGAGATCCAATCTATCAAATCTAAGTGATGATAACCTATCATCGACCACAATTTCAATTTGAGAGCCACTGTGGAGCCTATTGGGCCTTCCGGTGTCAGAAATTGAAAATAAATTCTGATCTCGTCTGGATTCGAAACCCTCACCTCCCAGCTGACAGCTAGATCTGCTCATGTTGCTACATTAGATTCTGCAATTTAATGAGAAAAACACAAAATTTTCCGCTTGAAAATAAGGAATGTACCAATGGCTAAATGGATAAAACCGCGGGAAAATCTCGGGTTTTGTTTCTTGCGAAAAAGCTGGTCGCATGGGGTGTAATAATTTTCCTCATGCATAACACGAGTAAGAAAGAGTTTCCTTTATACGTTCTCCAAGAAAGCACCCTTCGCCTTCGACATACAAATAAATATAGCGTGCTTTGTCATAATCAGTCCAACTAAAATAAAACTATTTTTTTATAGCAGGCGAAATACTAACAATGTTCGTAAAATTTTTATAATTTTGCATATTTATAATTTTAGCAGAATACCACTGATATCTACTGAACTGCCGTTCCAATTTAAAAGACTGCAATTTCCAATCAAATTAGCCTATAGTTTTTCAATTAACAAAGCGCAAGGACAAACTTTAAAACATTGCGACATCAACCTCAAAAACTGCTTTTCTCACGGTCGACTATACGTAGCTAGCTCTCGAGTAATTCTACGCAGAAGAAAGATGGAAGTAATTCTACGCAGACACAGATTGTTGCAAGGCTATACATAATTTACTTGCAAGATGCAGAATTCAATTTTAATTATTCTGAGTTTCTTTTAACTAATAAATTATTAAATATCAATATATATTACAGTTATTATTCAGTTTACTACTGTATTTTTAACTTTACTCATTTATATATTAATTTTGTAGTTACTTGTTTATCAACCGATACATTATTAGACACAAATAAATATTTTAGTTATTTTTATTTACATGTTTTTACATTACATTACATCTTCATTTAGATATTATTATTTGCGCTACATTTATTTCCATTTCTTTGGCACTTTTAAATTCTATAAAGGTGGATATTGATAAAAAAATGGCTCAGTCATACTAAAACACAAAAAAACTCTTAGGAAGGTTTAGAATTCACTATACATAGAACTACCAATCATTGCGAAACTTCAGTTGTGGACGTCACTTTGTATAAATTCGTTAAATACCAAAACTGCGTTAATGTGCTGAGTATTTCAAAGAGTTAAATATCATGAGACATCTGAAGAGTTAAAGACAAATTATAAAACTTGAAAAAATGACTCGTTCTTTATCGGGTTCATTATAGTTTGAATCAGAAACTAATTTTTCATTTAGTCTTGTACGTTTCAATTAAGTTCCAGACTTAAAGAAAAACGTCAAAAATTCAAGTATTTCCATTTTTAGACAGAAATATATCAATTAGAACTTTTTTTCAAATAATACCGTAATTTGTTTTGAAGTACGCAAGTACCAAACTCATTTTATTCCAACCACTACTATATCTCATATGTCTAAATTTAGATTGCAGAGACCATTAAAGGTATTTTGGACTAAGAACGATGAAAAAAAAAAAAATCAACTGTGTCCATGCCAGGATTCCAAATACTGACCTTCCAATCAGGCTGGACATACTAACCATGTATAATACCCCGACAGCAAAGACGAGGGAATGCGATAATACCTTATATTCTCTTCTCATTTAAAGGGCGAGAGGGAAGATCCGAATGTTGACCAGTTATACTTTAGTTGAGCGCCACTTTAGAGGTGTATAACTATTTTAGACCAAGAAACGTGAAGAAATCAACTGCTCGCCAAGATGCGAACCATAGATATTTCTAGTTGGATGTGCTAACCATTTACGTCGCAACAGCACAGAGAAGGGAATGCGATAATTCCTCGCATGATTTCTTAGCCTCAGAATACCTCTATTCATAGCTTTCAAATTAATCATTCAATGATTAATTAATTCAATTTAAGCTTTTCTGATGATTTACTATTATAAAAATTGCTTCGTCGTCATTATTCGTAGGCGAAGCAACTTAGCAAATTAAACATTAATTTTCAGTTAGTCGAATTTTCTCATACATCTTCCCAACGCGATTTTGAAGCATAGACTATTACATCAGATGCAAAGTATAAACGAAAGGAACAACCAAAATGCCGCGACCTACTTCGTGTCGATGATAGAAAATGGTAATTTATATCCGATCTCCCATTTCAAGCGCAAAAGAATTAGTGGGCGTCCTTCCAATTCGTTAAAGATCCCAAACATAAGTGGATGATGAAATAAAGGTTCATATAAATTCAGGAAATTTTTTCTCAGCCTCCTAGATTATTTGATGACTCGAAGATGCCGTCTTCAAGGCCTCCTTTGATGCTGTCCGCTTTTCCTTACCTCCTTGAAAAGGTAATGCGCGGTGGAATAGGGGAGAAAATGCAGCCCATTGGTGGTATATCACTTCGAGAAAATTGATATCCAGAAATCAATAGAGGAGAGGTGAGGAGGGTGCAAGCCAAGAACTAAGAATGAAGAGCAGTGGAAGTGTTCTTTGAGGTCATTTGCTGAGCTTTATCACTCTTTAATATACAATTAAATGAACAATGTCTCGGGAAGAGTAAGAAACGTGCTTAGTAAGGTAGAGAACACTTGTGCCAAAAACCTTAAAAAGGGGGAAAAAAGTAATCGAAAGTGAAAGCGTAGAAAAGAAATCTCCGTCTT